>JASKMD010000015.1:2922894-3069714 GCA_030144725.1 Haematococcus lacustris
ATAGAGTGAGTGACATCGCCTCTCTATAAGTAGGTATCAGCAGGTGTTAGTAGATATGAGCCTAGTGGCGCAATGCCTCCGAGGAAGCGGCCCAGTGCCGCGGAGCAAGAGCCGCTTCCGATTGAAAGCCCGCGAAAACAAGGTTCGTCGTAGTCGCCGCTGGAGCTGTGCTACTGGCCTGACCAGGGAGCTCTGCCAGCCAAGGGCAAGGAGTACCCTGGCCTGGGCTACAAGCGACTGCGAGACAAGCCACCCAAGGCCCAGCAGCAGCAGCCTGCTGAGGCACAGTGGTGTGTGCCCCCCCCCCCCCCACTTGAAGCTGTCATCAGCTTACAATTAGTGCATGTTTTGTCATGCCAACTCTACGGTGTAGCCCTGTCACAGGGGTCGGGCAATGCTGTAGGTGGTAGGCGACCGTGACCATGTGTATGCCATGTATAGGCCATGAGCATGCCATGCGATGGGAACTCCACACAGTCTAAAAACACTGTTTTGTAGTGGTTCACAATTAGTGTGTTCGACTGCAATGAAGGCTCAAGGTTGAGGGCCTAGGTGCTGCTTGGGGGAGTCCACGGGAGTGTTGCGACATGTGCCTGCCAGAGATCACATGCCAGAGATCACATGCCAGAGATCACATGCCAGAGATCACATGCCAGAGATCACATGCCAGAGATCACATGCCAGAGATCACATGCCAGAGATCACATGCCAGAGATCACATGCCAGAGATCACATGCCAGAGATCACATGCCAGAGATCACATGCCAGAGATCACATGCCAGAGATCACATGCCAGAGATCACATGCCAGAGATCACATGCCAGAGATCACATGCCAGAGATCACATGCCAGAGATCACATGCCAGAGATCACATGCCAGAGATCACATGCCAGAGATCACATGCCAGAGATCACATGCCAGAGATCACATGCCAGAGATCACATGCCAGAGATCACATGCCAGAGATCACATGCCAGAGATCACATGCCAGAGATCACATGCCAGAGATCACATGCCAGAGATCACATGCCAGAGATCACATGCCAGAGATCACATGCCAGAGATCACATGCCAGAGATCACATGCCAGAGATCACATGCCAGAGATCACATGCCAGAGATCACATGCCAGAGATCACATGCCAGAGATCACATGCCAGAGATCACATGCCAGAGATCACATGCCAGAGATCACATGCCAGAGATCACATGCCAGAGATCACATGCCAGAGATCTGATGCGCCCTGGCATGCCCAAGACCATCCTAGTCGTTCAGCTCTGCCCAAGCTTGCACCTAAGTACAGGACATGTGTGTACTTCTCAATAACCTGAATAATCTAACTATTATATAATGTACCTTACCCTTACAACTAAGCAAGCTTGCAACCGCCAGTGTACCTATTGATTGCCCAAGCTGCTCAGGCTTTAGCAGCTACCCCTGATGATGGCAAGAGGGCTGGGTGGTGGCACGCCTGAATGCCGATGTGGGTAGCTAAGCAGTGGTGATGGAGGGCTAGGCATAGAACCTCTGTAAGCATTGGCAAAGCAGTGACCGGTCATTGTGTACATGATGCATGACCTGGGTAAGTGATGTGTGACCCAGATGCAGCTTCTGGGTGTAACGTGGTGAGGTGTGCGAGCTTGAGGTAATGCAGTGGGGTGGGTGGGTGGCTGCAAAGGGGGGGGAGGCGACCGTGGGCAAGCAGGGCAACTGGGAGGCAACCTGAAGGCGATCGGGAGGCAGCCGGGGTCAAGCAGGGCAGCGGCGCACCTGCAAGAACAGCGAGACCTTGACCCTGCGGTCGAGGAAGTAGCGCATCAGGCTTTGCCGCAGCAGGTGCAGCGCGCCGGGTCCCAGCCCGCCGTACGTCTGCTGCACCCGCGCCTCCACGTTGCTCAGCAGGGCCAGGCTGGCAGAGGAGTCAGCCAAGGGCGCCAGCAGGCTCCGCAGCTGGGACAGGTGCAGCAGGGTGATCTGCAGCGGGGGCAGGGCAAGGAAACCCACATGGCGGGGAGGGGCGCGTGGAGGGGGATGTGGAAGAGTGGAAAGGAGGTGGGGTAGGGAGGAGGGAGAACAAGTGGGGCAGCTGGAGCAGCTGGCTTTGGGGAAAGGTGGTTAACAGGTGCACAGCTTGGCAGGTTGGCTAGACACATGGCATGCTGAGTCGACGCGGGGGGTGGTGGCGCAGGGCATAGGGTTGGTTGGTTTGTTGGCTGGTTTGTTGGTTGTTTGGATGTAATGCACTGCAGCCCTCAAGCCTAGGCAGTAGAGTGGAGGCAGCGCAAGAGGCCTGTGAGCCCTGGTCTGCTGCCCAGGGCAGGCAGTCAATCTGCCAAGGCAGGCTGCCAGGGCAGGCAGTCAGTCAGGCAGGCAGGCTGCCAAGGCAGGCAGACACCGCTGTTGGGTCACTTAGGCGCCTGCCACTTAGGCGCCTGTCTGTGTAGCGTCGAGCACCTGACGATAGAGGAACTGTTGCAGGGGGGTGAAGGCAGCATGCGCATCACTCAGCTGCGTCTGGCTTGCCTGTGACCTATCACCATGTGTGACCCAAGCTGCCCCTCAGCTGCCCCTCAGCTACCACCCTGCTGTCTCTGTCCTCTGTCATGCACCGGCGCTGACCTGGTGTGCAAAGGCAGCCCAGGCATGTGAGTACAGTAGCACAGCCTGCCTGCCTGCCCATGCACAGCCTGCAGTCCCCTGCCTGCCTGCCTGCTTATGTGTAAGCACCTGGAGAATGCCCTCCAGCTTGGTGGAGCACATGATCTGGTACTTCACCCCCATCATCATCAGGTCGAACAGCTTGTCCATGCTGTGGACAGAGCACACAGGCATATAGCTGCAGGTCAAGGGAGAAATCCGACTGCTAAGTCCATTGTGGATGCGCCATATCCCTTGGTGTTTCATCACCATGCCCACGAACCAGGGAGTCTCACTTTGGCTTGGTGGGGGATTAGAGATGGGAACAAAAAATGCAGATAGAAACGCATGTGAGCTGAGACCGGTATGGATGGGGTAGGAGTAGCACTGGTGGCAGCCGGTTGGCTGACCTGGTCTCACTGAGCCTCATGATCGACGAGTGTGCAAGTGCATCCATGCACTTGCGCACAGCGCTGGTGGAGTACAGCTCACCTGCAGGCCAGCACACGTCCATGAGCACTCACTACGTATGCAGGACGCAGGACACTGACAAGGCCGCGTACACGCACAGGGAACGAAGAGCTTGTCTATGCAATCCTTGTCGAACATCTTGCGGACCACGTCGTTCAGAACGCGCTCTCCTTTGTCGGGAGGAATCTCTTGAGCCCTCAGACGTTGGTCCAGGATGTAGACCATTTCCACACCCAGGTTGATATACAGCAGCGGCATCGCCAGGAGCGACATATTTGTCACCGATCGCTTGGCGCGATGTCCGACGCAAACGTGGACGCGAGTTCTAGGCACATGGGCTGCGAGGCACATGGCTCAGGTGTTCCCAACATGGGGTTGGTGATGCATGCATGTACTCTCTCAATACTGCATCGTTTTCGATAGCGTTTGGCACACTGGTAGCTGCAAATCAATGCGCGTCATCTGACCATCAGCGCACGACATTGGAGTCTTTGCTCGCGTACTGCCACATGTGCCCGCGAACAAACCACAGCGGCGAGACGGGTCTCCTTGGCACGGTGAGCCACATCGCCGACACCCCATCTAACTAGCGTAGTGAGCTGGTTGTGCACAAATGGAATGTCCGGTCAACACCCAACGCGATGCCTGCCGGGCGTGCAGGGCGCCTAGACGGGGTGATTGAAACATAATAGATGTGCTCACTTCCGCCGAATACACCATTTGGGTCGGCGCACACTGAGGTATCACCGGGTTACACCCCCCCCCTCCTCCACTATGTCCTTCACTGTGTTGCACCCGTTGCACCCACAGGAAAACGGCCACAAAATGTTTGTTCTTGACCCCTTGGCGCATTTGTTGAAACAAACCGCACGTTAAACAGCCCAGGCTCCTATCAGTTTGACATCTTCAAAGTGACATCATGTTCTCCAAGCAGAATCAGGGCCACGGGGCTGTGGGGTGGCAGTTGAGCTATGAAACTTTGCACGCAGGTGGATGGGATGTAGGGGAGTGTAACTCTCAGAGGAGCCGAGTCCAAACTCGGACATGGTGTGGAGTTGTGCGACTGACTGCATGGCCCTGGACCTGAGATTGGCTAAGGGAGTTGGGGGTCACAGACCAAAGTGAGCTTTTGACATATCTGAGTAGGAGCGTGTGTAACAGTGTCTAAAAGGAGCCTAACCTAGTAAGTAGCATGCTGTAAGTCCCAATGGTCGAGCTGTGGCATTGCCCTCTAGGTAAGGGGGGGAGGTGGGCTCATTGCCACATCGCCGCAACCGCTTTCCGATAAGACTGCTGCTGCCGACGCGCATGCGCATGTAGAGCAGCCTAAGCGACGAAGGCGGTCGCAGCGATGACTGCATGCCCCGCAATGGCCCAAATTTGAATCACTAACTTTGATGCTTTGCTGTGCACGGCCTTCTAACTGCATAGTTATTCTGGATGGTTGAAAGGTAGCTGGCTGGGTTGGCTACATTGTGAATAATCTATCATAGTATTTGGCGCAGTGAGTGCAGAGTTACAGCCGTCCTACTGGTAAGTGTCGGTTTCCTGTCATTTTCTGTTAGTTGGGAACACCCGAACATGGCTCGAGGTCATGTTGAGGCCATGTGTGGCGCGCGTACTGCAGTGCCAGGTTCCAGGTTGGGCCTAATAATGGTTTGAAGAAAGGCTTGGTATCAGCTTCAGACTTGGCCCAGCTTCAGAATTGGCGCACCACCCACCCACCCTCACCTGCTTGAAGAACTGCTTCAGGTCACCCCCGCCATTGGCTGCACCCATATGGCTCAAGAGATAACATCTAACTCATTTCTGCACGGATGAGGTCGCCGATTGGTGCGATGAGCTGGCGATGGCCTGACTAGAGTGCAGCCAGCCCTAGCGGTTTGCCGGGTGGCTGGCCCCCAACATGCGACGTGTTCTGGAGCCTCGCAGGTAATATTGCGACTGCTATAGGCAGCCTGGACTCAGCGCGGCTGAATTTCGCATCCTGACTGGACATCGCAACTTTTCAGGTCAGCACGCAACAGTGCTGCAGGCCAGTGAAGGCCATGGTTGACAAGAAGAGGGGAGTGAAGGCTAAGTGTGCCAATGCTCTGAAAGCGAGTGAGGTTATGGCACAGCGCAGGGCTGCTGAGGCAGAAGCCAAGGCCCAGGCTGTTGCCGCTGAAGCTGAAGCCCAGTCACAGGCTGAGGCTGAGGCCCAGGCCGAGGCCCAGGCCCAGGCCCAGGCCGAGGCTGAGGCCCAGGCTGAGACCCAGGCTGATGCTGGTGCTTATGAGGCTGAGGCGTTGCAAACAGACCTGAAGCACAGGGAGAAGCAGCTTGCTGACAAGGAGCGCTTGCAACAACTGCAGCAACAACTCCAGGACCTCCAGCGGAGTGAGCTTCAACGCAAGGAGCAGCAACTTGCTGTGTTGGTGGTGAAGCAGGAGGCAGCAGTGCGACAGTGGGAGCAGCAATTGACAGGGCAACAACAGCAGCTGCAGCAACAGCTGAGGGAGCAACAACAGCAGCTAGATCAGCAGCAGGCGGACCTGCACTTGAGGGAGTAACTCCCTGCTCGGCAAGCACATGGACAACCACCCATGTACAAGGTGCACAACACCACCCCTCTTCAAGCGCCCACGCCAGGACACCACAATCACGCCCATGCCTTCTTTGCCAGCAGGGTACGCAGTTCCCATGCATGCCCACCCAAGCACCCACCACCAAACCTCCCACTCAAACCATTGTGGGATGCATGTGTGCATGTGCAGGCATCATACTGTGGCTCCTGCATTGCACATCCCTGGGCTGCCCTACTCAGCTGTGGTTGGGGCCACCAGCGCCTGCTGCTGGCAACTGGGCCCTCTCCCCCTCAGCCCAGGCTCAGTTCAACTCAGCCCAGCCACTTCCAACCAGCCCTTCTTGCCTGCCACCACCACCTCTGCATGGGGGCACAGCCACTGGGTTGGCTGTGAGAGCCTGGGCGCGTCCATGCAGCGGAGCCACCGATTATAAGAGCACGCATGACTCTGAGGGTGGGGTGGCTAAGAAGGAGTGGAGGGAGCAGATGTTAGTGCATCCTGAGCTGGTGGGGAAAGTGTGTGGGGCTGCTGTGCTGAGTGACTGGGCTAACAAGCATTTTGCTGTGCCATGCCATGCACAAGACACTAGTGTCAGCCACAGGCAACGTGGCCACATAATGTTTCGGCGCTATCTTGTGCTTGACGACGCTAGGCAATTGTTGTGGCTGGGTGTAAGGTTTACGACTCGTAACGACTCGTTACGACTCGTAAATTACGAGGGTCTATTTCGGAGCAGCATCAAGGGCCCAAACGTGAACATAACACGTTTCTGTCTCATAGACACATTAGTATCCCACACAAGGAAACGCACACAACTGGCAGTGCATCATTTGACGACCTGGTTGGACATTGAAGTGGACTGCAAGAAGGCCCACATTACTAAAAAATTGACATGGGGTCACGTGACACCAAAAAACTGAGCGCGTCCATGCAGCGGAGCCACCGAGCGCGATAGCTGTTCTCTCATCACAGCCCCACTAAGTAGGCTATTCCCGGCACAACGCGACCCAATCTCTCAGCACCCCCGCCCGCCCCGGCATTGGTGCACATCAGCCCGAGCAGCCCGCTAGCTTCGCGTTGATGAGCTCCCCCGCCCTGCGCAAGAATCGCTGTAAAATTCTTAAAGACCGGTAAGATGTTATCAGGGGTGCAGCCAATGGCGGGGGTGACCAGTTGCACTTGATTTTGACCCTGCCATGCCCCTGTGAGCAGGCCAGGCCATAGATGACTGACAGAGCATGCCAGGCTAAGCAACGCTGCCAAAAAGCGCTGCGCTCAACATTCGCCGCAGTGCAACCGGTCCGGGGCCGCGCCCAGGGAGCCGGGCCGGGGCCGCCACGCCACGCCAGACGCGAACAATGATGAGTATGCGTGACTGATGCACGAGCTGTAATCAGACACAGGCGTGAGTGACAAAGACCGGCCGCACAAATGACAGCGGAGGCATTCAGCAAGCGCTTTTGGACCCCCGTTGCGTTGATAACCTGTTGACGTGGTTGTCTATGATGTTCAGCCGTGTGGAGGTTAAGCAGGCTTGCCCCAGCCGTATATGTCTATCGATACCGCCAGCTCAGTGGGCAGCCTCCAGGCATCGTGACTGGACACAATGATCAGATGTTGTACCTGGGTTTGGTATTCTGCGTGTGTAAATATTACCAGCTCTGCCATGGTTGCATGCAGCTTACTTCGCGGCGAAGTTGCGGTCGCAGTGGGTCGACACCACGTCGTCATGAGCGACGACTTCTATCTGCGCTACTACCAGGGACATCACGGAAAGTGGGTTATCGTGCTGCTGCCCCACTGTTTGTTGCGAAGTTCCCCAAGTAAACCGTGCTGCACCTACAGGTGGGGGCACGAGTTCATCGAGTTCGAGTTCAGACCAGACGGCAGAGTAAGCAGTTACCAACTCGCTAGGCTGCAGAGAGTGCAGTCGCGTTTCCTCTCAGGCGAGCAGATCCCTAGCACTGGGTTTAGGGTCTGGCCTTGTCTTGCGGCCCCTGCAGCTCCGCTACGCCAATAACTCTAACTACAAGAACGACGACATCATTACTCGCGAGGTGTTTGTGAGCCAAGCCATATTGGACGAGGTCAAGCGCATTGTGCAAGACAGCGAGGTCAGTGGTGTGCTGCATGGTCCACTGGGCCAGGGGAGCAGCAATGGGTGTCTATGCCCGACATGTAGGTTGTGAAGGAGGATGACAACCAGTGGCCAGAGCCAGATCGGGTTGGGCGCCAAGAGCTAGAGGTCATTGTTGATGGGAAGCACATCTCTTTTACCTGCACAAAGCTGGGCTCAGTATTGCAAGTGCAGCAAAGCAAGGACCCGGAAGGGTTAAGGGTCTTCTACTACCTGGTGCAGGTAAGCATGCACCAACTGAACACGGCAAGCTTTTCAGGAAGCAACTCAACCCTAAGCCCACATCATGTCACCATTTTGCCGCAGGATTTGAAATGCCTTGTTTTCTCTTTGGTGGCAGCGCACTTCAAGATTCAGCCAATTCAAAAATGAGGGAGCCGTGCCCGCAGCCTGGAGCCTGGAGGCAGCAGTGTCAAACCCAGCACTGCAGGCAGGCAGGGTGACATGAGGCTGGCGTGGAGGAGGGGAGTTGACGTCTGGCTATTGGCTGCTGGCAGTCACACAATTGCCAGACCAGCCTGCAGCTGGCGATGGGCTGGTCAACAGGATGTATCACGGCCACTGTTTACAGGCATCACGTGCTAGTGCTTGCCTGGCGTTGTGGCGTTGTTGATATGTGATGGTGCTGGTCAACAGAATATGTATATGGACAGGCTGCCTGCACTTCAGCAGCTAGAATGGCCTGGCTGTGGATTTAATTGAACATGAAAGGTGCATTCTGAGTGATGATGCTAGTGGCTGGTGCTTAACCTCATGCCAGCTTCGTTACTGCAGTGCGGTGCAGAGAGGAACAGCGCATATGAGTCACCAACGTGAATCGATGGCGAATGTTCAGTTTATCACGAGCCCAAGGTTCAGCCACCAGTAAAGCACTACAGCCAGGCGTGGCATAACCATTTAACTCTATCAGCAGCATGTTCCTTGCGTGAGAATGAGTGTTGCTGCTGACTAATAGCAGCTCACAATAGATAGGGATAGGTGGCTTACACCGCTTAAGCCGTCAGCCGTTAGGCTGCTTGGCCGCCCTCCCCTCTAGGAGTTCGGGACTTCCTGCAACGCACTTCACAGCAAGGTGTATTGAAGCCGGGTCTGTTGCCCCATAGCTTCCCGGCCAGTCACATGGTAGGTATGATTGGGCCCTGCTGTGGTGCCATGAGGTGCCGCCTAGCCCCCTGCCCAGGCTCAGGCCCCCCCTGCCCCAGCCCAGCCGCCCCCTGCCCAGCAGCCTCCTCTCCTTGCCCCGGAGCCCACTCCTCCCCCAGCCCAGGGCCCCCCTCCACCCCCTGCCCAGGGCCCATCCCCTGCCCAGGCCCCACTCCCTCGCCCTGCACAGGACCAGCCCCCTGCTCAGCCCCCACCTGGCCCAGTGCAACGACCCCAGGTCCCCCCATGGGGCAGGTGGTTGGACCGGGACACCAACAGATGCCTGAACTTGCAGCGCATTGGGGAGATGATGATGTGGCTTACACCGCTTAAGCCGTCAGCCGTTAGGCTGCTAGGCCGCCCTCCCCCTCAAGGGGTTCGGGACTTTCTGAAACGCACTTCATAGCAAGGTGCACAAACAAAGGTGCACATGGGCTCAACATGAAGTCATGCAAGTTCTCATTGTTGTTCTGTAAAGTCAAGGCAAACTCCGGCTGCTCCCTGATGGAACTCGTGGCAGTGCACTCAAAGATGAAATGCATGGCGTCATCCACTACCCCCTCTGTGCATCTGGTGCATGTGCGATCAATGAAAGTTACCCCCTCAAACCGAGCCTTCTCCACACCCAGACCGCTGTTGCCTAACCTGAACCTAGTCAGGCTCGTGCGAACTTCTGTAGAGAGCTGTCTGTTCAGCAGGTGTGGTGCCATGTGATTGATGCCAATGCCGTCCCCATGCTTAAACCATGCAGCATACGAACATCTCTCCCGATGCACCGTCTCAGGCAGTCTAGGGTCTCCCTCAAACCCAACCCAACGCCTCCCCCACCTCTCGAGCCACTTGACTTCCATAGCCTTGGTGCCTAGGACCATGTCCGGGCTCAAGGTGAACTCACCCCCCATCAGCTCTCTGGCGGCAAGCTGGAACTGAGCACTCCAACTAGCCTGACAGCTCCTGCCTAACTCCACATCTGCCTTGATGACCCTCATCAGCAGGTCACTGTGGGAAAGTTTGGCAGTGTTCAAGAACTTGCATGCAGCCCTTAGCTAGTAAAGTTGGAGGGGCAGCTGCCCCAACTCATGCAGCACCATCAGGCCTGACACTGAGCTACGTACCCTGGCAGCAAACCTGAGAAAGCTGAGCATGCGTGTTTGCACCGGGTTGGAGAGTTGCACACCATGCCCAAGGAAAGCAGTGCCCCATACCTGGCTGCCATACAGCCCTAGGGGGAGCACAAACGCTCTAATGAGGTGACACAGGGCATATGGATCATGCAGGACCCCATACTCTCTGGCACGCTTGCACGCCTGGCGCATGGCGAGGAACATGCCAGCCCTCATATGAGTGGCAGCAAAAGCAGGGGTGGCGCTGGGGTTGAAGTGCATGCCTAAGTACTTGAACTCTCTCACCACAGGCAGGATCTCATGCTTGTACCCAATGCTAGGTGCTGCAGTCTGTGAGTTGCCATTGAAGACCATCACCTTTGACTTGCCCACATTGACTGTAAGGTGTTTCCTGTCTGCAAAGCCTTGCAGCTGGCAGACCAGCCGCTGCAGCCCGTGGGACGAGGTGCTCACCAGGGTCAGGTCATCAGCATACATGAAATGGGTGACAGGTGTGCCTTGCACTCTCACAGCATCAACAGGACCCAGGAACTCCTTACTAATGTCGTGAACATAGAGAGCAAACAAGAGTGGGCTGATGGGGCAGCCTTGCTTGACACCTTGGTCCGGAGTCACTGGGGGGGTGCGGTGGGGGCCATCTATCAGCACATAGCTATCATCCCTATACAGACCCTCCAGGCAGGCAAGCAAGGGCTGTGGCAGCTTGACCCCAACCCGCAAGTGTTCCCACAATTGTTGTCGAGGTATGTGGTCATAGGCATGTTTGAAGTCAATGAAGGCAGTGAAAAGCTTGCGGTGCTTGGCATCTGCGCTAGCCTTTTGAGCATGGACAAGATGGCGCAGAATGAACATGGGTTGCATGGTGCTGCGTCCCGGGATGAACCCAAACTGCTCAGCTGGCAGCACTTTGTGTGTCATGCACCAGGCAGTCAGCACGTGCCGCAAGACGTTAGCATACAGGCGGTACAACACACTACTCACAGCAAGCATTCTGTACTTGTTGGGGTTTGTGGGGTCTGTGTCCTTGAAGAGGGGGCTGATTCTAGCTGCGCATCATGCTGTGAAACCATGTGGCAAGCAGAGGGAGCAACAAGTAAGTGGTAACACCCTCCTCAACTATGCGAGCGTGCTTGATAAAGGGGGCTGGGAGCCCATCCAGGCCAGGTGCTGTGTCATTGTTGAGCTCACGTAGTTGTGCTTGAACAATGGATGTGGTGTTGTCAAGATGGGGCAGCTCATAGGCAGGCGGATGTGTTGTGACAGGGGCAGGGACAGAGTGAAGTCTGCCTCTCCCAAGAGGGACGGCTTGCAAATGGGCAGGCACAGCTTGCCTGGTCCTGGCTGGCTCAGGGATCACATCGGGTGCTTCGTGTGTCGTAGTGGTGGTTGTGAAATAGGCCTGCAGATGCTGATGCCACTTGTCAATGGGAACCATGGACTGTTGGCGTGCGTGCTTGACACGGAGCATCTTGAGTGCATCCCCAGGGTTGTGCTTGAGCATGTCTAGAAGCTTGGCAGCTCTGTGCTTGGACCACGCAGACTTAGCTCTAGCAACCAGCCTCCTATAGGCCTGCTTTCTAGCCCTGTAAAGGTGCAAGGCCTCCCCACTACGCAGAGCATGCCAGAGTGCGGCTTTAGCCTCCTTGCATGACCGGTCAAACCAGGCAGGCTTAACTGTGGTGTGCTTGTCAACACGCGCCAATGGGCAGAGCCTTGGCCTGAGCATCCCCGCACTGCCCGCAGCCCGTGATATGATGTCATGCACAAAGCGGTTGATGGAGTCAGGGTGTGTGCCTTGCTCAACAGCCTGCTTGACAGCCATGACCTCCTCTTCTAAGGCAATGAGGGCACCCACATACCGAGCAGCATGATCTGGCTTCCATTGGAACTGTGGGCCAGTGTGGCAGTCAGCATTGCAGGTGTGGACGGGTGTAGTGGCTTGTGCTGGTGCCTTGAATGATAGGGTAATGGGGGAGTGGTCAAACTCATGGCAAGCGTCAGGGAAGGAAGATGTGTGGCTCAAAGAGTAAACCGATTCACTCATGATGATGTGCTCCGTGCGAGTGCTAGCTCTGCAGGTGCGCTGTCCCATGTCCCCATGTCCCCTGCCGGTGGTGGCAACAAGGCCTGTAGCTGATAGCACGTCAACTAGCTCCCTGCCCGCTAAGTTAGACTTGGCTGGGCCAATCCTAGGCACGCAAAGCTCCGGATGCAGCATGGCCCAGCCATGGAGGTCACCTATCTCGCTCAGCTTGCCTAAATGAGAGTTCAGGTCACCCATCAGGAGGACATGTGGTGTGTGTGATGTAGCCTCTTGGAGCTCTAGCAGCAAGTGGTTGAAGTGCTCGGAGACATTGTGAGCGGGGGGTATGTAGCACACACCCAGCAACACATCGCCCTCAAGCCCACACACACACCCTGCCAGCCTGACCCAAAGCAGCTGCATGGCACTACTGGTGCGCCATAGCCTGGCGTGCCTGGCTAGCTCCTTGCGCAGCAGAAGGGCCACCCCCTGACCCGGCACCCCCTGGCGTGAAACAGATGTGTGAAAGGCACCATGGGTGGGCGCATGCTGCATGAACTCCGCTATCCTATTGCTGCGTGTCTCGCACAGAGCGATGACATCATGCTCGGCCACCAGCCTCCTAATAGCTGTGAACTTGACTGAGGTGGTGTCATGCTTAAGGCCATTCAGCCCCTAGCCCCGACCCTCTCCCATGCCCTGAGCCCCCACCGCCCTGAGCTTACCCGTAGGAGTCTCCCCAGACGCACCTAACCCCGCTTGATGCCTTGTGCGGTGGTTCCCCAAAGGGGGAGAGAGCGGGCGGCTCTTGGTTGGGGAGCCTGGGGCCGAGTGGCCGCCACCCCCCAGGGGGAAGGGCGGGGGGGGGGGCAGATGGTCGAGGACTGCTGCTGTTGCTGCTGCATTGCGCTGTGTCTGGTTGGGCAGGGTGGGGCGACCTGGTGCCACCGTCTTGGCTGTTGTCTGGCTGGGGCCCGCTGCTGCTGCTGCTGCTGCTGCACTGCGCTGCACCTGGTTAGGCGAGGCGGGGCGGCTGCCCGGCGCAGCTGCCTTCCCCGGAGCCTTGCCGGTTGGTGCCTGGTTAGGCCCCCCTGCTGCTGCTGCTGCTGCACTGCGCTGCACCCGGTTAGGATCTGCAGGCTGGTTGTCCTCTTCCATTGCTGCAGCAGCCGCTGCCGCACCCTGCTGCTGCTGTTGATGCTGCTGCTGCTGTTGACGGGTGGCGAGGGACCTTGGTAGGAGGAAGGCTGCAGGCTGGTCCGCAGCCGCATACTCACAGGCTGCCTCAATGCTGCCTCAATGCTTTTCAGGTCTGGCTTGCTGAGGTTGCTGAGGTGGACAAACAGGGGGTAGGTAATCTGCTTCCCCTTCCAGGTGGTGATGATGGCTGTACGTGACTTGTTGCACTCAAAGCGCATGCCGTGTACAGGGGACCGCACACTGCTCTTATCCACAACGGCCTGCAGCTGCCGGCGAGCTGGCCACACGACACGCTGCAGCGGACCCTTGCCCAGGTCTGCTGGGAGTGCGGCCTGCTGGGCAGCAGCCAGAACGCTGAGGGCTGAGGCATGGGAGCCGACACTGACCTTAGCGATAGTCGGGCTAGAGTGCATCACCCGGGCATCAGTGACGCCGACGCTGGTGCACAGAGCCTTGATGGCTGCCTCATCAGGGCGGGGGGCAAAGAAGACCACCACCCCCGCATTGCTGCGCTGCTCTGTTGCTAGCTGGATGTTGAAGGCCATTGCTGCCAGCTGCACGCTGCAGCGCTGCTCCACTGAGGCCATCTCTGCACGCACCTCCCTCGATTCTCCCTCTAGCTCAATGTGCCCCACACTCAGTTTGGCTACGTCGTATTGGACATTCTGCAACTCGCTCTTAACTGTCTCGATGGTTTGGTTGATGGAGGTCAGTTGCGGCATGACTATCTGCTGCAGCGTCTGTGTCAGTGTTTGCGCTAGTACCTCCTGGAGCCGGGCCTCAGTTATTGGTGAGGCCCCTGCCCCAGTTGGCTGCTGCTGCTGCTGCTGCTGCTGCTGCTGCTGCTGCTGCTGCTGTTGCTGCTGTTGGTGCTGCTGCTGCTGCTGCTGTTGCTGCTGCTGCTGCCGCTGGTGCTGCTCCCGCTGCTCGTTGAGAAAACGCTCTGTGAGCTGCTCAGATAGAGCAATGCGAGCTGCCTCCTCCAGAGTGAAGTGGTCGGCAGCCCGGGCTGCTGTTGCCGCTGACTGCTCTGTGGGGGGGTGAGACCGAGGCCTGGTCAGTGGGAAAGAGGCGAGGGCAGCGAAGGAGTTGCTGAGGGGGGTAGGTTTGGCCATGTCGGGCGCGGGGCTGGATAGCACAGGTAAGTGTTGGAGGCGCCGCCAATGCGGCTTGCGGCTTACGGCTTGCGGCTTGCGGCTTGCGGCTTGCACGGCTTGCACGGCTTGCGGCTTGCGGCGGTGTGCGGCGGTGTGCTGCGGCGGTGTGCTGCTGGGGCTGCTGGGGCTGCTGGGGCTGGGGCTGGGGCTGGGGCTGGGGCTGGGGCTGGGGCTGGGGCTGGGGCTGGGGCTGGGGCTGGGGCTGGGGCTGGGGCTGGGGCTGGGGCTGGGGCTGGGGCTGGGGCTGGGGCTGGGGCTGGGGCTGGGGCTGGGGCTGGGGCTGGGGCTGGGGCTGGGGCTGGGGCTGGGGCTGGGGCTGGGGCTGGGGCTGGGGCTGGGGCTGGGGCTGGGGCTGGGGCTGGGGCTGGGGCTGGGGCTGGGGCTGGGGCTGGGGCTGGGGCTGGGGCTGGGGCTGGGGCTGGGGCTGGGGCTGGGGCTGGGGCTGGGGCTGGGGCTGGGGCTGGGGCTGGGGCTGGGGCTGGGGCTGGGGCTGGGGCTGGGGCTGGGGCTGGGGCTGGGGCTGGGGCTGGGGCTGGGGCTGGGGCTGGGGCTGGGGCTGGGGCTGGGGCTGGGGCTGGGGCTGGGGCTGGGGCTGGGGCTGGGGCTGGGGCTGGGGCTGGGGCTGGGGCTGGGGCTGCTGGAGCATGCAGCGCCCCCTGGAGCTGTGCAGCTATGAGGGCCTTGAGGCTCTGCCCTCCGTTGGCAATGAGTACCGTTGGCAATGCACCTCCTCCTTCTTCTTTAGCTCCCTTACCCTTAACTCTGGATTTTTTCTTCTAAGTTTCTCGGTCTTTTATCTTTGGGGGTTGGCTTGTATCAACTCAAGCCCTGCCTCCTTAGTGTAACAACTACTACTACCAGGAGCGCTACAAGCTGGTCAATGCCCAAGGCAGCGGCTGCACCAGGCTGCAGAGTACCGGCGGGATATTGATGGCCGGGCGTGGTGTACATGGGCTCAGGCGCTCCCAACTGTTTAAAAATGACAGGAAACCGACCCCTGGTAGTAGGACGGCTGTAACTCTGCACTCACTGCGCCAAATATTATGCTAGCTGGCTTAAAATGTAGCCAAGCCGGACAGCTACCTGTCACCCATCCAGAATAATTATCCAGTCAGTAGGCCGTGCACAGCAAAGCATCAAAGTTAGTAATTTAAATTTGAGCCGGTTCGGGGCATGCAGTCATCGCTGCGACCGCCCGCGTCGCTTAGGTTGCTCTACACGAGCATGCGCATCGGCAGAAGCAGTCGGATCGGAAACGGTTGCGGAAATGTGACACGAAGGCGGTCGGCAGGTGCGGTTGGGAGAGGTGGCCGCTACAGCCCCTGTTTATTGTGCTGTTGATGAGCCCAGCCCAGCCCAGCCCAGCCCAGCCCAGCCCAGCCCAGCCCAGCCCAGCCCAGCCCAGCCCAGCCCAGCCCAGCCCAGCCCAGCCCAGCCCAGCCCAGCCCAGCCCAGCCCAGCCCAGCCCAGCCCAGCCCAGCCCAGCCCAGCCCAGCCCAGCCCAGCCCAGCCCAGCCCAGCCCAGCCCAGCCCAGCCCAGCCCAATGCCCAGCCCAATGCCCAGCCCAATGCCCAGCCCAATGCCCAGCCCAATGCCCAGCCCAATGCCCAGCCCGATGCCCAGCCCGATGCCCAGCCCGATGCCCAGCCCGATGCCCAGCCCGATGCCCAGCCCGATGCCCAGCCCGATGCCCGGCCCGATGCCCGGCCCGATGCCCGGCCCGATGCCCGGCCCGATGCCCGGCCCGATGCCCGGCCCGATGCCCGGCCCGATGCCCGGCCCGATGCCCGGCCCGATGCCCGGCCCGATGCCCGGCCCGATGCCCGGCCCGATGCCCGGCCCGATGCCCGGCCCGATGCCCGGCCCGATGCCCGGCCCGATGCCCGGCCCGATGCCCGGCCCGATGCCCGGCCCGATGCCCGGCCCGATGCCCGGCCCGATGCCCGGCCCGATGCCCGGCCCGATGCCCGGCCCGATGCCCGGCCCGATGCCCGGCCCGATGCCCGGCCCGATGCCCGGCCCGATGCCCGGCCCGATGCCCGGCCCGATGCCCGGCCCGATGCCCGGCCCGATGCCCGGCCCGATGCCCGGCCCGATGCCCGGCCCGATGCCCGGCCCGATGCCCGGCCCGATGCCCGGCCCGATGCCCGGCCCGATGCCCGGCCCGATGCCCGGCCCGATGCCCGGCCCGATGCCCGGCCCGATGCCCGGCCCGATGCCCGGCCCGATGCCCGGCCCGATGCCCGGCCCGATGCCCGGCCCGATGCCCGGCCCGATGCCCGGCCCGATGCCCGGCCCGATGCCCGGCCCGATGCCCGGCCCGATGCCCGGCCCGATGCCCGGCCCGATGCCCGGCCCGATGCCCGGCCCGATGCCCGGCCCGATGCCCGGCCCGATGCCCGGCCCGATGCCCGGCCCGATGCCCGGCCCGATGCCCGGCCCGATGCCCGGCCCGATGCCCGGCCCGATGCCCGGCCCGATGCCCGGCCCGATGCCCGAGCGGGGCGTGGCGAGGGCGTGGCGAGGGCGTGGCGAGGGCGTGGCGAGGGCGGGGCGAGGGCGGGGCGAGGGCGGGGCGAGGGCGGGGCGAGGGCGGGGCGAGGGCGGGGCGAGGGCGGGGCGAGGGCGGGGCGAGGGCGGGGCGAGGGCGGGGCGAGGGCGGGGCGAGGGCGGGGCGAGGGCGGGGCGAGGGCGGGGCGAGGGCGGGGCGAGGGCGGGGCGAGGGCGGGGCGAGGGCGGGGCGAGGGCGGGGCGAGGGCGGGGCGAGGGCGGGGCGAGGGCGGGGCGAGGGCGGGGCGAGGGCGGGGCGAGGGCGGGGCGAGGGCGGGGCGAGGGCGGGGCGAGGGCGGGGCGAGGGCGGGGCGAGGGCGGGGCGAGGGCGGGGCGAGGGCGGGGCGAGGGCGGGGCGAGGGCGGGGCGAGGGCGGGGCGAGGGCGGGGCGAGGGCGGGGCGAGGGCGGGGCGAGGGCGGGGCGAGGGCGGGGCGAGGGCGGGGCGAGGGCGGGGCGAGGGCGGGGCGAGGGCGGGGCGAGGGCGGGGCGAGGGCGGGGCGAGGGCGGGGCGAGGGCGGGGCGAGGGCGGGGCGAGGGCGGGGCGAGGGCGGGGCGAGGGCGGGGCGAGGGCGGGGCGAGGGCGGGGCGAGGGCGGGGCGAGGGCGGGGCGAGGGCGGGGCGAGGGCGGGGCGAGGGCGGGGCGAGGGCGGGGCGAGGGCGGGGCGAGGGCGGGGCGGGGGCGGGGCGGGGGCGGGGGCGGGGCGGGGGCGGGGCGGGGGCGGGGCGGGGGCGGGGCGGGGGCGGGGCGGGGGCGGGGCGAGGGCGGGGCGAGGGCGGGGCGAGGGCGGGGCGAGGGCGGGGCGAGGGCGGGGCGAGGGCGGGGCGAGGGCGGGGCGAGGGCGGGGCGAGGGCGGGGCGAGGGCGGGGCGAGGGCGGGGCGAGGGCGGGGCGAGGGCGGGGCGAGGGCGGGGCGAGGGCGGGGCGAGGGCGGGGCGAGGGCGGGGCGAGGGCGGGGCGGGGGCGGGGCGGGGGCGGGGCGGGGGCGGGGCGGGGGCGGGGCGGGGGCGGGGCGGGGGCGGGGCGGGGCGGGGCGGGGCGGGGCGGGTCGGGGCGGGGCGGCTGGGAGTGGTCTGGGAGGTGGTGGATGAGTGAGGGATGAGTGGGGGATGACAATATGACATGCTTGCTACTTTGCAGAAATGTTGAAGCAAGCCAAGGCGATACACTTGGCATTTGACGGATGCACAACCAAGCGCCATGGGAAGGTGGATGAGTGAATTCCCACATCACATGGAATATGACTCGACTTCATGCATCTCCCACACCCATGTGCAGATTCTATGGCCGAGACGTGTTAGCCTCGTTAAAAATCCGCCGCTGTGCAGTCGGCCCAGGGCCACGCCCCACTGAGCTGTGTGAATGGGATGACCGCCCAGCCATGCCAAAGCCATGCCAGCCAGGCCAGGAGTGGGTGTACCTGCCCCAACAAGGCCCTGTTGCGCAAGTGGCGGCGCAAGTGGCGGCAATGCCAGCTACAGCAAGAAAATACAAGAAACACGATACTAAATCCCTCGCGAAGGGAATGTGTGTGAGTAAGAGCTACAGGTAGTAGACCTGGTAGGTATAGTAGTAGACCTGGAGCACACACACACACCAGAATGGCTGAGCTGAAGTGGGCATTAGGCACACCAGCAATAGCTTTTACAACCACGATCTCGCAGCCGGTGTTTGAATACACCTAGTGCTTTGTTTGGTGTAGCATGAGGGCTGTAGGCATCAAAACTTATAAAAACTTATGTAAACTTGTGGAAACTTTCCGCAAGTTGACCCGTCATTGACTGGAAGGACGCCTGCAAACCCATCAAGGCGGACTGCGACATGCCCTTTGCCTTGCTCGAAAAGAAGCCTGCGCGCCCATACCTACGGCTGTGCAAGAAGTGCGCAGGAAAGGGACAGCTTTCGTATTTTGACCAATACCAGCGCAAAGTCTACGGTGAGTTTCGCACGTGCCAACGTCCATGCAGAGCTCCGTGCAAGCCTTGTCCAGACTTTGCTGCAGGCCCATGCGAACATTGCTCCAGTGGCAGTGGGCCCTATGCTCTGGGCGTGTCAGTCAAGTGCAGTTGTCAAAAAGCTGCGGTGCCATTTAACTGGGCTCTTGGCACAGAAGTCAAGCACATGAAGCGAGCCCTAGAGGTGGGAGACAGAAGCTACTTAAGGAATGCAGTGGACCCAACAGTTTACCCAACAATGAGCAGCACGTTGAGCGCACAGCTAACCAGCTTGAGGTGCTTTGTGCAGAAAGAGGACATTGTAGTGTTGATGGCGCTTGAGGCCGCCTTGGCTGGTGAAGGAACCGCAGTACTGCTCCAGTGTGAAGTGTGTGGGGCAAAATACCTGGCAAAGGATGGGCCTGGCCGTCGCCGTAAGATCAGCACTGAGGTGAGATGTACCCAATAACCAGTGCTTCCAGATTGGCAGTGGGAGCAGGGTCAACGGTGACAGCGGCAGCAGTACATGCAAGTGGCCAGCAGGGGCGGCATGTAGCCCACTTTTCCTGGGTTGTACGGTGGCAACGGCTGGGCCGTGCCCCCTGACTGCCTGCAGAAGGAGGTGGCTGACGCCGACAAGGAGCACAACCGACTGATTGCCTCCACCTTAGTCGCCAATGGCATTGTGCGGGACCTCAGCAAGCCAGCAGGCGCCTTGGTAGCCGTGCACCCGCTGCCCACACAGCCCGCACAGGATGCAGCGTCAGCTGTGGTGGTGCGGGTGCATGTAAGGGCAGGAAGGAGCCCAGCCCCCACACTTCCCCTCCCTGCCTCCGCCCCAGCACCTCTCCCACCCTCGGCCCTCCCTGCTACAGCCTGGGCTTTGCCACCGCAGCTTGGTCCCACAGCCACCAGCTCGTACAGCCTGAGCCTAGCCATGCCCCCTGACAGCCTGATGTCCGAGGGTGCCTTGCCAGCCGGCAGCCCCTGCCGCCCCATGTCCCCTCACCACAGCTTCATTCACAACTTCCAGCACAGCAGGCACCTCAGCGTGGCCTCAGCAGCTGCCGCTGTTTTGGGAGACAACGCAGCCGCTGAGCTCAGTGACTCAGACTCTGAAGACTATACACCCTCTGTGCGGAGAGCTGGTCCGTCACGCTTCAGCCATGACCTGCCCCGGCCAGCCGCCAGCTCCAGCACCCAGCCGCCCAGCCACCACCCCTGGCCTGAGGCTGGGGCGGGCAGGGAGGCTGAGCGGCGATCTAGAGAAAACCCACGCGAAGGGGTGCTGGCCCTGTCTCCCGTGCAGGAGGAGGGGGCCAGGCTACAGAGTGCTGGGCGCCATCTGGCACCTAGGAAGGGGCCAGGGCTGCAAGCACAGCCCGGTGCACACTCCGCCATCAGCCCTGTGTCCATGTTGTGAGACTGGCGAGAAACAACTGCATGTCACACCACATCAGGGCCCAGCTGTGGGTGAACCGTAAACCATGGCTGCCCAACCATTTAGTCTGGTGCTGACAACCCTAGTGCCAGTAATGCTGGTCCTGGTGAGCATGGTGCCAGCTCCAGCGGGTCTGGTGCCATGCCCCATTCTGGTAAGGGTCCTTGTCAGCTACCCTCAGCTGCCCCTGCTGGCAGTGTGCTGGCCACTTCGGCAAGGCTCCTTGTCAGCTACTTTCAACTGGCTTGCCTTTTGTGCGCAGTGTGCTTATTGTGCACGAAGTCTTGCACTGGGACAGTAAAGGCTTCAAAGGTTCTAGCTTAGCGCCACAAATGGTCTATGTGCAAGAGGATTTGACCATTTGTGGCTCTAGCTTAGCGCCACAAATGGTCTATGTGCAAGAGGATTGTGGGGGGCAAAACACCAGGAGTAGAGGGAGCGCCAGGAGGGAGATAGTGATAGGTGGCTTACACCGCTCAAGCCGTCAGCCGTTAGGCTGCTTGGCCGCCCTCCCCCTCTAGGGGTTCGGGACGAGAGGGAGGGCCAGGAGGGGGAGGCATGGGCCCCATCTCAGGGAGCATGTCCACCCCCTTTGCTTAGATTGGTTGTGCAGCAAGCAGCCCACTGCCCATCTGTATCTTGGCCCTATGCAATGCCATATCTTGTACACAGCGTCATGAGGTGTCTGTTGCTGACCTGCCTGTGGTGACGTGTGCATGTCACTCTCCCAGGCCTTGCTGATAACTGTTTAGTGCTTCGTACGGCTGGAATTCCAGTCAGGCCAGTGCCAGTGCAGCATGACCTGCCTGCCAGTCCATGGGTTGGGCCATCTGCTTGCAAAATTGAGTCTATAACAGTTGCCACCTGTGAGTGTCGATGGTTGTGAATCATGGCATGTGCGTTTGGCAATGCATGCAAACACCATAAAGAAGGGGTGCAAGGTGGTGCTGCCTGTCTGCTGGCAAAGTCATTGCACAACTTCAACCTTCCTGATTGTTGTGTTTCATGACCCTTTAGATTGTTATTGAGGTGTTGGGTAATAAAGCACAGTTAAAACTTGTCATGTCGTACACCAGCAGTTGAGGTAATGCAAAATGGGCAACCGAGTGCGTAGCTTGCATGCCTCGGTGTGCAAGTTGATATCCCTGGCCGAAGTGAATGAAGCCAGAAGTGCGTGAAGCCCGAAGTCTCAGCCGCGCTAAACATCCGACGCTGTGCAGTCGGCCCAGGCCCACGCCCCACTGAGCTGTGCTACTGGGAGGGCCGCCCAGACATGCCAAAGCCAGGCCGGCAAGGCCAGGAGTGGGTGTACTTGCGTGACAAGGCCCTGTTGCGTAAGTGGCGGCGCAAGTGGCGGCAATAGCCAGTTACAGCAAGACAATCCAAGAAACCAAGATACCAAACCCCTCACAAAGGGGATGTGTGTGAGTAAGAGCTATAGAGTAGGGTAGAGCTCTTGCTAGTAGTAGCCTGGAGGCACACACACCAGAAGGCTGAGCTGAAGTGGGCAGTAGGCACACTGTCAGTAGCCTTTACAACAGCGATCTCGCAGCCTGTGTTTGATTACAACTCATGCTTTATTTTGGTGTTGCATGAGGGCTGTAGGGATTAAAACTTGATATCCCTGCTAGCTTGTATAATGAGCAGGTTGGCTTGAAATGTGCCTCACGTGCCTTGCTTCGCACATTTTGTGCTTCGTATGACGAGGGTCGGGCTTTGACGATGCCCTAAACAAAAGCTAACCCTGGCCACGATGGCTCTGCGCCGCATGGAGCCATGGACTGGCTCCAGAGTAGCAGCTCGAATGCACAGGGCGCGCGTCTGTCGCGCGCGGGATAGCGACCTGTTGGCATGGCAACCAACCAAACCTCTTCTGCTAGACAAGCCAGCACGACCGCCAGCACGCCCACAAACAGCTAAACCAGCCCAGGTGCGATTGCAGTGACGACAACCACTTGCATTGCCTTGACCCATCTACCCCTCCTGCATTCTGGCCTCAGGCAATTGAAAATATACCCATTGTCCAGCACACAAACGAGCCAGTGTCATTTTCGCAAGAAAAAGGAACAGTGACTCCCCATCATCAGCTGGAACGTGAGAGTGACAGCAAGCCTTGTGACTAACCCAGCAAGGCCTGCCCTTGACCTGCTCACGTGCTGGCACCCACACCATTGAAGCTGTGTCCTCTAGCTGGATGTGCCCACAGCCTTGATGATCACCAGCATCACTAAGCGTCCACACTACCTCGTGCAGCACAAGCCTGGTCACACACTGCCACTGCCCCCTTTTCCAACTCCAGCCCGCCACTGCCACCAGGGTTCAAATCCAACGTGCTGCAGTCCACCCAGAGCCCAAAGCATGCCTAGCACCCATACCCACTGACTGCCCCCCTCCTAGGCACCCGACTGGGTCGCAATGCGGATGTGTGCTCACCTGTCCCTGCATGGCACATGGCACCCTGCAGGGGCTCATCAGAAGACCAGCCCTCTCCATGCCAGCCCCCCTGCGCCCCTCAGCAGTGCCAGACCCCCGGGACCACCTGAACACGTGCTGGGCGTGGACTATGGTGCTGTTTGGACAGGGCTGGCTGTAGGGAATCAGGGACGCCGCACAGAACTCAGGGTGAGCCCCCTGCCCCCCTGCCTGTGGCCCCCCTGCCCCCCTGCCTGTGGGGCCCCCTGCACCCCTGCCTGTGGCGCCCTCTGACCCCTCCAGGACCTCCTCCTTATGCACCTGTGCAGCTTGGTGGTCAGCAGAGGCTAGTCTGCAGCCAGGGCTGGAGCCATGGCCGGAGCTAGAGGCCACGGGGAAGGCCATGGGGAAGGGCGGGGGCAGGGGCGGGGGCGGGGGCGGGGGCGGGGGCGGACCACTTAGGGCACCCTACATGCCCTATCCACCATGTCATCATGGTCATCATGTTCAGCAGTTGACCGCCATCATCACTGTGCACAGTGGATGTGATCATGTACACCCTCAACACCATTGAGGTCATCCTCACCCTCGCCACGTGTGGGGGCGCTCTGGTCACCACCGTCACCAGCATCATCCACATCAGCTGCTGAGGCGCTGTGGTGGGTGCTGTGCAGGGTGTCAGGCCGGACCGCATGGCCCGGGCAGCCTTTGCACGCCAGGTGAGTAGCAGTACATGATGAGGCCACACACATGAATCAGGGTGGCAGCCTGGAGGCAGCTGATGGCCTGCCTGGGTCAGCTTGTGTCACAGGCAGGCGGGCCACAGCTGAGCGGCACATGCTGCCTTGCATCCTGCCTGCAATACTGCATCCACAGCTACCAGGTTGCCTCAAGCGAGGGGGAGGGGGAGGGGGAGGGGGAGGGGGACCTGCCACCCTCCTGCCCTGCTGCCTCACCAGGTGCTCGACCTAGCCCTGCAGCTGGGTGTGCAAGCTCTGGTGGTAGGGCTGCCCCTGGACCCCCACAACCCTGACTCCACCCTCAGCAACCCGGACGCTGACACACCCCACGCTCGCAGGTCCGTCCCCTTGCTACCCCGCTCCCCTGCTGCTGCTCCCCTCCTGCTCTCCCCCTCCCCTGCTGCTTCCTTCACCTCACCCCCATGCCTGGCCCGCTTCTGGCCACAGGTGCCGCCACTTTGCCCACACGCTGGCCCTCATAGCTCGACCCCATGGCCTCCACGTGTACCTGTATGGTGGGTGCTGCAGCCGAGGCGTAGCAGTGGTCCAGCAGGGGGGTCACAGGAGGCCTAGGGCCACTCCTGCACAGAGGCGGTGGTAGCAGGTGATGACGGAAGGTTGTTCACAAGAGGGTGGGTGGGCTGCAACTTGCGTTGAGAACCCCAAGTCGACGACCCCTTGGTGTGTGCCCTGCCCTGCCCGGAGCCAGGGTCAGGGTCAGGGTCAGGGCCAGGGTCAGGGTCAGGGTCAGGGTCAGGGTCAGGGTCAGGGTCAGGGTCAGGGTCAGGGTCAGGGTCAGGGTCAGGGCCAGGGTCAGGGTCAGGGTCAGGGTCAGGGTCAGGGTCAGGGTCAGGGTCAGGGTCAGGGTCAGGGCCAGGGTCAGGGTCAGGGTCAGGGTCAGGGTCAGGGTCAGGGTCAGGGTCAGGGTCAGGGCCAGGGCCAGGGCCAGGGTCAGGGTCAGGGTCAGGGTCAGGGCCAGGGTCAGGGTCAGGGCCAGGGCCAGGGTCAGGGTCAGGGTCAGGGTCAGGGTCAGGGTCAGGGTCAGGGTCAGGGCCAGGGCCAGGGTCAGGGTCAGGGTCAGGGCCAGGGCCAGGGTCAGGGCCAGGGTCAGGGCCAGGGCCAGGGTCAGGGCCAGGGGACACTGGTGGCTGAGGGCAAGCACAGCTAAGCACAGCCCGAGTAGGGCTGCTGGAGCAGGCAGTGGGAGGCCTGGGGCCACAGGTGGCTGCGGCTGCTAGCTGCTCAGGGCAAGCGGCATCAAGGGAAGCCTCTCATCAACGGGTGCTGGATGCGCAGTGGTGGATGAGTGAGGTGGGGTTGTAAAGGACAAGGGTCAGGGGGGCTGGCATGGCATGCCAGGAGTGCTCTCATCACAGGTTGGGATTTCAGAGCGCCAGCTACATTGATCGCTGTCATTGATTGCTGTGCAGCAGGCAACGTGGGTCATATCAGGGCGGTCTCTTCAGGGTTTGCTACATAGGGCACTCACAGTCAGGCAGCCCTACTGTGAGCATGCCGTGGTTCAGCTCAGTGGCAGGAGCCTCACAAGTCAGCCTTCCTTCCTCCTACGCAGCGCCCTAGCTCTCTGCCTGCTGACCCAACCTTTGTACCGGTCAAAGTCACTGGTTGGTTTGTTGGTCAATGGTGGGTTCGTGATGCTTCTGGCCAGATGCCATGTAACAATGCTGCTGATGGTTAGTACTGCTGTGGGTCGTTGCGGCTGACTGAACCCCCCTGGCTGTGCTTTCAAGCGCTGCAGCAGGTGTCCCATGCTGCTGCTGCTGCTGCTGCAGACGAAGCGCACACCAGTGCTGACGCTAAGAGAATAGCCGGACTGCGGGGCATAGCAGGCATGCAAGGACACAGCGGCCAGCGTCAGGTGGGGTTAGGGGCTGGGGTTTAAAGTCTAAGGTTTAGGTTGTAGGCTCATGTTATAGTGTAAGGCTTACCTGCATCGGCCACGCACTGCTCTGCACCCCTCCCTGCACCCCTCCCAGCACCCCTCCCTGCACCCCTCCCTGCACCCCTCCCAGTATCCTCGCAGCTCCTCAGCCATCTGCTGCCGCCCTGCTGCTCCTGGGTGCGCCACCACCTGACTCCCCTCCTGCCTGCCCCTGTGTGTGCCTCGGCCTCTCGCTACCACCGACGTTGCTGCAGTTGGGTCAGCCGCACCACCACTGTGTACGCCATGTGTTGTTTAGCGCTGCTTAACTCCGTCTTACTGTTGTGTATGACTATGACTGTGGCAGACTGACACTCGCAGCCCATGTGCAGCAGGCCCACTGATGTTTGTAACTCACCGCCTTTCCTTGTACCCTTCAACAACCAAGCTTAGCAATGAATTGTCCCACCACTGGCTTTTAACCACCCACCCGGTTATCGCACCATGCTTGCAGGTCAAACAGTTAGACTCCCTCAGCGCATCGCTCCTGCTGCAAAGGTGGGTGCTACACAGGGAGGTGGCTACTGTCAGTGACCTCCGCACGGTCCCAAGTGCAGGTGAAACATTGTGGGCCGGGTTGTCTCCAGAATAACTGTTGAGGCAGTGCATGGGAGTGAACACATTCTAAGAACCATGCAGCCCAGCCCCTCACTTAACACCCACAACAGTGCTGGTGGAGCACGATGTCCTGATTAGGTTGATGCAGGGTGGGCGCCGGCAAGCCCCCGGCATGCCCAAACCGTGCACTCTGGGAATGGCATCCAGTCACGAGCAGGCACACAACCGCTCATGGCGCATCACTTGTGCCCTGCTGGCTGCTTCTGTGCAGGTACTTTGACAGGCCTGGGAGAGCTGTTAGGGTGGTGGTGCGTGGCAGTGAACAAGCAGAGCCAAATGGCGGCGCATCAGATTAGGAAGGAGAGGACGCTTGTATCTACCATGCTGGTGTGTACAAGGCTGGCCAGCTAGGTGTGGGGGTGCAAAGCTGCAGCCAGGCTGCAGCCATGGATGCCCAGTGGTGTCCAGTTGACTGGAGGTAATGTGCCACTGGTGTGGGGTCTGTAATCATCAAGGTTGCGACGGAGGATGTTTCAACTTGAATGTAGTAGCTGAGTGTGATTACCCACAGTAAAACAAGCCATTCCATGTTTAATGAGTTTTGTTTGTCTGCAGAAGAGCCCGCAGTTGTTGTGAACAAAATAGGATCGTAGCTGGGTTGTCATTGTGGTAGCTGCTGGTGACGATGTACGACGGGCTTGAGGGTGCGGCACTGTTACCGGTTGTCAACCTGTGGGGTACAGTCATGTAGATATATGTACTAAACCCAACATGTAAGCTCTGCTGCTACTATCCTAAGCTCAGGTCAGGTCACCGCGTCAATGAGGTTGCTTGCACATATTTTTAATTTGAACGCCACACCACGCGGCGCGGATAAAAACGTTGACCAGCGTCGGAGCTAGAATCCATACACCACAGTATACACGGAAGAAGAATAACAGGTAAAACCTGTGAAAAGCATAGCTTCCGAACCGCCAGTTACGCAGCTTCGGTCATCTACCCAGCTACCATCTATCCGTAGGAACAATGCAAGATCCCAAGGGCCAGGCGTACTATCCCCCACAAGCTCAAGCATACCCGCAACAGCCCCAGCCCTACTCACCTCAGCCCCAGGCGTACCCACCACAGCCCCAAGCGTACGCTCCACAACACAACCCTGCCTATACTGGGGCCCCCGTCGCCATGTCGCCCCCCTCCAGTACTTGGAGGTCTGGCTTGACTGCGTGCTGTGACGACTGCTTCGTGTGTGGGCTGGGCATGTATCTTCCCGCGTGCCTGTACGGGGAGATTTATCGCAAATTGCACGGTACGGGATGTGTGTGCGCTAGGGTAGCTGCATAGGGTATGCATAGGGTAGGTTAGGGCTCTAGCGGCTCCTAGGGTTAGGGACCTAGGTTAGGGACACACTCCGGTCCCTGACTCCTGTGGAGAAGTGTAGGGGCTTCACAGGATAGGGATACAGGGCAACCTGCACGGTACCTTGTGACTTTTTAAAAAGTTCGGCGAAAACGTCAGCAATGCCTTTGCCTTCGCACACAATGTTCCTTTGATTCGTGCAGGTGATGACTTCTGGTTCGCATGCTGTTTGTACTACTGGTGCGGCTGCTTCTCCTGCTGCTTTGCTAACAAGACACGCAGCACTCTGCGCTCGAAGTATGGGCTGCCAGTGAGTGTGGCCCTGGACTATTCTTGCAGGCAAAGCTTGTCACAGGTGCCATGAATCACACTGCATAGCTGCCATGTGCAGCTTGACATGACTGCATGCTGTATGATGTGCTATCTGCAGGAGGACCCTTGCTCCGACTGCTGCGTGCACTGCTGGTGCAATCCTTGCGCTATGTGCCAGGTATGTAGCCTGAATGGTCCTACAGCAAGAAGCAAGGCTCTGCTAGTGCACAACACAGACGGATTACAGCACAGCTACACTACAGGCCAACAACATGCCAATTGATTTTGCAGGAGTACCGCGAGTTGCGCTCACGTGAGAGCTGGACCAAATGAGGTTCAGCTAGAGCTTGGTGTCGTCCTTGTACATCCTTCTTACAACACTCAGTCTTCATTAGCGAAGGTCCTCCACTTACTACGCACCGCCAGCTGCGGCTGGCAACCTTGGACTAATAACCATCATACCTTGTGTATAGCATAGGTAAAGGCTGACAGCTGCACCTGCGTAGTGTTGGCCACGCGTTTCTTCTACTTGTAAAGTCACCACCCTTGACATCAAAAGGGCTTATGAAGCCAAAGTCGCTGATACAAGCATCTCATAGCTCCAGGGTCCCTTAATGCATGTCAGTGTCCCTGATCACGCCAACGAATCGAGCAGTTGCGGCCGGTGCACATTGACTAGGGTACGCCCATAGAATTCTAGGTGGCTGGGTTTTCTAGAATTTAGGCAAGAGGGACCTAGAAAAATAGCGGTCGCTCCCTAGCATTGACTCTTTAACCGCTGCGCATTGATAGGTGGCTTACTCAGGCGTTCCCAACATAGGGTTGGTAATCTTCATGCAACTGCGGCCCACCTACTCCATCATTTGATGTAACGTTTGCTGCGTCTGCTGCAATGCGATAATGCGCGTTTAATATAAGACTGGAATTGCCATCGGAGTCTTTCGATGCGGGCAGCCACACGTGACCCCGGATGTGTCCCAATTAGAGACCGTGGTTAGCTACACTGTTACGCTGCACGACATGTCGGTGGCGCACACCACCGAAGTCCGACAAACATGGCTGCGCGAGCTTCCTGATGGTGCAGGCTGCTTGGCGAGGATGTGAGGATTCCCTTAGATGTTGACGGCAGCGCTACATCGCTGTAATGGTGGGCGCCTGGCTTGCAACCACCCCCCCCAACATCTTTGCTGCTTTTTGCCACCGTCGCTGAGCTCCAGCCAAACTCCCTTCTTACGTGCATCACCAGAACAAAGAAACATAGATATTGGATTTACGCACGATGATTGGGACCACTCCAAAGGCACATCAATCGTTGGTTGCATGTGTATGATGAGTAGTTACCCCCTTCCACCACCCCCTTCCAGTCCACCTAGCCCTACACCCTGCCCATCCCCGCCCATCCCAGCTCTCCAGCCCTCCCCTCCTCCCACCCACTCCCACTCTCTCCCACCCCCTGCAAGCCATGGGCAAGAGACCGAGCAAAGCTCTCCGTGCCCATCCGAAGGCGTTAAATAGCTCTCCCCAGGCAGGCCACCGCCACTGCCCTAGTGGTATGAAGGCTGCGGTGGGCAGGGCACAGGCTAAGGTGCAGCGGCTGCAGGATGTGGAGCAGTCCCCAGTGGGCACCGTGGATGGGTTGAAGGGCGACCTAGACGACCTGCAGGCAGCACACCAACGCTTGCAGGATGAGCATGCGGCTTTGCAGCAGGTGGCATCCAAAACAGCAGCTACCAATCACTCCCTACGGGCTGCTCAACGCAGCCTCCAGGGTCAAGTGCATAACTACCGGCACAAGCGCCGCCCTCACCACTCCCCACTCACCTTCAAGCAGAGGCAACAACTGCTGGTTTTGGAGCAGCACCCCGTCTCAATGGAGGTGTTGAGGCGGATGATGCAAAGGAGAAGGCAGGGTGGCGTGGGTGGGAAGGGGCTGGGAGAGAGTGGAAGGGGGTGGAAGGGGGTGGAAGGGAGTGGTAGGGGGTGGTAGGGGGGGGCTGAAGGGGCTGTATGGGTCAGCTCCGTGTTGGAGTGCGGCGTAAGGAGGATGCCGCAGCTGCAGCACAGCGGTCAGCAAAGGCAGAGCGCCAGATCACAGATGTAGCGCACAAGGTGGGGAGGGTTGTGATTAATGTGGGTGACCATGCGTGCCAAGAGCGGCTTGCAGCGGCCCATGCCCTTGCCTTTGGGGGGCGTGATTATGGCCACACAACTGTCGAGGAGGCAATGAAGATGACAGGAAAGCAGCTTCAATCATACCTCCAGTTTCACAAGCAGGAGGTACACACGAGCTGGAGGGTACCCAAGCTACAGAGCCATGTGTGCACCCACATCCGTGGGAAGCTCGCCGCAGCTGCGCTCCCTCAGCAGCAGCTGACACCTGCAGGCACCATCCCTGAGCTGGCTGTGCCTGCAGGTGCACCCCCTCAGCAGCAGCAACAGCTGGCAGCGGCAAGCACGTCACGTAAGCGTGAGGCACCTGCAGCTAACAAGTCGAGGGCACCAAAGCAAGGTGAGACAACACCACGTACTGCACCTAGCACCTTGTTTAAGCGTAGTAGAGCAGCCGGTAACGCACTAGCGCCAGCAGCAGCTCCAAAAGCTGATAGTGGTATTCAGTTGTTACGACTGCCGTCGTCGCGTCCACATCCCAGTAGCAAATCATGTTGCGACTGCTGCTGCGTGTTGCAGGTGCCACTCACAACAGCGTGGCGAAGCGTGCTAGTGCGGCGCGCCTCGCATGGGGCAAAATCGCATGAATTCAAATGTCGATCTTTGGGCAGGCACTGAGCACCGCTGAGAGCGAGATAGTTTTTGCTGCGTCTGCCATCTCGTAGCTTTGACTCTCCTCTATTTCAAGCACTGTTTACTTATATGTTTGACTGAGTGGCTGCGGAGATACGGGCTTCCTATCACAGGGGGGTGGTTTTCAGGTAGTTGGGAACGCCTGAGGCTTACACCGCTAAAGCCGTCAGCCGTTAGGCTACTTGGCCTCCCTGCCCCTCTAGGAGTTCGGGACTTTCTGCAACGCACTTCAAAGCAAGGTGTATTGAAGCCGGGTCTGTTGCCCCATAGCTTCCCGGCCAGCCACATGATAGGTATGTGTGGGGCCTGCTGTGGTGCCATGAGGTGCCGCCCAATCCCCTGCCCAGGCCCAGGCCCCCCCTGCCCAGCAGCCCCCTCTCCCTGCCCAGAGCCCACTCCTCCCCCAGCCCAGGGCCCACCCCCTGCCCAGGCCCCACTCCCTCCCCCTGCCCAGGACCAGCCCCCTGCTCAGCCCCACCTGGTCCAGTGCAACGTGCCCAGGTCCCCCCATGGGCCAGGTGGTTGGACCGGGACACCAACAGATGCCTGAACTTGCAGCGCATTGGGGAGAGCATGCAGCGCCCCCTGGAGCTGTGCAGCTATGAGGGCCTTGAGGCTCTGCCCTCCGTTGGCAATGAGTACCAGGAGCGCTACAAGCAGTGTTGTGAATTTTCAGATTTTCAGATCATCAGATTTTTCATGAAAATGAAAGTGTTTCATTGAAAAAGTGAAAGACTTTCACGCCAGTGAAATCGAGCGTTTGCAGCTGATTTCCCATCCTCCCTTTATGCGGCTTGTTAACAGGTCTGTAAGTCAAGAAATGCACAAATGCTCAGTTCGCTAATGGTCAGACATGCAAGCCATTTAAAAGATGCAAGCCGTCCATGCTGGCGTTGCCTGCCTTACGCTTCTTCCGCTGTGGCTGCAGCGCGCTGGCGCCAGCCAAACGAAGCGAAAGGCTCTGCGACACCCGTCGGATAGGCAGCGCCGGGCTCCCTCCGATGGCAGCGACTATAGCCCGGGCAATTTGTACTAGGGAGAGTCTCTAGTTGCCTGCGAGCTGCTGTTCGCCTGCTGCTGCCATCGCGCCGCGATCTGACCGGCACTTTCATATTTGCAGTGAATACGTTCAGATTTTCAGATGAAATTTTTCATTTGAAATCTGAATGAAAATCTAAAAATTTCACAACACTGGCTACAAGCTGGTCAATGGGCAGGCAATGGGCAGTCAATGGGCAGGCAGCGGCTGCACCAGGCTGCAGAGTACCGGCGGGGTATTGATGGCCGGGCCCGCAATAACCCATAGGGCATAGTAGTTTAAAGGCTGGTAGCCTTCTAAGCATTAAGCTGTTAGTTTTGATGGGGTGCCCAGTGGTTTAGAGGGGAAACTGCCACTGGTGTGGGGTTTGTAGTCATCAAGGGTGCGACCGGGGATGCTTTAACTCAATTGGAGTAGCTTAGTGAGATTACCCACAGTCAAACATGTTGTTCCATGTTAAATGAGTTTTGTTTGTTTGACAAAAGCTAACTTGGCGTGTTGTGCCACATGTGCCTCCTTACTGCTGGTGCCAAATGTAGAAGCCTGCTCTTTCAGCCTAGCCCTGATGGCTGGCAATGTTGCCAAGGACTCCCTGTCCGGGAGTCCCTGAGCGCATCGTGACGCGGGAAGCACCGGCCATGATAAATCGGACACCAATCACAACAATCCCTGAATTTAAACATGAAACAACGAGTTCACTTATTCTGAACGCCAGTCCATCATCGAGACAACCAATAAGCGCGACGCGGAGCGAACAGGTACCCTCACTGTTTCAACGCTGCATGCCCTGAAGCCTCAATGTGCTTGAACAGCTGCGACCGCGATGTGAAGGATACCCCGCAAACCTTGCAGCTCAACGGGTCCGCGGCATCTCCTTGCATGGCCTTGCGCGCTTTCTGCTTGCGCTTCTCCCGCTTGGTCACTCCAACCAAGCCGTCCTCGGCGCCGTCGCTACCCGCGTCAGCAACAGAGGCTTCAGACTTCATGGCCACCGCGGCTGCAGAGCGTGACTCGCCGGCCCGGGCCGATCCCGCCGGCGCGCCGGCTTGTTTGCCGGCTGGCTTTGCTCTCCTTCCCTTCCTCGCCCCAGCTGCTTGTCTCCAATCTTCGTCGCTGCCCTGGTCGAGCTTGCAACACTTGCTTGCGTGTGCCAGGTTGTCAACATGCTTTGGCTCATTCCCCCCTGCCCTACCAGCAACCACACTGCCTTTTGCTCTAGGGGCTGCAGAGGTCAGTGGCAACCGCCCTGCTACCTCTTTGGCTCTGCTGGTCGACGGTGGTGCCAGAACTCCTCCCCTCTGCCCCTCCTCCTCCACTTCATCCTCTTTGGCCCCAGCCGCCACCCCCTCCCCCCCAGCTGACCCACCCAGCTGCTCCTCCACACCAACCTGGACCTGCCCCTGGCTGCCTGCCCTTGAACCACCCGGCACGGATACCGGAGCATCGCCACCACATGGGGCTGGCAGCACAGGCTCCAGCTGGGGTCGCTTTGTTACCGGCTGATCACCCGCCCTCCCACCCTCCTGGGTGGCAGTCTGCTGCTGCTGGCCCTGCCGCTGCTGCTGGCCCTGATCCTGCTGCCCTGGCTGCCGGCTTGACTTTGCTGGGTGCCGCTGCACAGAATGGCTACGCTGCTGGGCACCTACATGGCGGTGGAGGAGACGAGCAAGCAACGCCTCCTCCTCCTCCCCCCCCTCCTCTTCCTCCTCCTCCTCTTCCTCCCCCTCTTGATATCCTTCATCCCCTTGCCCTTCCACCTTTGCCTCCCTCACTGCCCCCTCCTCTTCGTCCCTGTCCACCCTCTCCCCTTCCACATCCTGCTCTTGCACCCTTCCCCCATCCCTGGCCAACCCTGCCTCACCACTGCTGCTGCTCTCACTGAGGTCGTGCTGCTGCTGCTGCTGCTGCTGCTGCCGCTGCTCCCCCTTCTGCTGCTGCTGCTCGTCCCCCTTCTGCTGCTGCTGCTCCTCCCCCTGTTGCTGCTGATTATCAGCACCAGGAGGATGGAGGGTGATGGGCTCTAATGGATGCTGACTTTCTGCACCTACCCCTCCCCCTGAACTCTTCGCTGCCGGCCCCTCCCCACCCCCATCACCTCCCTCTTCACCCCCCTCCTCCCCCTCCTCCTCCTCGTCGCCCACGTGCTGCTGCTGCTGCTGCTGCTGTTGCTGCCGTCTCGCCCGCCCCTTTTTCTTGGCTTTCTTGCTGCGGGAAGGTGCAGGCGTGATCGCGTGGCCTGCTCCCTGGCCATTGGGATGGGGAGTGTCACCGAGTTCGTCAGCTGCGTCAGTGGCAAGGCCAGGGCCGGCATGGCCCAGCAGGCAGGCGGCCTCAGGGTCCAGTCCGCCCTCCTCCTCCTCCAGCACTGCCCTCAATGCAGCCAACTGCTCCTGGTGCTTCTTTGACCTGGGCAGTATCCCATCGGGGCAGACATGCATCATAGCCAGTCACACCCACGTCATGCTCTCTCTCACTCTCTCCTGTGTCAGATGTTACACCCCACTAGCTCGAGCAGACCTTGTTGCTTGCGCTGGTAGACAGCGGCACCACTAGCACTGCTGGACCCCTGCAGCTGTTTGCTCTGGCCTGAGTCACTTGACACGGCCTCAGCCGCTTGACAAGCTCTTGACCCAGTGTCAGAGCACTTTGGCCATTGGGGAGCGCGGTTGCCGTGCTGGCAGGCCTGACTTGGTCCGCCCCTGCCCCTGCCCCTGCCCCTGCCCCTGCCCCTGCCCCTGCCCCTGCCCCTGCCCCTGCCCCTGCCCCTGCCCCTGCTCCTGCCCTTACTCACCTTATGTGGTTCTGCAGCTGCTTCTCGCTCTTGAAGCTCTTGTCGCAAGCGACACAGTGGAAGACGTCCGGCAAGTCGTCAAACTCATCACCATCATCAGCCCCCTGCGACATGACAGAGTCACGCCAGCATTTAAGCCAAGTGCACCCTTCCGTGCCTCGTGTGTAATGGACTATGCAGACCGGCAAGCCACTGACTCGACACAAGCATGGCTTGACACACTAGGGACGGTGTAGGTCTGCTGGGCTGGGAGGGGTGGGAAGGTCACCAGCAGCTGGCAGCCTCATTAAGACATAATACTGCACGTGACACGCAGGTTCGTCGGTACTAGTCGACTTTGCACCTCAGCTGCTGCGCGCTCGGCTTCGCTGGCGCGAATCCAGTCTGCCTCTTGATATGCCGCGGCCGCCGCCGCCCGCGCCTCTTTCTCACTCTTTCTCTTTGCCGCCTCCGCGGCCTCGCGCTCGATGCGACGAGCGGCTTCCTCTGCGGCAAACTGCGTGGCAGCAAGCATGGGTGGATGTCATGTCCACCGCCCACGTCCATCGCTAGGGAGCGAGCACGCTACAGGAAGCATGTGACATGAAACGCAACACCTCTACCTTGGCCGCGCGCTTGTCGCGTTTTTTCACAAACGCTACCAGCTCCCTCATCGCATCGTTGTACTCTCTCCGCGCAGTCCGCCTCGCTCGCATGTTCTCGTCCTTCATGCGCCGGCGAACCAGCCTGGTCGCACCACATCAGCCCGCCACGCACACAGCAGGGCGGGCTGTTTCAGTGCAGCCACTGTTTGCAGAAAAACCACTCCCCGCCCAACAAGGGCAAAGCAAGCAGCAGCGTTTGCAAAGAACACAACTGGTGTTCGAAGGGGAAGGGGAAGGGGAAGGGGAAGGGGAAGGGGAAGGGGAAGGGGAAGGGGAAGGGGAAGGGGAAGGGGAAGGGGAAGGGGAAGGGGAAGGGGAAGGGAAGGGGAAGGGGAAGGGGAAGGGGAAGGGGAAGGGGAAGGGGAAGGGGAAGGGGAAGGGGAAGGGGAAGGGGAAGGGGAAGGGGAAGGGGAAGGGGAAGGGGAAGGGGAAGGGGAAGGGGAAGGGGAAGGGGAAGGGGAAGGGGAAGGGGAAGGGGAAGGGGAAGGGGAAGGGGAAGGGGAAGGGGAAGGGAAGGGGAAGGGGAAGGGGAAGGGGAAGGGGAAGGGGAAGGGGAAGGGGAAGGGGAAGGGGAAGGGGAAGGGGGCACAGTTGTAAAGCTTTGCAGTGCACTGAGGTGACCAAGCACTGGGTACACAACCACACCCACCTGCTGGGGGCTGCTGCCAGGTTGTACTCATCCGCCCAGGCAAAGGTCTTGGCTGTTGTGAAGTGAGTCCAGTGGGCATAGAAGGCATGGACCTCAGCTGCACTGGCGTCTGACTGACCAAACCTGCAGGGTTGCAGGCTATGAGGTAAGCAGGGGCGGGGGCAGAGTGCAGGGCCAGGAAGAACAACTGGGGCAGGGGCAGGGGCAATAAGACGAAGAAAATGCCAGTATCCACCGGGTGCATTAAGGGAGGAGCTAGCGCCTTGAGAAGACACAGCCTGCTCCCACCACCCGGGACACGACTCGGGTAAGCCTTGACATTGTCTCACTTTGGCAGGGAGGCAGCAGCGGGTGCAGCCCCCCCAGCATCCTCCTCACTGTCACTGCCCCTGCTGGAAGCAGCAGCGCGCTCTTGAGCTGCACGCTCCTCCTGCCGGGCCAGCCGCTCAAACAGGGCGCCATACACGGCATAAAAGCCCTGTAGGCAGGCAAGGAAACATAGACTTTCTTAAAGGAAAGCATGGAGATGCATTGGACATGGATCTCCCCCTCCCCCTCCCCCTCCCCCTCCCCCTCCCCCCTCCCCCTCCCCCCTCCCCCTCCCCCTCCCCCTCCCCCTCCCCCTCCCCCTCCCCCTCCCCCTCCCCCCCACGCCCACCTTAGGTCCATCATGGTATCCAGCAAAGCAGGTGGTGGTGAAGTATTGGAACAGATCCTCCTCGTCAGCAGGCCGGCAGGGGGCGGCCTGGTCCCCGGTGCTGGCCCCGGCCTGGTGCCGCTCCCCGGACTTCAAGATGCGCTCCCTGTGGCTGTCATACCTGGAGGGGGAGGGAGGGGGAGGGGGGAGAGGAGAGGGGAGAGGGGAGAGGGGCTGGGTGACAGGATGGTGAGGAGGTGGGGTGGGGTGGGGTAAGGAGGACGCAGGGTTGTTGATGTGAGGTATGCTGGCCTCTCACTGAGCCTACTACGACATGAGGGAAGCAGTGGGAGCAGCGGGGGGAGGGGGACCTACACTGGCCCAGCGCCCAATGCCCAGTAGATGAGTGCAGGGGTAGGACTGGCATCAGGCAGCTATGCCCAGCTTGCCTGTCACCTTGCTGCACGCTGCTGGCTGTCACCCCTCCCCACCCCCTCCCACCCACCCCACCTAACCCCCTCCTGCTGCCTCCCACCCCCTGTCACCCACACCCACTGCCGGCCTGCCCAGCCCACCATGCGCGCTCGTGCTTGTCGCTGAGCACTTCATACGCATTCTGCACCTCCTTGAACGCCTCCGCTGCTTCCTCAGCCCGGTTGGCATTCTTGTCTGCAGCCAGGGGAGCAGGCAGCGACGGCAGGGCTGGCCTGGTGGCTGATACTGCACACAGCATTCATACCCCGGCTGCTGCTGCTGCTGCTGCTGCTGCTGAAGAGGAAGAGGAGGAGGAGGAGGAGGAGAAGGCAATGGCTGCATTTTTCCGCTGGGAGTGCAGGCCCAGCTCGCCTGGGTGCCACTGCAACGCCTTTTTGCGGTATGCCTGCAAGCCAGCAGGGTGCAGCCAGCTCAGGCAAATGACATCCGAAGGCTGCAACGCATGTCTAGAGGATACATCATGGTGCATGTCACTTGTAGGTCAGATTCACCAGATCAGATCAAATCTGACCAGATCTAAATTCGATCCAGATCAGACCAAACCAGATCGGATCAGATCAGATCGAAATGTGTGGTGCCCTGGTGACAGCTGTGATATCACCATCAGCGCATGGGGAGATTGCAGGTCTCACAGGGGCCTCCCGCGCCTTGGCACCCTAACCAGCTCTCATATGGCTCATGTCCACTGCATAGGCCTGCCAGCATGGTTTCTGACATGGGCCCTGATGGCTGGGCTGCCTGCTGTCAAGCACTTGGCTGGATGAGCTAGCTACAGCCACTACAGGAGTGGGTTTGTGGTAGTGCCCAGCAATGGGGAGGTGACACCACCTGCTGCACCTATCCTGCCAGTAGCTGTCTAGCGGGTTAAAGGCAAAAGTACAAGGCAGACTGACATGTTTGAATTAATCAAGGGATAAGACAAACTGGTGGGCGACCACCCACAGCCCACAGAGGCAGGTAAGGACCTGGACAGTCAGGCTGGGGGGTTCTGGTTGTGCGGTGCACCTATCTCTTGCCCCTTGCCCTGTGCACCATGCCCCGCGACCAAGGGGGCTCTTCAGCATGAGCAGGGAGCCTCCCTGGTGGCTGGCAGCCCTTCGAGTCATGCAGTACTATCTACTGTTTCAAGCTGGTGAGCACTTTATGAGGGCTCGCTGCTCTTATGGATTGCACTAGGGTCGGTGTAGCTCGCCTTCTTAATGGTGTCGTCGTCCGCATCGAGGCCGAGCTCCAACACTTCGTACAGGCAGCGCCCGACCATGTCGCGTCGTGGTCGTGAGATAAACGAACGCCGGGCACCGTGCATGTGCTTGCATGTGTGCATGGCATGAAATACTGTCACGAATTGAACGGAATTATGTGCAAAGTACAACGTCTTGCGTCTTTGCCACAGCGCCAATTCATAGTGCTTATAATAAAGGAAAGCATACCGCCATGGTTGCGGCTGCTAACAGAACAACGAGGTCTGAGTAAGGCGTGAGTTTCTGATAGTTAGAGCGCGACTGGTTAAACTAACTTCCTGCTGTTTTGGGCCTTTAACGTGCTTTAACCAAATCTTTAACCATCTTTAACCAGTCCAGCCTAACACCCTGACGACCCGGAGTGCAATTGGGGTTTGACGATAGTAAGCCGACCAGTTTGGTCACCCCCGATCTTACTGATCTTTAAGAATTTTACAGCGAATCTTGCGCAGAGTGGTGCAGCTCACCAGCGCGAGGCTAGCGAGCTGCTCGGGCTGATGTGCGTTCCGATGCACATGTTGAGACATGCACCGACAAGAGCCGCAGTAGGGGTCGGAGTGTAGCCATTAGCCATCGCGGTTGCTTCGCCTTCCATCACGGCTACGGAGTGCGACCTGGCGGTTGTGTTAAAGATTGGTTAAACTTTTTGGCTTGGTTAAAGATGGTTAAAGATGGTTTAACATTCCGGGTCACGCTCTACTGATAGTAGTTGTAGTGGTAAGGAGACAGACGAGGTCCGGGCGAAAACTTCGTCACGTCCCCCGTACTGCAAACAGATCAACTACCCTAGTCAACATGAAAAAGGGTGTTGTCCGTGGGTAATCTCACGTACTGTAGCCAACACATCAGGAGCAAGGACTGCAACCATGCATGTAGCCTACAGCCAATGTGTATCAAGTCAAGTGGGGGCCGGGCAGTTTTACATCTGCCACGCAGCCTACTCATGGAGCTCGCTGCACATGGAATGCATGCACAGTCGGAAACCCAGCTCAGCTGTGACACGTCCTGAAGAAATTTGAAAAATTATCGCGTATCACGTACAGGCCATCCCAGCATGTAAGACTTCCACCGCTCGGCTCAGCAAGTCGCCGTTAGCTCCCTGCCGGATGTCCAACCTCGCAGCCCGCCAAGCATCTGCACCAAGTGAAGCCTTGAGAACTGTCCAATCAGCAGAGTGCGGTGTTATAGACCCCGTGCACATCGCAAAGCTACTAAACGCTGAAGTGCTGACTTGTTTGCTCCTTGCGAGTGCACCGGCCGACGATGCAGGTAAGAACATTGGCGTCAATTTAAATGCGTAGCTGCGAGAATGAACGCGTCCATGCAGGGTTGCTGCAAGCCCGGCCACAGGTCCTGCCAGGGCGACTCCTGAGCTGAAACTTCACCTGCAGGCTTGTTATAGCATAAGGTATGCACGGGACTTGCTTGCAGCGCAGTGCACACAGTGGGTGCAGAATGGCAGGGAATGTCACTCATCACACACTGTGTGGTGTCAAGGAGCACGGACGTGATATTCATCAACGAAAATGGTAGGGTGTGTTAATAACGGTCTTAGCAATGCCCTGCCTTGGTTTCAGCTAAAGGTAAAAATGCAGGCAATTACAGCATAGTTATAACCAAAGAATGCAATGCTGTAAGTTATGCCATTGCCCTACAACTCAAACGTGCAAAACTTCCTATGTACACTGTGCAGGTACATACCAACGTTCGCACATCCCAACAACGGGTAAGATGTGCAGCTGGAGGGTGTGCCTTTGCTAAAGGTCTGAGCACCGTTCATCTGTGTTGTTGGTGTCAATTGAGTCAAGTGCATCAAGCAATGCACCAACTGTCCTTGCTGGCGGACCCTTGCCTACCACGCACCACAAATGCCTCAGTTGATGTAGGGTTAGCTTAAGCGTGTTTTGAGGCAATGGCTGAATCGTGGAACGGTACATGGCCATAGCTTGGACTTGTTGTGTTGCCATTCTTGCCCGATTGTTTGCTTGCTCCTTAGCAGCCAATTGTTGCTCCACTGCCGTGGCCCTGCACCGCTGACGTGTCTCAGTTGACGCAAACCTCATGGTGATGGACAGCTCCGCTGCCGCACGCTTCTGTCTTCTATGTTGCTCTTGTAGCTTGCGCCTATTGCCCGCTTGTGCTCCAGCCGTGATTGCAAAAGAGGTGGGAGTGGAAATGGTGGCGGGGGCGGGGGCGGGGGCGGGGGTGGGGTGTGGGCTGGGGATGTCAGCACTGTTGGTTGCAGCTAAGAGCGAAGGGCTGGCAGCGGTGCTGATGGGGGTGGCTACAAGCAGGCATGAGGGGGCCTTGGCATCTGCCACGCACCGCCGCTTCGCAGCCCTGTTTGCTGCAAGGCTGTCCTCTGGATGTATTGGTACCAAGTGTGCAATGGCTCAGTGTGGGCCTTGACATGGGCTGCCACCTGCGCCGCTCCCATCTGTCGACTCTGCTGCTGCTCAATGGCTTCAGGGCTGTCTCGCACCCCGCGTTGGTGATGGGCACCGGACGATACACTCGAGCTAGATGCTCTTCAATTCTTGGTGTGAGGTGTCCAGTAAGGGAGGTGTACTGCAAGCACAGAGCACAACGGCCACAAGGACTGAGAACATGGGTAGTTGCCATCCCTTGTCCTACCTATCCAGTTACTCAGTACTCCCTTGTCCTACCTACTCAATAACAATACCCGTCCTGATATGTGTTGCCCTCACCAACAACTGTAGACGGGGTGTTGTTGCGTCCTGGGGGAGTTGGTCAAAAACCAGCCTTGCTGCGTGCCGACGTGCCAACACATCAGTATCGCCCAATTGGGCAAAGCTATACGGCATGGTGTCGGCGCACGAGAGCATGTTCTATGCGCTTTCGGAGGTGGTGGAGGGTAGACGGTGGGGTCGGGGATACTTGAGACCAGAACTCCTTAGTCGACACACTGCGACCACTACGCACACATACTTGCATGTCGTAGCATGCTCTACTGAAATGTGTGCATGGCCATGCATGATGGAACACCTGGCATGGATGTGGAGGTGCATGTTGCATCCTCACCTGCCTTCCATGTGCTGATGGCGCATGACGCGGCTGGGCGAGACAGGTGTGGCACCACTCCCGCCCGGTGCTGATGCCGGGACTGCGGCGGACAAAGGTGCCTGCGCTTGCCTGCTTGAAATGCCCATGACATTGCTAAGAGTTGGAAGAAGCTCTGTTATCTGGTGTGCATGGAGCACGCTGAAGCTGTCGGTCAGCTTCTACCACCATTGCGACTTCACGCACACGCAGAGAGGAGGCGAGACGGGGTGTGCTGAGGGGCAGCAACTCTGTTGCTGTGGCTGCGGCATCCTCACCCATGAGTAGTTCCAGTACGCTGTTGGGCGTGTAGTGTTGCATGAACCCTTTGTTGAGGTCCACGACCACAATGGTGATCCCCAATAGCATGACAATCCAAATGACCCCGATTTGATCTAGCCAGGCCGCTGGATTGGCGAAGTGCTGACCCCACTGCGTAAGGCTCACGGGGTCAGGCCAGTGGCATGAGAACATGGGCGACTCAATGGGTAGTAGATTCTGCTCGATGCTTTGCAACACCCTTAATGCCCGCTGGTTATGCCGTTGCTCAGCCAGGTCCACCAGTGTAAAGACACCACGAACCATAAGATCACGAAGACACCACGAACCATAAAACTCGCTCCCTGCAAATGCAAACCGGCACCGGTTGCATTAGTCGTACATGATCATGATCATGCATGGTTACGTGAGCATTGCACACACAACATGCATATGCATGGCACCACACCTGTATTGCTGTGCCTGATAACTCCAACCCATGCCACAAAGACTCGAGTCCACAGCGGCCTTGCCCGGCGTTGTCATAAGGTACAAGCCCAAAAGATAGTAACTGAGCCAACACGCACTGCTGGGGAGGGGTAGAACCAGGCGACAAGGAAGGCTTTGGGGCAGGGGTTGCGGGGGCTGCGGGGGCAAACAAGGATGCCCAACTCTTCCTCCCACTGCGCCCAATGACACCACCGCTGTAACTGCCTCCTTGGGGATGGATTGGCGCCACACCTTGCCCTCCAGCCCCCCCCCCTCCGGGACCCATGCTGCTGCTGCTGCTGCCCAACACCGGGGCAGGTGGCGGGGAGCGTGGCGAGGGTGGTGCCCACTGCCCCAGCACCACACCTTGCCCTCCAGCCCCCCCCCCCCCAGGACCCGTGCTGTTCCTGCTGTTACGTATGCTAGCCTCCATCTTCACCCGTTGCACACATTTGCAGTGGGCTACAAGGGGAAGGTGCATTGCATCACACCCAGCTCGGAGTGTTTTGTCAACAAGGGTGGCTGGCCCTAGAGGATCACCGCGCTCATAGCCAAGATGGGCCTGGCCGCTGAAGTTAGAAACATCACGTAGTACTTCCCAGACTGTGTCTCTCCCATCCTCGTTGGGTGCCATGCACAAAGTAGTCCATGCTTTCCATTTGCCTTGCACACATGGTGCAGTCGACACCTTGCAGATCACGCAGCGGTCCAACTTGACCAAAGCGCCCTCCACCTGCACATCTTCCCCTTTGTAGGGATGTGGGAACGTTGGCATGTACCTGCAAAGTGTACATAGGAAGTGTTGCATGTGGGGACTTGTTGGGCTATGACATCCTTCACGGCATTGCGGTCTTTGGTTGAAACTATGCCGGAATTGCCTGCATTTTTACCTTTAGCTGAAACCAAGGCACAACACTACTGTGACCATTGTCGACACCCCTTATCAGTCTCATAGCTTTATTTTACGTCCGTGCCCCTTAGCACCACACAGTGTGTGATGTGATGTGATCACCTGCCACTGTGCACTCGCTGCATGCATGGTGGTCCAGCCAATTCTATTGCGTACCTTATGCACAAACGAGCTTGAAGGTGTAGTTTCAGCCCAGATGTCGCCCTGGCTGGACCGGGGGCCGGGTTTGCAGCACCCCTGCATGGTCGCAGTCGGGTCCACGGTTAGTGAGCCACACGCGCTCATTGTTGCAGCTATGCAACGGAGCAAGTGCGAGCTGTCCTAACTCGCAGCTAACCCAGCAGGACGGCCGACGACATGTGTTCGGGAAAAGTTTGCGACTCGGGCAGCGAGCGGTACGGGGCTATACACAGCAGTTTCGGCCTTGCAGCTATGATCAAAACAAGCTTGGCATTAAGGTGTCGACTTTGGTGGGCGCAAGGAATAACCGGGGGACAGCCCTGACGGGACCTCTACAACGAGCGGGTGCAAAAATCGCGGCACGAGGTGGCCTGGTTGGCCCATGCTGGCCCATTCGAACATTTTCTCACGGGTGTCACAGCTGAACCCAGCACGGAAACCCTGCAACGTGTATGATGTCTAGCCTACCCTCACTCTATACCAGTCTATGAACCTGTGCCAGTCATATAGCATCTGCAGATGGGTCGGCAGGCCACATGCTGATTTTCACAACTCACCAAGCATACCAAGTACCCTGTTCAACATGGAACAAGGTGTTGTCTGTGGGTACTCTCATTCTAGCGTCCTCAGTCGCACCCTTGACAGCTGCAACCCCCATCCCGATGGCACGCTCTCTTCCCTGACCACTGGGAAACAGCAAGTCAACACCGCACCGCTGGGTATCGAAACTCACCAAGTAGAACCAAGCACAACATGTGAAAGAGTGACCAGAACCCCATGAAGTGAACCAATGAACCCTGGGCCATGCGCCCACAACAGCCTCAGCCCACCTGTCGCTGCCAAACACATCAGCTACAGCCATACCCAGTGTGCATGCTGCCATGGGCTGATTGTCTGTCACCGACCCCTTGCGCTGACTGGGCAGCCGAGCAGCTGCGCCAGGCTGCCCCAGCGGCCTGTCCCTGTCAACAGCTGCCCAGCTGTCCCTGTGACCAGTTCAACCTGCTTGCCTGCCACCACTGCAGGTGCTTGCTGCCACTGCCACTGCCACTGCCTGTTGCCCAAACGTCCCCCACCAGCCCTGAGCCGGCTCAGCCCACCCTGATCCACAGGAACACCTCTTGCTGCTGGGTGGTGAACAGCGCCGACGCTGGCTCTCATGGCTCTCAATGAGCTGGTCCAGCTGGGGCCCATGAGGGCAGGCAGTGTCCCATAAGGCCAGGCTGGGCACTCCGCCCCTCCAGCCTCTCCCGCCCTTCCAGCCTTCCCTAACCTTCCCTGCCCTTCCCCGCCCTCCCGGCTGTGCTCATCCATCCATGGTCCTCACATGGACTTTGCTGACATCATCTTGGACATGAGGGCTGTGATGGTGCTGTGGGCAGCCAGGGCCAGCGACCCGGCCAGGCCCAGGGCTAGCCATCTCAACCTCGAGAACGCGGTCATGTCGCTGCGCATGGCCAGCATGCAAGCAGCGCATGGTGAGCATGCAAGCACAGCATGACCAGCATGGAAGCAGTGCTTGGTGAGCATGCAAGTGCACTGTGGCTGATGACCAGCAGCAGTGCCACAGGGTGAGGTGAGTGGAATGGTTACCAGTACTGCAGGCAGTCAGTCAGCCAGCCAGCAAGGGGCTTTGCTCTACATCACTACCCCTTCGCAACCCACAATCACCCAAAGCCAACGTGTAGAGGTCATGATGCATACTGCGAACAATGCTGCTCTTGCCATTGCCATTGCCGCTGCCGCTGCCGCCGTGCTGCCGTGCGCCTGTTGCAGCTGCTGCTGCTGCTGCCGCCGCTGCAGTGGTCACCATGTTGTTGGGGCCTGTACCTGAGGCAGTGCTGGGGCAAGGAGTCCAGGGCCTTGGACAAGGTGGAGGAGAAGATGCCGGGCTGAGTGTGGCCAATGCCGCCGTCATACACCGCGAAGAAGCGTTGCTGCAACAACAGCCACCCCAACCACAACCAGTAGGAAACGGTTGGTCGGGAAAAGGAGGGGGCTGGTCAGCAGGCAGCAGGCAGATGTTGAAGTTGTTGCAGTTATTGCGGTTGGGTAACACCAAGCAGCCGGGTGTGGCTGCTGGCCATTTCTTACATTTGTCATGTTTGTCATGGCTGCATGGCTGCATGGCTGTATGGCTGCACTTTCAACCAGTCAACAGCAGGAGCTGTTAGCCAGAGGACGACATTGACGGATGCTGAGCTAGTCACGCCAGCAAACAGCAGACAGCTAGGCCTCATGTCACCCTCCTCAACATACCAGATCCCGCACCCAGCCATGCCCCTTGCGCCCTCGCCCTCCACCCTCACCCTCCCCTTATGCCCTTATACCCCTGCCCCACCTCCCCTTATGCCCCTATACCCCCTGCCCCACCTCGAACTCCTTGCGTGCCGCCTCCCTCCTGCTGGCCACCTGCTTGGCCGCATGCAGCCGGGGGTCGCTAGCAGCCATTGCCTCGTAGTCGACGCCGCCCTTGGCCCGGCGCTCGAACGCAGCTTGCAGCGCAGCAATGTCGGCCTGCTGGTCAGCAAGCAAGCAGGAGAGAGGAGGGCAGGGACCCACTGGGTCACACAAGCAGGCAGCAATGAGATCACAACCACAGGGAGGGAAAGGCTGCGGTGTGTGCACTGCTGGGCTGTTGTACATCTTGCTGTGCAATCTTGCTTTGCTTGCAACTTGCATGCACAAACTGCTCCATGCCAGCCTGCATGCATACATTGGTGAACACCCGTATCCTGTGTAGCTGCATGGCATAAGGATCTGCAAGCTTATTGGCAGTTGAGTCAGTTGGGGAGGGCAGTTGGACGCGTCGGTTACAGGGGTGCATGGGCCCACCTGGTCCTTGGTCAGCGCCTCTTTCATGACCAGGGCCGGCGTCTTGGTCTGCATGGCCTCCTCATGGGGGTACGCCACACCCTCATGGTCATGGGGCGTCACTTTGATGGAGGCCACGCCAGGGGGGTGGGAGGGGGCAGGGGGGGGCTCGGTGCCGTCTATCAATGCGTTGAGCACGATCTGCATGACGAGGGTGCAGGCAATGCAGACTGCCTGGGTTGGAGTCATGCGTTGCCTGATTAGGTGTCATGGGAGAGGGGTGAGGGTGTGAGGGTGTGAACAAGGAGAAGGCCGGTGCAGTGGGTGTGGTGGGGGGTGGGCACAAACCTGGGGTTGAACCTGAAGCAGGTCATCAGGCAGGCCAGCAAACGCACCAGCCGGCAGGCAGGGAAGCAGGCGGACAGGGTAGCAGGCGGACAGGGTAGCAGGCAGGCAGGCAGGCCGGCCGGCAGGCAGGCTTCTCACCTGGTACTCATCAAAGGTCAGCTCAGCGTGGGCATCATGACTGCGTGAGTCGATGTACTGCAGCACACTCTCCACAGCCTCAATGCGCTTGCTCACCAGCCACACCTCCTCCTCCTGCACCACACACCACCACACCACACCACAGCCGTGTCATGCCATGACCATTAGGGGTAGTCTGAGGGGGGAGGAGGGGCAGCAGCCAGGGAGGAGGGGGGGGTGAGGGGCAGCAGCAGGGGCTGCATGTTAGGCTGCATGTGGACCTTCACACTGGCCATACCCGACCTAAGACAGCCACTGCCTCAGGGGGGTGGTTCATCAGCAGGAGGGGGTTCCATCAGGAGGGGCATCCATCTCCCATGCCATCACTGGCCCCCTACCCCCGCGCTGCTCCCCTGCTCCTGTGCCCCCTACAGCAGCCATACCTAACCCACCACCTCCTGCCACCTCCCCTCAGCCTCAACGGCAGCTCCCCTGCAAGCCTGACTCCACCGCAGCAGCTGCTCAGTGGCAGCAGCTGCTCCCGGCCCCCTCTTGAGCCCCTGCTGCTGCCCACACCCTCCCCTTCAAACCGGGCTGCTCCTGTGTGCCCCTGCTGCTGCTGACACAGCCCCGCTGCCCCTCCCGCCCAGGACACCTGCTTTGGTCCTGTGCACCATCTTCATGCGGACGCAGGCCTACTGCTCTAGTTTGATCAGGCCCACTGCTTGCTTGGCATGCTTTACTACAGGCACTGAATGGGCCTTGCCCTGCCCTGCTGGGGGTGCACTGTGGACATGATGGTCTGCATCCATGCCATGTCACTCTGGCCTGCGCTATGAATCTGGTATGAGAGCATGGACACGAAAAACAACCACTGCAACACAATCAGCTCAACCAGCTGCCCTGGGTCACCTCGCCCCTGTCCCCGCCGTTGCCCCTGGCCGCCTTAGGCCCCCCAGCTGCCCAGCCTGCTGCTGCTCCGCCTCACCGTCTTCTTGCGGTGCTCATCCACCTCCTGCAGCCGTGCCGTGGCCCTCTCATGCGCCTCCTGGGCTGCAGGGATGTGCAGCGCCCCTGCTGCCCGGGCAGCCGCGGCCGACAGCGCGCTGGCCTGGCTGGTGGCGTTGTTCAGGGTCTGGTGCCAGGGATAACGTGGGCGGTAGAGCAGGCAGGCAGGCAGGCAGGCAGGCAGGCAGGCAGGCAGGGTGAATCAGTGAGCAGGCAGGCAGGCAGGCAGGGTAGGGTAGGGTGGGAGACTGACCCTGATCCTAGCCTACCTACCTCCTGCAGCACAGCAATTTGCTGATGTGGTGTCAGGAACCACCAGGTTGGGGTCAGGGTGTGGGTTAGGTCAGGGCATGGGGTCAGGGTGGCACCCTGGTCATCCCTGCCCCTCCTGCTCCTCCACCCATCCACCCACCTCACCCCAGATCCCACTGACCCCACCCCACCCCTGCCCCTGTCACAGTCACCTGCTTGGCAGCTTCCATCTGAGTGCGCATCTCATGCAGCAGGTGCTGGGCATGCTGGTGCAGCCGCCCCACACGTTCCCGGATCAAGTCCTTGTCCTGCAAAGCCACCATCACACATCACTCTTGTTGCCTAGGTTAGGAATGCTGCTCTTGTAATGGTTGCATGGCTGCTCACCAAACAAAGAAAACGTCCAAACCCTCCCTTCCCCTACTTCCCAGGGCCTGACGTGCTCCTCACTAATTGACAGACGCTGCATTATGTAACAGAATGACCCTGACCTTTGCGCTGCACACGTAACCAAGGTGTTGAACCAGACAACAGCAATCCATCAGATGCCAGCATTCCCCTCCCTGCCTTCCTCCCCGCATCCCCCTCCCAGCCTTCCTTCCCGCCTCCCCTTCCTCCCCGCCACCCCCCTGCTGGGGCTGGGGGGTGCACCTGGTGCATGAGGCTGAAGCTCTGTGTCCTGAGCTCAGCATGGGCGCTGGCCCCATGCGCAGTGGCCTCCAGCAGGTCGTCCATCTCATTGAGCCGGAAGAACACCTGCAGCGCAATGCAGGACCCACTGCTGAGAGGAGCCGGGCGCACAGGGGGTAGCACCACAGGGGGTGCTCAGCAGGCGGCACGCCTGGGTAGCAAACAAGGGTAGGGGGGTGGCGGAAGAATTGGGTGGGAGACTGCATCACGCATCCAGCATCCAGCAGCAGGCATGAACTAGTTGTGGGTTGTGCCAGGACCGTGAACATGCCACTGCTGGCTGCTGGCCACCATGACGGCAGCAAGGGGGGCCAGGGGGATTAGCCCCACAGCTGTGGTCTACCCTAGGGGTTGACAGAGTGTTCAATCACGCCACATGTGGAGGGGTGGGACTCAGCGAGATGCAGGTTGGAGGCTGCCATAGCGACGGCGCCTGGCACCGCCCTGGCTACCTGCCTCTAGGCTTTGGGCCACACAGCGGAGCAGGTCAGCAGGCAAGGAGCGCCACCTAGGGGCTGCAGCCCATGTGGGGTCAACCCAGGGGGGGTGGGCTGCCCTAGGGCCATGGAACCCCCATGAGCGGCCCTAGGGGGGGTGGGGCGGAGGGGGAGGGGAGGGGCAGGGTGTCCTCACCTGTGTCAGCAGCTCGTCGTGCTTGACCTTGGTGACGGCCTCCTCCAGGTGTGCTATACGCACTGCAGCCTCCGCCATCACACAGTGCGTGCCAATGTCTGAGGCTGCCTGCATGCAAGCACATGCAAGCACATGCAAGGCCTGGAGCCGCCACACTGACATGTGGGTCCAGCAGGCAGAGAGCTGCATGGGTGCGCTGCATGCACTGTTTGCACATTTCATGCCCTGATGGGGTTGCAGCAGCTGCTGCACGCCTGAAGTGGCTGACAAGACGAGACAGGAGGAGCTGCGGCTGTGGCTATGTGTGGTCAGGATTGCGTGGCAGGCTGCCCAGCACCACCATGCAGCCCGCTGGCATCAGATACAAGGCCAGAGCCACAGGGCATGCATATGTTGGAACCTGCAGACACCTCAGCTAAGCGCCACCAAGCATGAGACCCTGCGGCATACAGCCTGATGGCAGCAGCGGCCTACAGCTCCATGGCATGCACATGATGCGGCCTGCGGGCACCTTGACTGCTGTACCATGTGCTTCTCTCTCTACATCTCTACCAGATACTCGAGACAGGGCTACAAACACAGGGCATGCAGGCATGCATGTGATGGAAACTGCAGGCACTGTGACGAGAGTACCACCCAGCTAGCACCGCTCGCGCATGCCTCGTAATTGTTGCTGCCAGACATGGTGACCGCTGACACGTACTCTCTTTCAAGCCGGCTGTTCAATGTGGGTGTTTGACGCATGGCAGTCTTAATTTTAGTGAGAGTGGCACTGTGCATGTTCCATGCATGGCTGTCTTAATGATCATGTTCCATGCATGCATGCAAGCAAGCAGGGGCTGGGACCATGCAGGGCACCAGCCCTTGTCCTCCCCAGCGCCTGCACACCACCTGCCATTGGCCCCATGGCCCAAACTGCACCCACCCAGCCCAGGTAGCCCAGGCCAGCCCAGGCCAGCCCCGTCCCCGCCCCCGCCCTCGCCCCCGCCCCCGCCCCCGCTCCAGCAGCAGCCTCCCTCTCCCCACCTGATCCATGAGGCTCAGCGTACCCAAGGCGGCGAAGGTGAGGCCCACCAGCATGGCTGTGCGCAGGGGCAGTGCCACGCTGCCGGCCAGGCGGGACAGCGTCCAGGCCTTGCCGCTGCTGTCGTGCCCTCCACCTCCCAGGTTCAGCGAGGTGGAGACCAGGGACAATGTGGAGGAGCAGGCAGGCAGTGGCAGGCCAGCAGCCACCCAGCCCAGCATTCCCAGCGCCACACACAGCCACCCTAGGGCCTGCATGCATGGAAGCAGCATGCAATCATGCACGCATGCAGCTAGGGAGAGTTGCTACCATGCATGCCTACTCTGCCTTGGGGAAGGGCTCAGGAGGACAAGCAAGAGCAGCCACGGCTGATCCTTACCAACAGCTAGTGTTCAAAAAGCAACAGCAGCGAGCCAGCAGCCTTGATGAGGGGCTCCAGCTCAAAACACCTGGACCCTCCCCCCATACTCATGACCTTGACCACGCACTTCCCTCCTTCATTCCCCTCACTCACTCCCTCCCTACCCCCTTCCCTCCCTCCCACCTTCCATTCCCTACCTCTCCAGCCTCTAGCCTCCCACTGCACTGAAACTCACTTCCATGCATTCCTTAACCAAACCCTGGTCCCAGCAAACCCACCCAACGTGCCCATGTCCTCTTACACCACTCCCTCTAGCCGTGCAGCTGATGCCCCACCGCTGTGCAAAGAGTGCATGCCTGCACACAGGTCCCTGCCACTGGCCTTGCACACCAGCCCATCTAGCTGGCCCATGGCACTGGCTGTGCAGCTGGACCTCACGCCGCTGTACACCTGAACGGAACTGGAGTGAGGAGACACCACTGCAGGGAACCTGGACCTAGGCTCAACACACTCACACCCTGACGCTGGCTGTGCTGAAGGGTACCTACTTCCAGCCACTTTCAGGCCTGGCCCTGACGCTGGCTGTGTCGCACCAGTGCTGAAGAGTACCTACTTCCAGCACTGCCTGGCTGGGTGTGTGGCCCTGCCATGCGACTGTGTGACATGACTACGGTGACATGACTATGGTGACATGACTATGGTGACATGACTATGGTGACATGACTATGGTGACATGCCAACCACTGGCCCTGCCTGGCTGCTGGCGGCTGTGCTGCCTGCCTGGCCTAGCCCTGCCTGCAACACTGGCCCAGGGAGCAGGGAGTCAGCACTGCAGCATGCCGCGACCACCCCCGTGGAGCAGAGGCAGGCAGCCAGGCAGCCAGCACCGCACAGCAACTGCCTGGCCCTGCCTGGCCCCGACCCTGGAAGCCCCCTCGCCCAGCAGCCACCCCCTCCTCCTGCTCCTGACCCCCAGGGCGCCCTCCCAGACCCCTGCCCTCAGCCCCTGGCAGTGCCCCCCTACATCATGCCACTAAATACTGCTTGGTGTAGGGTAGGGGTCAGGGTTAGGGTTAGGGTGAGGGTTAGCCGAACTCTACCCCTGACCCTGACCCTGGCCTCAGCCCCCCTGCACTGTGCTGCTTGCCGCTGTTAGCGTGCACATCAGGCGCAGGGGCGGCAAGGCTGCAGCACTTGTCACAGCAGCCAGCCTAGCATCAGGTGCGCTGCTGCCCACCCCTGTTACTGCTGCTACCCGCCCCTGTCTAGACCTGAACGGCATGGCTTGCATGGACGGCTTGCATGGACGGCTGGCATGGACGGCTTGCATGGACGGCTTGCACAGCTGGCCTCCTACCTGGCCGTGGGTGGATGTGGTGCTGGTAAGGCCCCGGCTGACTGCCACCACCAGCAGACCACTGACCTGCACAGGCAGCAATGCAAGCAGCAGGTGGAGGCAGCAGGGGTGGAGGCTCTGATGGGGGCAGGGGGTTGCGCACCACGCACGGGCTAAATGTGCCCTCACCCCTACTCCAATGCCAGCCATCACCTACCAGAAGCAAGGAGTAAGTGAATATGCTGACAATGTCCCAGCCTGCCTGCCGCCGACGCTTGCGTTGTGCTGCTCGGCCACCATCTGAACCTGTGTCACATGCCAGGGGCACCAGGGCCTTTCAGTTGATTCTGTGATGCTCACCACGCAGCCTAGATACAGATTGTGGACAGCGCGGCGGGTTGTGCATATCGTATCCGCGGTGTCACTGCTGCCGGCATCGTGGCTGCGGCAGCTGCAGCCCGTGGCGCAACTAAGCTGAGCCGCAGCTGGTCTGCGCCCCGCCTGCCTGCTGCCGGTGTCGCAGCAGGTCCCAGCTTCCCCACTCGCGGCTGGAGCCAGGTCTGTGTTGCGCTGATCAGCGTGCAGCTTCGCACCTGAGGGGCTATCGGCGTGCCAAGTGTGCTCAGCCGGGTCAGAAGGGCGCAGGCCATTCAGCTCTGCGAGCATGAAAGCAACTGACACCAGATGCCTAGCGCGACGAGCAAGCCTGCCGAGGTTGGGCCTAAAGACTATCCTCCACGCTGTCCCTGCTGGCGCGCGCCACGCTCTGCTGCTAAGCACCATGCAATGCAGTAAGTGTCGCTCACTGTGACGCTGCTCGATCGCTTGCGCGCCGAAGGGCAGCATCGCGACGGCTCACAAACAGTAGAGCCCTGACACTGCAAGAGGTACGAGGGGATACCGTTTGGATTGTGCCAGAAGATAGACCTCGGTGTTAACGAGGAGTGCGGGCGATGGCGGTTAGGGCTAAGTTTTCTAGAGCAAGCGTGACTATTCACTAGGTATTTTGCTATTGTGGTAAGCTGTCGCAGAGAGCGAAAACGATAACTCCGGGCGCGAGGTTGCATGGAGCTCCGGACGCGGTTGCATGCGCGGGCCCAACCACCCGCGAACACCCTAGTTGTCCGTAATACCGGGCCCGCGAGCAGCCCGGAGCAGTAGGCTACGAGCCAGCTTTGATCAAGCTGCCATCCTAGGTTGTTGGGGTCCGAAACGTATAATATCGGAGTCCAGGACCTGTATGACAGCAAATACATCTGAATGGCTACATCTACATCTCGATATCCCTATCCTCCTGTGGAGCCCCTACGCTTCTCCACGACAGTGAGAGAGCGGTGTGTGTCCCTAACCTAGGAGTCGGGACCTGACCTAGGTGTCCCTAACCTATTCGCGGGCGACAGGTGCCTCCACAAAGGAAGGTGCCTCCAGCTTCAACTGCATAGTGCATTGAAACTCCGGTGCAGCCCCTACTTGGCTGCAGTCAGGGCAGGGCGATCGTGGCAGCCTCAGCCTCTGCCTCTGTCGTGAGCAGCTCGGCTCTTACTGACAGATGCCATGCATGCAATGCTTCATCGCATGCGCATCTCATGCCTTCATCTCCCGTGTCCCATGAGTAAGAACTGTTAGCAAGGTCCTTGCCCTTATGCTCCGACCAAACCTGACGACATGCGTTCACATGATGCATTCACATGATTCCCTGGGCCTGCATGGTAATCGTGGGTAATGTCAAGGTTGGAGGCAGCATGGCTGCATGGCTGCTGTGGGATACTCTTGCTGCTTGTGGGATACTCATGCGACCAAACCTGACGACATGTATTCACATGAAGCAACGGACCAGGTGGTATGTGCTGAAGGTGGCACCGTCTCAGCGAGCTGTGCGGTGATGGTCTAATGGTGATGAAGGTGACGAGGGCTACTTACTAGCACCGGCACAAGGTACAACATGCCACATGCAGCTGCTGCACCTCACTGCCCACGTGTGTCCCCAAACCCCACCTTGATCCCTCTGATGCAGGGTGGCTAGCCTCACCCTACATGCCTCACCCAACATGCCTCAGCTGACCTTGCACGCCTCCTGATCCTGGGTTGGTTTGCTTTGCCTGGTATCGTAGGGCTGGGACTGCTGGCATCACTAGCGCTGTGGTGGTTGTGATGGTGGCTGTGATTGTGCTTGGGGTGCATGACAGGCGCAAGCAAAGACTCCAACTGTGTTGCTACCCTTCCACTGGTGTGCATTACTCTGGCACTGATGCTACTGGTAAGCAGCAGCAGCAGCGGCAGCGGCCGCAGGGGCGCCAGCATGGCAACAGCAGCTGCAGCATGGCAACAGCAGGTGCAGCTGCAGCAGGTGCAGCATGGCAACAGCAGGGGCATCAGCAGGGGCATCGGCAGCATCAGGACAGCAGCAACAGGGTCAGGGCAGTAGGCAAGGAGGCAGCTGCAGCAATCTATGGGCGGGCGGGCGGGTGGTGAACAAAACCATACCAGGATTACTTCCCTCAGCACACCCTTATGACTGCATTTCCCCTAAACGGGAATTTCTCAGAATTTCCAGCCCCGCACTCTTACTTGTGTATCAGCATCACTTGTAAGCCCCTGTCTGAGTTGAAACCAATATGCATGTCTCGCTTATACTAGTAAAACTAGCAACGACGGCTCCGGGCGCGAGGTTGCATGAAGCTCCGGGCGCGAGGTTGCATGCGCGGGCCCAACCACCCGCGAGCACCCTAGTTGTGCGTGGTACCGAGACCGCGAGCAGCCCGGAGCAGGAGGCTACGAGCAAGTTTGGTCAAGCTGCCATCCTAGGTTGTTGAGGTCCAAAGGATAGTACCAAAGGATAGTACCATAATAGGAGGCAGCTGCAGCAATCTATGGGCGGGCGGGCGGGTGGTGAACAAAACCATACCAGGAGTACTTCCCGATCGGAGTCCAGACAGTAGATACATCTGAATGGATACATCTACATCTCTGTATCCCTATCTTCCTGTTTAGCCCCTACACTTCTCCACAACAATGAGAGACCGGTGGGTGTACTTAACCTAGGAGTCGGGACCTAACCTAGATGCCCCTAACCTATTCGCTAGAGCCCTACCCTATGCATGACTCCAGCGCACAGCCCAACGGGCAACAGGTGCCTCCACAAAGGAAGGTTGGGTAACCCAGCCCAGCTCCAGTTGGCGCTGCTCATCCTCCCAGTGCGCTGCATAGTGCATTGGAACTCCGGTGCAGCCCCTACCTGGCTGCAGTCAGGTCAGGGCGGTTGTGGCAGCCTCAGCCTCAGCCTCAGCTTCAAGGGGCTTGGCCACCTACCCAACCTTGGTGCGGTAAGCTGGCTATGGAGTTGTGCGCAGACATGACTTGAAAGTTGTGAGCAGCTCGGCTTTTACTCACAAATGCCATGCGTGCAATGCTTCATCGCATGTGCATCTCATGAGTTCATCTCGCGTGTCCCATGAGTAAAAACCGCAATCAGGTCCTTGCCCTCATGCTCCCACCAAACCTGACGACATGCGTTCACATGATGCATTCACATGATGCATTCACATGATTTACTCGTTCCACGAACTGCTCCCTGGGCCTGCATGGTAATCGTGGGCGATATCAAGGTTGAAGGCAGCATGGCTGCATGGCTGCTGTGGGATACTCTTGCAATGAAGCCACGGACCAGGTGGTATGTGCTGAAGGTGCTCACTGGCACCGTCTCAGCCCCCCTGGAGCCGGACCACCAGGGACCACTAGTGGCCGCTTGCGGGGTTACTAGTGACCACTAGTGGGCACTAGTCGCCCGACTCAAATAGTGTGAATGGGCTGTGTGGAGTATACCCAATGCACATGGACATGGTGCACGAGCGCCTACCACCTACATTATTGCCTGACCCGTTAGGGCTATTGTGTAGATTTGGCATAAAAAAACATGCACTAATTGACAGCTGATGACAGCTCAGATGGGGGGGCACACACTACTGTGCCTCGACAGGCTCCTGCTGCTGCTGGGCCTTGGGTGGCTTGTCTCGCAGCCGCTTGCAGCCCAGGCCAGGGTACTCCTTGCCCTTGGCTGGCAGCGCTCCCTGGTCAGGTCAGTAGCACAGCTCCAGCGGCCGCCACCTGCTCTCCCCAATGCGCTGCATGTTCAGCGCTGCATTGCAGTCCCTGTCCAGCCACCTGCCTGGCTGTGGTGCTGGCTTGGCTTTTGCTGCCTTGCCCTTGCCCTTGCCCTTGCCCTTGCCCTTGCCCTTGGTGGGCTGGGTGGGCTCAGCTGCCGGCTCAGCCGTAGTGCGCTTGCTGCGCTTGGCTGGCGGGGGAGTGCTGGGCCCTGGCTCTGAGGCTGCAGGCTGTGTGGCTGCCTGGCTGCTGCATGGGGGCTGTGGGGGCTTGCGCGGGGCCACTACCGGGCACCACATCAGGCCCCGCACTGGCTGGTCACGCTGCTGGCTCCAGGCTGGGCGCAGCAGGCGGAGATCCACTTGCCGTGCTGCTGGCTTCCAGCCTGCAGGCCTGGTGGGTTGCTCATGGTCCAGCTCCTCCTCACATGGCTGGTGGCCATTCACTGCTGAGCTGACTCGGGTCGTGCGGTGCTCATCCACAAGCACCACCCTGCCCCGCAGCTGGTCTGAGCCCCTGGGCCTGCACACCACCTTGCAACAGGCACGCAGCATGGCACCGTTTCAGCGAGCTGTGCGGTGATGGTCTAATGGTGATGAAGGGGACAAGGGCTGCTTACCAGCACCGGCACAAGGTACAACATGCCACATGCAGCTGCTGCACCTCACTGCCCACGTGTGTCCCCAAACCCCACCTTGATCCCTCTGATGCAGGGTGGCTAGCCTTAACGCCTCACCCAACATGCCTCAGCTGACCTTGCACGCCAAGATCCTGGGTTGGTTTGCTTTGCCTGGTATCGTGGCGCTGTGGTGGGTGTGATGGTGGCTGTGAATGTGCTTAGGGTGCATGACAGGCGCAAGCAAAGACTCCAACTGTGCTGCTACCCTTCCGTTGGTGTGCATTACTCTGGCACTGATGCTACTGGTCAGCAGCAGCAGCAGCAGCAGCAGCAGCAGCAGCAGCAGCAGCAGCAGCAGCAGCAGCAGCAGCAGCAGCAGCAGCAGCAGCAGCAGCAGCAGCAGCAGCAGCAGCAGCAGCAGCAGCAGCAGCAGCAGCAGCAGCAGCAGCAGCAGCAGCAGCAGCAGCAGCAGCAGCAGCAGCAGCAGCAGCAGCAGCAGCAGCAGCAGCAGCAGCAGCAGCAGCAGCAGCAGCAGCAGCAGCAGCAGCAGCAGCAGCAGCAGCAGCAGCAGCAGCAGCAGCAGCAGCAGCAGCAGCAGCAGCAGCAGCAGCAGCAGCAGCAGCAGCAGCAGCAGCAGCAGCAGCAGCAGCAGCAGCAGCAGCAGCAGCAGCAGCAGCAGCAGCAGCAGCAGCAGCAGCAGCAGCAGCAGCAGCAGCAGCAGCAGCAGCAGCAGCAGCAGCAGCAGCAGCAGCAGCAGCAGCAGCAGCAGCAGCAGCAGCAGCAGCAGCAGCAGCAGCAGCAGCAGCAGCAGCAGCAGCAGCAGCAGCAGCAGCAGCAGCAGCAGCAGCAGCAGCAGCAGCAGCAGCAGCAGCAGCAGCAGCAGCAGCAGCAGCAGCAGCAGCAGCAGCAGCAGCAGCAGCAGCAGCAGCAGCAGCAGCAGCAGCAGCAGCAGCAGCAGCAGCAGCAGCAGCAGCAGCAGCAGCAGCAGCAGCAGCAGCAGCAGCAGCAGCAGCAGCAGCAGCAGCAGCAGCAGCAGCAGCAGCAGCAGCAGCAGCAGCAGCAGCAGCAGCAGCAGCAGCAGCAGCAGCAGCAGCAGCAGCAGCAGCAGCAGCAGCAGCAGCAGCAGCAGCAGCAGCAGCAGCAGCAGCAGCAGCAGCAGCAGCAGCAGCAGCAGCAGCAGCAGCAGCAGCAGCAGCAGCAGCAGCAGCAGCAGCAGCAGCAGCAGCAGCAGCAGCAGCAGCAGCAGCAGCAGCAGCAGCAGCAGCAGCAGCAGCAGCAGCAGCAGCAGCAGCAGCAGCAGCAGCAGCAGCAGCAGCAGCAGCAGCAGCAGCAGCAGCAGCAGCAGCAGCAGCAGCAGCAGCAGCAGCAGCAGCAGCAGCAGCAGCAGCAGCAGCAGCAGCAGCAGCAGCAGCAGCAGCAGCAGCAGCAGCAGCAGCAGCAGCAGCAGCAGCAGCAGCAGCAGCAGCAGCAGCAGCAGCAGCAGCAGCAGCAGCAGCAGCAGCAGCAGCAGCAGCAGCAGCAGCAGCAGCAGCAGCAGCAGCAGCAGCAGCAGCAGCAGCAGCAGCAGCAGCAGCAGCAGCAGCAGCAGCAGCAGCAGCAGCAGCAGCAGCAGCAGCAGCAGCAGCAGCAGCAGCAGCAGCAGCAGCAGCAGCAGCAGCAGCAGCAGCAGCAGCAGCAGCAGCAGCAGCAGCAGCAGCAGCAGCAGCAGCAGCAGCAGCAGCAGCAGCAGCAGCAGCAGCAGCAGCAGCAGCAGCAGCAGCAGCAGCAGCAGCAGCAGCAGCAGCAGCAGCAGCAGCAGCAGCAGCAGCAGCAGCAGCAGCAGCAGCAGCAGCAGCAGCAGCAGCAGCAGCAGCAGCAGCAGCAGCAGCAGCAGCAGCAGCAGCAGCAGCAGCAGCAGCAGCAGCAGCAGCAGCAGCAGCAGCAGCAGCAGCAGCAGCAGCAGCAGCAGCAGCAGCAGCAGCAGCAGCAGCAGCAGCAGCAGCAGCAGCAGCAGCAGCAGCAGCAGCAGCAGCAGCAGCAGCAGCAGCAGCAGCAGCAGCAGCAGCAGCAGCAGCAGCAGCAGCAGCAGCAGCAGCAGCAGCAGCAGCAGCAGCAGCAGCAGCAGCAGCAGCAGCAGCAGCAGCAGCAGCAGCAGCAGCAGCAGCAGCAGCAGCAGCAGCAGCAGCAGCAGCAGCAGCAGCAGCAGCAGCAGCAGCGGCAGCAGTAGTGCATCAGCAGCGATGGCAGCAGCGATGGCAGCAGCTGGAGCATGGCAACAGCAGGTGCAGGGGCATCAGCAGGGGCATCGGCAGCAACAGGGTCAGGGCAGTAGGCAAGGAGGCAGCTGCAGCAATCTATGGGCGGGCGGGCGGGTGGTGAACAAAACCATACCAGGAGTATTTCCCTCAGCACACCCTTATGACTGCATTTCCCCCAAACGGGGTTTGTCGGAACTCCCAGCCCCGCACCCGTACTTGTGTTTCAGCATCACTTATAAGCCCCTGCCTGATTTGAAACCAATATGTATGTCACGCTTTTACTAATAGAACTAACCCTATCCTTGCAAAGCAGTCAATAACTTAATATCTGCGGCCTTGAGGGGCTTGACACCCTGGCGGGGCACTAACTGCATGCGCTCAGTGCTGGGTGCCGAGTGTTGGGTGCGGAGGCACCTGGCCAGCTGCAAGGTGCCTGAGTGGGAGGGCTGCCATACATCATCAACCTGAGGTGGTGGAGGTGGGAGGGGATTGGGAGGTGGTGGTGGTGAGCACATGGGGTTGGGAGGGGGTTAAAGTGCACCCCCTCCCTCTTGGGGGTTAAAATGCATGTCACATGAGGGGACAGGCATTGCGGGCACCCAGATAGCCAAGAATGTGACAAAGGGATATCCGGAATGTACGAGTATTACCTATTTCCTATTTACCTATTTACAAAGAAGGTCTTGAACGTTGGGTTGTCCACGATGTCGATGAGGAGGTTGCAGTCTACAATCAGCTTCACCAGGTCGTTGGCAAAGCGTCCTTTGTCCTCCACAACACCATTTCCTGTAATGTGCACAGAACATTAACAGTAGGTAATTGAGTTTTACTCAATTGTAATCGTTAATAGACCTCGTTTTAAGAATCGTTAACTGCAGCGACCTGGTGTATTAACAAAAGTGGTTGCCAACGAACACGTAACAGCCGGCCAACACCATCGCAGGTCACAAGGAGCATCGCATTGCGCGGCTTCGCCGCGCCTACAGAGCTTCGCCTACGTAAAACTCAATTACACTAGATAATGGAGTCGCTAGGGTCGTTTCAGGTGGTTGAAAAAGGCTCGGTCTCGGCCCTGGCGCGGGACAGCTCTCGACCTCAGCCAGCGGCCACGTCGCTACGCTCCGTGTCCGCTGGCTTCGGTCTCGAGCTGCCCCGCGCCAGGGCCTCGACCTCGCCTTTTTAAACCGCCTAAAACGACCCGCGACACCATTATCTACTAAGTAAGTACTATTGCACCCTTTTAACATCAACCTGATGCAGAATTAATGTAATAGTACAAAGTTACATGTTATTACACGCGTAATTCTGTAACTTTGGAAGTTTGTGATTACATGGTTGTCCTCAGGGAAATCGTGTAATTACATACGGTCGTGTAATTACGTAATTACAGACTCGCGCAACAGGCCGTCGGCTATCGTCGCAACATGTCGGAGGCTTCACAACAATACAAGAAGCGGATGGCCTCAGGGCTGAGAGGCACATCGCTTCCTTCACCACTGTTGCCCAGTGGACTCAGATGCACAAGACTCAGACGAAGTTACATGTAATAGTACAAAATATGTATGTTACATGTAATAGTACAAAATCGATTCGATATGGGTACGCATGGACATGAGCTCAAGCAAAGCTGGCAGCTCCATGAATATGCCCGTCCCATGCTTGAGTAGCTGCAGCAGGGACTCCACAGGGGCATTGGATATTGGGCAGGCAAAGTAATACACCTCCAGATGCGGTTGTAGTTGTTGCTGGTCCTGCTCCTCGAATGTGCTGCTCCTCGAATGTCCTGCTCCTCGAATGTCGCGAGAGGGCTGGGGAGGGGGGGGGGGCTGCAATGGGCAGGGTCGGATGGGCTAATCATTCCTGCAAGGCAAAGTCGGGTCACGCCAATGTCATTTCGAGCAGGCCTGATCAACTAATTGCTATGCTTTCTTCTCCAGCAGCTGTGACGTTGAGTAAGGAACAGAGTCATGTATCGAAAGTCTGAAAAGTCACAATGGTCAGCTCACAACATGCCAAATAGAGGATGAGGGTCCCTTTTCCTGTGTGACTGGCGAGAGAGACGCACATTTCCCGCGTTTGCAGCAATGTCGATACATCACATGCCTAGCGATGGCCCTCTAACACCGCCTGCATCAACAAAAGGCTCGCGGAGCGAGCCTGGCGGGCTGAAATGTGATTGTACTTCCGGGTGAATGCCAGGCGGAGTTCCCTCGTTGTTGCCGCTACTCACCACTAGAACAGTCGGTGATGAGCAGCTGAGGTGTGTCCGCGATCGCTTGCGCCGGCATGGGCTCCGATGCAAGTATTAACGCGCCGCTTGCCAGTAGATGCAGAGTACTTCGCAGCTGCCAACGAGATCAACGTTACCGAAAACGGTGCACTTTGTAGAGAGTACTTGCATGAAAATTACCAACCCCATGTTGGGGACGCCTGCCTTTATGATAAACTTTCTCTCCTGGCCTGCGGTTGCCCTTGTGCTTGTCGCAGCATGTCCTGCTCCGGCGTGCGCGCAGTTTCCGTGGTGGCGCTGCAACGCTTCTAGCCTCACCAGTGAGTCACCACGTCCTAAAACCATGACTGGCTTTGTTACATGCTAAGAAAATCCATTACAGCTGAAGAATGGCACTACGAACGAAGTGCAAGTCAACTCTCCACCCCGCCCCGCGCACCCGCTTCCTACTCATGCACAATTCACAACTTTTCACTCATTCCTCAATAAGAGCCTCCCGATGTCGGCCTCCAGCCTGCAAGGTGCTAGGGGTGGCCCTGGGCCTTCAACGCCACGCACCCTTCCTGCCATTGCTGGACTGGGCTGGACTGGACTGGGCCTCTACCCCTCCCACCCCTTGTTGTCATATTGTACAAGCTCACCACTGAAGTGGGGAGGCAGTTTTTGGTACAGCATGGGTCACCAGCCTCACCTTCTCCTGCTGCCAATGAGGCTACTAGCCAATGTTGCCCTCTGCATGATCAAGTGCTGTCCATGCGCTTTGCTTCCGTGCTCACCCCGCTCTCCAACCTGCCCCTGCCGACATTACCTTTTCTCGTAAAGCCCTTGCCTCCACCGCCCCCTCCATTGCTCCTACGCTTGCCTTTGTCATTGTGCCCATGCTGTTGCCAAGGACCTCACTGATGCCTCAACCAGGGTCCCCAGCTGCAGCCAACCTCCTCTCCCGCAGCCATACCCAACTCCCTCAACTCCATGCCCCTGGCCTTTGGGCCCACAGATCTGAGCCATGCTTGCCAAGTCATCCTTTCTCACTCCCCTTCACACACTGTTCACACCCCACCTGCTTCCCATACCATTCCACCCCTCCTGCCAGAAACTCCATGTATAATCCATACCAGCCCTTCCCTACCAGTCTGCTTGCCCTTCCCTGCGCTGCTGTTGCTGTTGCTGCTGCTGCCTATTTGCGCAGCTGCTGCTGTACCACTGCCTTGGTCGCCCCCTGGCCGTGCCTGCCCACCTTGCCCTCCTGCTGCTCCGCCAAGGCAAGGACCATGGTTGCCACCGCCACCGCCCCCACCAGCAGGAGCCCCTTCTGGTCAGCCGTCAGCTCCCCCGACCCCCTCTGTGCCCCAGCCCCCCCGGCCCCCCCTGCTGCTGCAGCCGCTGCCACCTGGGCCGCCTCAGCCCTGCTGCGTGCCCTGTAGGACTCCACCTGGTCAGCTGGCCACCAGATGGGCACGTCGGGCGGCATGGCGGAGGCAGGCACCCCCACCACTGCCGGCACCAGCAGCGGCCTCAGGCTGCTGCTGCTGGCAGCGAACACATGAGCGGGTAGAGGGGCAGGCGCAGGGGCAGGGGCAGGGGCAGGGGCAGGGGCAGGGGCAGGGGCTTGAAGCGGTGCGGGGCTGGAGGCTGGGACTGAGGCTGAGCGTGGAGGTGTGGGGGAGGTGGCGCGGGTGGGCACTGGGGCGCGGGGCCGGGCTGAGGAGCCAGCTGGCTCAGCAGCGGGCTGGGTGGCGGGTGGCGGGGTGGGCAGGGCGGCGGTGGGGCGCGGTGGGGGGCGGCGTGAGGGGGTGGGGGTGTAGGCGTACCAGCCCTGCTCATCGCGGCTCAGCTGCCCCTGGTCCACCAGCCAGTCCAGGTAGTCAGCCAGCTCAGCCTTGGGGCGGTCAAACCTGCACCACCCAGGGACACCCAGCAAGGCAGCAGACCTGATGGCTGCATGCCCCCACCCCCCTGGGCAAGCCAGCCAGCCCCCCATCTCAGTCTCCTCATGGGCTCATGGGGCAAACCACCCCCATGTGTCCACTCAGGGACACCCAGGAAGCAGACACCTGACCTGACCTGATCGCCCCACGTCCCATGCCCCCACCCCCATGTGCAACTCAGCCAGCCCCCCACCCCAGCCCAGCCCTCCCCCTCCACCCATGCACAGGATGGCAAGGCTCTGCTGGTTCTTCTCAGCCTTGCGCCTTGCTAGGTGAGCCGACCAGGTTTACTGCACATCCTGCCATGCAAGCCATGCAAGCCATGCAAGCCATGCGCACCTTGGGCTGACCATGGTGAGCGTCATGACGGAGTGCAGCCGCTCCAAGGGGATGGACTGGAAGTTTGACACCAGGCCCAGCACCTGGGGGCCGCAGGGCCAGCGGGGGAGAGGGCGGCTCACAGGGGTGAGGGCAGCGAGCGCCAGGCAGGGGCTGGGTAGGGTCAGGCGGGTCAGGCATGGGAGTGGATCCCATGAGCTCAACATGGTGGGTTGGGTAGCTCTTGGTGGAGACAGCTGCCCCTGTGCGCCTCTTCGCTTGATCCTCAGGGGCCCCTCGCCGCCCAACACCCTCAGCTTACTGCTCTTTGAAGACTGGGGGCCCCTGACCCCTGACCCCTGACCCCTGACCCTGACCCTGACCCCTGACCCCTGACCCCTGACCCCTGACCCTGACCCTGACCCCTGACCCTGACCCCTGACCCCTGACCCCTGACCCCTGACCCTGACCCTGACCCCTGACCCTGACCCCTGACCCCTGACCCTGACCCCTGACCCTGACCCCTGACCCTGACCCTGACCCCTGACCCTGACCCCTGACCCTGACCCTGACCCCTGACCCTGACCCCTGACCCTGACCCTGACCCCTGACCCTGACCCCTGACCCCTGACCCTGACCCTGACCCCTGACCCTGACCCCTGACCCTGACCCCAGACCCTGACCCCAACACCCTCAGCCTACTGCCCACCCAGCTGCTGCCACTTGAGCAACAACGCTGCCATCACCATTGCTACAGCACGTCAGTGACCCGCCCAGTCCACGCCCCTGTTTAACCTTAGGGAGCCGACTCACCCCCTCACCCCCTTATCCTTAAACAAGGGTCTGCCAAGTCCTGCTGCCCCGCTGCCCCTCTGCCCCCCCACCGCCCCACCTGGGTCTCGAAGGCTGCAAAGGGCCGCAGGGCCGCTGGGTAAGCCGCCCCTGAGGGCTGGGGGGTGGGTACGCGCACTGACACCGGCACTGGCGATGCAGCCCTGCAGGGGGAGCGGGCAAGAGGGGGGGGCGCCTGGGTCAGAGAGGGGGGGGGGCAGGAGGGGGGAGGGGGGTCCTGGAGGGGGGGTCTTACTACCCTACCAGCCTGCTTGCCCTTGGGTTTGCCCACTGCCAGCGGCCAGCTGTGCATCAAGGCCAGTGAGCAGCAGTGGGGTGTCCTGCTCATTGACCAGCCTGTAAGCCTTGGGTTTGTCTGAGGCCACCACCAGGGGAGTGGCTCACCAGCCTGTCAGTAAGGCTGGTCAGGTCAGGGGTGAACCCCCCCTCCCCCCCCTTCCCTCCCTCCCCCCCCTCCCCCCCCCTTCCCCCCCTCCACTCCCTCCACTCCCTCCACCCATCCACCCCTCCACTCCCTCCACCCCCTCCCACCCCTCCACCCCCTCCACCCCCTCCACCCCCTCCACCCCCTCCACCCCCTCACCTCCCCCACCCCCCTGCTGTTCGCTGCACTCAGTCTGGTCTGCAGCTCACCTTGGCTGGATGCGAGCGGGGGAGGGGGTGATGAAGTCCGACGGCTTGGAGACTGGCAGCTTGGCGCGGGGCCGGGGGGAGGGCGGCCGCTCCGCCGCACTGGGCAGGGCGGGCATGCGGGTCACCGAGTACCTGAGCACCCATGCAGCCACACACTCCCATGGAGGCATGCACTCCCATGAAGGCAGGTGTGCACCCATGCAGCCAACCATTGGAATTTAATTTAATTTAAATCAAACATGCACTCCCATGGCGACAAGTGGTGCTGCATGCCAGCAAGGGGGGGAATGGCGGCATGCACAGCACCCTGCCCTACCGCCATGGCCCCTGGCCGCTCATGCCCTCCCACCCACCCCTAACCCTGGACCCTGACCCCCCCGGGCTGCTGGCCCCCAGCCCCTGGCCCCTGACCCCGCCCCTCATCAGCCCCGCCCGGGCTGCTGGCCCTGCCCCGCCCCTCACCAGCCTCGGCTGTCCTTGGCGACGAAGCCCTGCCCCTCCAGCTCAGCTAGGTAGTCCGCCAGCTCTGGCAGGCTGCGGGTGTACCTGAGCAGCAGCAGGGGGGGGCGGAGAGGGGCACAGGTGGAGCCTGGCCAGGGTGGGGAGGGTGGACAGGGGAGGGGTGGAGGAGGAGGAGGAGGAGGAGGAGGAGGAGGAGGGAGGGGGGAGAAAAGGGAGGAGGGGGAAGTGTGACAGAGGTGGGCTGCACTGCAGAGCAGAGGCTGGTACCTGCCCCCCGCTGGGCTGGGCTGTCATGCCATGCACATGTGCTGGCATGCCATGCACATGGTTGCATGGTTGCATGGATACAAGCCAGCCACCACTCACTGTGGCTCCACCATGGTTGTCTGCATCAGGCTTTGCAGCCTGTCCAGGGAAAGCGCTGAAAAGTTGGCCAGCAGCCCAAACAGCTGCAGCAGCGGCGACAGCAGGAGCAAGCAGCCAGTCAGCCTTCCCAGTGGCCACTTGCCACGCCATTGCCACACTATTGCCAAACCTTTGTCACACCTTCGTCACACATGTCCATGTACTATGTCACGTGTACTATGTCACACTGAAGGTGGACCTCCTTCACTCCTTGCTTCACACCCATACCATCCTCTGCCAGTCAGTCACAACCTCCCCTGGCCCTCTGCGTCGTGGTAGGATGGGCCGCACTGCTTACCCCTCCAGCCTGCATTGCCCCCTCCCCCGCCCCCTCCCCCTCACCTGCTCCTCATTGACCACCCATGCGGCCATGGGGCCGGCGGCTGGGTAGGCCACGCGGGGCCCCCTGGGGGTACTGCTCAGGGGGGGGCTGGCCGCCCTCAACGCCTGCACCTCAACCACTGGGGCTGGGGCAGGGGTGGAAGCAGCCGCTGGGGCAGGGGCAGCTGCCGGGGCAGGGGCAGGGGCGGCTGCCACAGGGGCAGGGGCCCTCGGGGTTGAGGCTGCTGTCCCATTTGCAGCAGCAGCAGCAGCAGCAGGGGGCGCTGGGATTGGGGCAGCAGCCGGGGCCAGGGCAGGGGCAGGGGCACTGGGTGCCGGCGCTGAGGGCGGGCGGGCGGCGGCGGCAGCCGCAGTGCTGGGCTTGGGGCTGGTCTTGCGGGGTGTGTAGGCAGGGGGTGTGGGCTTGCGCAGCGCCCTCCACTGCTGGCTGACGGGCTCCCAGGCCACTGCGCCCTGGGCCTGCAGGTGGGCCAGGTACGCCTCTAGCTCCTCTGGGCTGCTGTCAAACCTGCAGGTCAGGACCAGGGCCAGGGCCAGGGCCAGGGTTACGGGCAAGGTTTAGGGCAGGGTCAGGGTTGAGGGCAAAGAGCAGCTCAGGCTGTGCCAGTTCCAGTTCCAAGTCCCCATTGCTCCCTGGCATTGCCCTGGCCTTGCCTCTCTTTCCACCTATCCTAGTTGCGCCGTCATGGCTGTGCAGGTCACAGCAGCCCAGCGCAGCCCAGAGCCAGTTGCAGTCCCATGCCACCCTCCTGCATTGCACCGCCCTAGCATGCCACCCTCATGCCTTGCCTTGCCCCGCCCTGGCCTTGTCCTGGCTGGTCCCAGGGGCCTGGCACAGCGCCGGCCAGCCACCCCCTGTCCGCTCCCCAACCTCAACCACAGCTTCACAAAATAGCTTGCATGGCCATGCAAAAGCTTGTGGGCCATGCAAGCCATGCGGTGGGCCATGCGGGCGCACCGTGGGTTGGTGGTGGTGTACTGCAGCAGATCCAGCAGCAGCTCCAGAGGCATGCCCTTGGAGTCACGCTGCAGCAGGCCCAGGACCTGACGCTCAAACACTGCCATGCTGCTCAGGGCCTCAGGGGACAAGGGAGGAGCAGGGGCGGGAGCAGGGGCCAGGGGCCGGGCTGAGGCAGGGGCTGGCTGGGGTGTGGGTGTGGGAGGGGCGGCTGGCTGCAGGGCGGAGTGCACTGGGCCCATGGGCTCCTCAGCCTGCGACCTGAAGGCCTGGGGGGGCACCTCAGGGCTCAGGGGGGCGGGGACCTCCTCCTGGACAGGGGCCAAGGCAGCAGCAGGAGCAGGACCAGTGGGTGGGGGGAACGTTGCCCACAGCACCTTACTGTGCCAGGATAACAAAGCAACGGATGATGATGGAGTGGCTTGGGGCTGAACCGCCCCGCCCCGCCCCGCCCCGCCCCACCCCACCCCAGGTCCCTCACCTGGCCTGCTGTAGAGGTGGCCACTAGCTCAACCTTGGGTGAGCCCCTGAGTGCAAGGCAGCAGGCGGGAAAGCAGGCACGCAGTGAGGTGGGTAGTAAGGCGGGCAGGCAGGCAGTGGGGCAGGTGACGAGTTAAGTAGACAGCTGGGCAGGTGGTTAGGCAGGGTAGGAAAAGGAGAGCCCTGTGAGTGGTGACCATGTCCTTCACCCCTGCCACCCCCGCCTACCACCCCTGCCTGGCCCACTGCCTACCAGTGTTTTACTTCGCGCTATATACAGCATACTACCACGTACTGCGCTATACAAAATGACCCTTAACCTGCGATTTTTGTAAGTTTTGTTGATTTGTAAGTTTTGTTGATTTTCCACTTGAGCGATGTTTTGAAGTAAGGTCGAGCTATGTTTTGAAGGGCATGAACCTATGCCATGTCACTTTAGATCATGCATCAGGGCGAAACGAAGAAAAATAAACACTGCTGCCTACCACCCCTGCCTGGCCCACTGCCACCCCCTCTGCCCCTGGTGCCCCACGCACCACTGACACAGGATGGACACGGGGCCGGCATTGCTGGGCAGCAGCACCGTGCGGTTGGGGATCAACTCCCACCGGGCTGTCTTGGTCTTCTCACTGTACACCACAGCCTGTGAGCAGAGGTAGGGCCAGGGGTAGGGGCAGGGGCAGGGGGCAGGGGGCAGGGGGCAGGGGGCAGGGGCAGCGGACAATGCGCATGGCACATGGCGCATGGTGGGTTTGTGCAGATAGCAGGGTAGCAGTTCAGGCGGCACTCGCACCTTGAACTCCAGCAGCCCCGGGGGCAGCATCAGGGTGCGCGCCCACACGTCACTGCCCTGGTGGCTAAGGGCGGGCGCCTTGTGCGCATCCCATGACCCCAGCGCCTCGTCACTGCCCACAAACTGCAGACAAGCGGGCAGCCAAGCCACCAGGTTTTGCGCCACAGCCAGGCAGTCAGGCAAGTAGGAAAACGGGAAGCGGTTCTTGTCCATCATGCTCTACCGTCTGTGTGTCCTGGTGCTAGGCGATGACTCAGCTACATGCATCGGTTCAAGCTTGCTTTGGTTCAAGGAAGGATGTCAAGAGGAGCTGCAAGGTGGGAGGTGAGGGTGCGGGGGTGTGAGGGTGTGAGGGTGTGAGGGTGTGAGGATGTGAGGGTGTGAGGGTGTGAGGGTGTGGGGGTGTGAGCCAGGTCCCCGCCCTCCCAGCTTGGCAAGGTCCTTGGGCTGCCTGCCTATCCAGCTGGTGTTGCAGCAAAGCCCAGCTCAGCATGGCCCATGCCTTGCTGGCAGCAAAGCAGCCTAGGCACTGATGCCGCTAACCTCTGGCGGCAACAGGGTGTGGGTGGTGGAGGAACTTGACAGACTCTCAGCCTAGCTGTAGCAGGCTAGCAGGCTAGCAGGCTGCAAGCAGCGTATGCACATAGCCAGCAGCCAGCACCACAGCCAGCAGCCAGGCACCACCACAGCCAGCAGTCAGAACAGCTGCCAGCACTCAGCACCACAGCCAGCCTCAGGTGAGGCCAGCCAGCTAAGCCGCCCCATGCTGCCTGCCTTGCAGCTGTTGTGGCTGCACAAAGCAGGGCAGATCTGCTGCTAGGCCGGCCTCTTCCTCCTCACCCCTGGCCTGCTTTCTCTGACAAGTTTGTTTCGCATAACTTGCCTTGATCACCTCGCCAGCCACACAGTTGAATGATATCCGCAGCTGACAAGCCACTGTGGGGGTAGCCTGCACGGTTGTAGCAAAGTCGCGTCGCCGCCCAGTCATTTAAGTGGGGCTGCGCTACGCCCCAGTCCAGGCTCAAACCCTGCTAGGGTTGAGTCCACACGTATGAGGCTGCACGCGGGATGCGAGGCCTACCTGGACCGACACAGGCTGTGCGCGTGGTTCGTATCTAACCGGGACGTCCGTCTCCTGGCGGGTACTGACGGCCCGGATGCCGCTAAGGGCACGCGCCTTAGATGTCAACCCTGGCAGGATTAGGCCTGCTGACGCGTACGCGCTGCCTGCGGGATGGTACACAGAATCAAATAATCTGGTCGCAAATCCTGGAGCGCTCATAAACAACAACATAGTGCTTGCCTTGCACGCGCCACTTGTCCGCAGTCTGGCAGAACCTGGTGGTTGATACGGCGCACGTAGTATGTTGCACTATAGCTTGCATCTTGCGATACAGGACGGATTTGTGGCACTAGCGAGCACAGCTGACACGAGCGGCAAGCGAGTGCGGAGCAGAGCAATGTGTTAGGAAACCTCTAACCTCCAACATGCCGCGCGTCACTCTGTCCACAGGACTCTGCCTGGCCTTAATTCATTGTCATTGCAGCAACTTCATTGTCATAATGGCGAACCAAGCTGTAATCTGGCAGGAGCTAACAGGAAAACCAGGAAAAAAAGGAAAACCAGGATATCAAAGGCAATTAGCGCCACAGTTAGCCAAGCGAGTTAGGAAAATGCAGCGAAACAGACAGCGTAGACGTAATCGTAATGCCTCGGACAGTTAGGTTGACCGGCCGCCAGAACCAAATCAGGCTCAGCGGAACATGCAGGCCAACGGTGCAGCTCACTGGGCCCACACCCACAATAACACATGGCACGCAAAGAAGAGTAAAATGCACACCTTGATGAGTGGTGTGTCCGCTGCGGGATTAGAGGCGGGCGCGGTCGTGCCGTCCGAAGTGGTGGAGGAGCGGCTCTACCAGCAACTTGTGCTTTGGGTGGAGGCCTGCAGCAAGAGGGCGCTGCTCGCCAGCTTGCTGCTGGGCCTCATGGTGCGCGGCTGCTTTACACGCGTCACTGCACTTGCGGATGGCCAGGAGCTCTTGGAAGAAATCCCTGCTGAGGACGCGGTCATCCCGAACTTGGCGGAGCGCAACCTGTACCTCCAGCTCGGCCGCGGTGCGCCCCCTCCCGGAATGCATACTCGGCCCAGCTTAGCTGTGGTGGCTGTGTTGGCCGCGCACCCGGCCTCCGCGCCGAGCTCGCCGCTGTACCTCGCTATCCGCACGACTGCAACACCGTCGACGATGTGGGCCAGAAGCTGGAGACTAGCTTTGCCAACAGCCTCACCGAGCTGTTCAAGCGCAGAGTTGGGCAAGCGGTGGCTCTGGCTGGAGCCAGGGTCATCGCTGGCTCACACGAGCACCAGCGCCGCTTTGGGCTGCCCGTGGATGGCAGGCCAGCCTGGACTGAGCGTCAGCGCAGCTGGGTGGTGCGGAGTGTGCGGGGGAAGGTGGTGACCTGGCTAGAGGGTCAGGGTCAGGGTCAGGGTGGAGTGGTGCCTACTGAGGCCATGCGGGATGAGGTGACCAGGCAGCGGAGGTTGCTGGGGGTGGGTCAGGGGGTGGTGGTGAACAAAGCCTGGCGGCAGATGGGGGTCAACCGGGGCAGCCTGCTGCGCCATGCAGGTGTAGAAGTGTGGGCTCCACAGGACGATAGGGATACAGGGCAACCTGTCCACAGGTGTAAACGGCCGACCGTTGTGTCTTGCGCCCGGCGCTCCTCTCCACGACTTCATGACGACTGCAGGACATCTTAGAGCAACATACAACCGTACAACGTTACGGGCTGCGATGCCCTGAAAACTGCGATTCATCCTCCTCCATCCACCCCAGGCATGCCAAACTGGGTTGGTCCCCACCAGAGGATGCCAGCTGCACCCTCACGGTCACTAGTGTGGGCAACGTGGTGAGACGAGCATGACATCGTGCCTCTTCCACTTTCTTCGTGCAAGGGCAGCATTACAAGATTGGTTGATAACGAAGTCGATGGCGATTAACCAACTCACCTGCCTAGCCATGCCAGCTTCCCCATCCCATGTTCAGCCAGCCCAACAGCCCGCCAGCCGGCCAGCCTGCCCGCCAGCCAGCCAGCCAATGCGCGCAGGGCAATGGCGCTCCTTCAGCCAGAGACACCCTAAGCCCAGGCACTCAATACCAGCTTGATGCCAAGGAGCTGATGGGGTGCATTCACTCTCAAACGGTCTGGCCACCAGATCTCATATACATAAACCTCACATACATATAACATGCATAGCTGCTATCGCTCTGGATGATCCTCGCCTGTGTGCCTTGCGTGCATGGCTGAAGCTGCTGGAGGAGGGGGTGGCTGAGGTGTCATGGGAGAGGTACAGGTGTATCCAGCATCTGGTGGTTCCCTATCGGCGCAGCTGGCACCAACACTTGGAGAGGCTGGGGTGCCGTTGCAGTGCTGCGGGCCTACTGCAAGGTGGTGCGCAGGCCCATGTGTAGTTATGATGCCAGCGACCTGGCAGAAGCAAGTTCAGTACCCGTCAAAACGAGTCTGCTACAAGGTGGTGTTAGGGGGTAAGGGCGTCAGAGCAGAGTGGGGCTAGTGGATGGGGTCCGCACCAGCACCAGAGTCAGCTCAGCAGAGGTTGGTCAGCAGCGGTGTGAGAGTAGGTCGGACGATGAGCAGGCCACCAGGAGCCAGCAGCGTGACCAGCCAGTGTAGGGCATGATGTGGTGCCCGGTAGTGGCCCCCCGCACCCTGCCACAGGGCACACGCAGCCACACAGCCAGACAGCCAGCAGCCTCAGAGCCAGGGCCCAGGGATGAGCCCAGCGCAAGGCTGCCAGGCCCACCACGCCCAGGGCACTGCCAGCCAAGCACACCAAGGTTGACCAGGGAGGAGCGCCTAACCAGCCAGCCCACCAAGGGCAAAGGCCAAGCCAAGCACAGGGCTGCCAAGCGCAAGGCTGACAAACCCACCCTGGCAAGCCCACCGGGCACCTCAGCCAGGGAGGTGGGTGGACGAAGACTGCAATGCAGCATTGAACATGCAGCGAATTGGGGAGAGCAGGTGGCGCCTGCTGGAGCTGTGCTGGTGGCCTGGGCTGCCTGAGCTTGCCGCAAAGGCAAGGACTACCCTGAGCTGGGCTACACATGAGTACATGCAGCTGCGAGACCATGCACCCAAGGTTCAGCAGCAGCCGCCTATTGGGGTGCCCCCCTTTTCAACCTACATCAGGGCATGTTTTGTCATGCCCATGCTAGGCTACAGCCCTGTCATAGGTGGACGGCCATGCCAGTGGACAGCGCTCATGCGATGTGTGCGCCCCGCCTCGCCCCCAATTGCAGGGGCACCCTCTTTGCATTCCACTGGGTGACTTGCGGATGGCTCACCGGCAGGATTGCCAGGATGCCATGAGACGCAAGCATACACCATCAAGCGGCCTCACCTTCACATGTTGCACCCACTTCCCCTGCTCCTTCTGCTAGCAGCCCGCGCGGACATATGGCATATCGCGCAGCCATGTCCACCACCTCCTGCTCACATCGTTCCTCAGTCATCCAACACTTATCTTCACCTCCTTCTTTACCTCCACCTCCTTCTTCACCTCCACCTCCATCTTCCACTACACCTCCGCCTCCTTCTCAACCTCCATCTTCACCTCAACCTCCATGTTCACCTCCACCTCCTTCTTCACCTACACTTGCCTCTTCACCTACTCCCCACCCCCCATCGCCACATACACCCCCATCTCCATCTCCACCCTTACCCTCATCTTCGACCTGGACCCTCGTTGGTCACCCTACCTCCCCCAGCCCCTCCTTCAAGCTTAGCCTTTGACCCTCCCCCTCCTCCCTCCCTCAGCCCCTCACCCACCTGGACCCCTCGTTGATCACCCTACCGCTACGCTACCCTACCGCTACGCGCTGTTTACTAACCCGTCGCTCCTGTTGGTTCCATCGCAGCGTCGACGACAGGATCGGAGGGAGGGTGGAAGACGCAAAGGCGCCAGGTGCGGGTCCGCCCCCGCCTTGTATGTCAACACAATAGCCCTAACGGGTCAGGCAATAATGTAGGTGGTAGGGTTGTGTGTCAACACCTTGTGCCTTGGCCTGTCAAAGTGGCCTGGGTCGTCAGCTTACAACTCTACACCACAGCCCTCGCGGTCAGGTGATCATGTAGGTGGTAGGCACTCATGCACCATGTCCATACTACACACAGCCTCCTCTCCGCCAAAATAGATCACGATTGAGACCGTTGTTGGAACCAGGTTGAGACCACGGCAACGAGGTTACGGGGTTTTGCGAGTTTTGGCATAATCATATTTCATCATATTCCATCATGCTTGATCATATGGGGTCATATCTTAAAGATTATTTCGGGCGCGCCTTAGCACTCATGCACCATGTCCATGTGCATTGGGTATACTACACACATTAGAGTAGTCCCGCGGTAGTTCACTAGTGGGCTGACTGAAACATAGGCCCTGGTGAGGAACAAGGGGGCTGTTTCCGTACATCGTAGTAAATGTCACTCGCCGCTTCGGATGGTTTGTCTTTGTCCGGTGGAAGCCTTTTTGTGCAGGTTGCTTTGCTGACAGGAGTGAAGGAGTGGAGCTGAACGGGTTGGCAATGTACGCTATTTGGTGTAAGTGACCGCTTAGGTAAAAGCCTCAACGCGCCGGCCAAGTTCGGTGCAGCGTGCTTGTTCTTGTCCCTGTGAACTTACGAACTCCGGAACCCCGCGACTGTCACATGTCCCCTCGCACACGGCTTGATGTCTAATCACACCCCCACTATACGACCATATAACAAATCGTGGATTCCGGTAATGTACAAACAGGGACAGCAGGGTAACACTGCCAAAATCACAAAACATCTAACCCCTGCCCAACCAAGCCTGGGCTAGCAGTGCTTGCAAGCCCCATTGTCATGGAAGTCAGCTGCTTAGATGGCACCCACACCCTTCAGGCCCAGCACAATGCCCACACCGATGACGTGGCCAGCAGCCCCCATGGACAGCACGTCCGTGGCTGTGAACCTGCAGCAGGGGCCAGAAGGAGGCAGCTAACCGTCACGCTCATGGGTATTGATGTTGGTGTCATCAACGCTGCAAGGAGCATGAAGTTACATCATTGCAGTCAGTGCATCAGGTACTTCGACCAGCCACCTAGCACACAACCCCATACTTAGTGGACAGGGCAGTCATCTACAGCTGCTTGCCTGGTGCCAACAACCCACCACCTGGTGCAACACTAGGTAGTTCAGCAACCACTTCCCAGCTCTAAACTGTGGCGGCTGCACCCTGCATCCCTGCTGTGGGCCCCGATACTTTATTTCACACTGTCAGAGCCGTAGGTGTGGACGCGGATGGCAACAGTGCAGATGCAGGGCTTAAGTGCATCCTGCCATTCTCCTATGCCAGCCTGAGCCTCACCCTGCAGGGTCCCAGGTGGTCTGGGGCACCTCCCGCTCCACCAGCTTCAGCGGCTTGGCCACCTTCTTCACAGTGGGTGCAAGGCCAAAGCGACCAGCTGCCAGGCACAGACCAGTGGACGCCACCATGATCTGCATAGCGGACGGCGCATCACGCCCAGCGGGATGGCGCACATAAGCAAACGCTGCCAGCGCTGCTACCATGCCCCATCGTGATTCGACCATGGCACGTAACAGCATTCCCCTCACCAAGTTAGTGGTGCTGCCAATAAACTCAGCCCGGCAGGTGACCGTGTGCTTCCGACTGGCCACCTGCGCGAAGAGCGCAGTTGGACAGATGGCGATGCTGCAGGTGGTCTATCCAATAGGACAGACGGAAGGGTTGTGCTATCAGCAGCTGTAGCCTGCCTTGGGTGCGCCAGAGCTAAGACGCAGAGAGGCGGGCTTCATTGCGAGGGCCATGGTGCTAGTGTTGTGCTAGTTGAGCGTGGACGGTGGCGGGATGAAGTTGAACTGCGCCCTGCGGGAAAAGGGGAGATTTTGTCACTCCTCATGGTACTTTTATGTTCTCCACAATGCTTTCAAATTAGGGGATGTTAAGTTAACTTTATCTGTGTCTGGTCACTTGCATTGCTTCCAATGTCGTCCTTCCAACATCCTGGCTGCGTCCCTGTAACTCCACACCCATCTCCTGACCAGCCCAACTCACCCAAATGAGCCCAGTGCTATCTCAGAATCTCGTTCTTTAGTGGCCATCTCGGCCACGTGTGATTCTCTTGGTCAGAAGCTCGTCATTGCATTGTAGTACACATTACGACAGCGTATATATTGAACAGCATCGCAGCGCTGAGGCAATCCACGGCTCAGCCCCCTTGTCCCTCACTAGGGCCTCCATTTGAGCCGGACCAGTAGTGGCCACTAGCAGCCACCAGCGGGAATACTAGGGACCACTAGTGGCCCGACTCAAACGGTGGTAATGGGCTGTGTGGAGTATACCCAATGCACATGGGACATGGTGCACGAGCGCCTACCACCTACACTATTGCCTGACCCGTCAGGGCTATAGTGTAGGTTTGGCATGAACAACATGCACTGATTGACAGCTAATGACAGCTCAAATAGGGGGACACGCACTACTGTGCCTCAGCAGGCTGATGCTGCTTGCCCTTGGCTGGCAGAGCTCCCTGGCCGGTAGCGGGGGTGCATCAGGCGCTTGGGGGGGCAGCACGGCTGGAGGCTCAGTGGCGCTGGGGAAGCCCGGGGTGGGGTAGCCCACCAGGCATGTCAGAAATATACGCAACGAGCGAGGCAATGACGCGGAGCTGGCACTTCAGCCCTCAGCTGGAAGCTTCGTCTTATTGAAGCCGCGCAACACAGCGCCACCCGGGACCTTGACAGGCCACTTTGACAGGCCGGGGACACAAACAGTGCGTGACACACAAGGCGGGGGCGGCCTTTCACCTGACGTCTTTTCGTTCCCCAGCCTTACGGCGCTCCTATCGTTGTTCTCCTTGAGGCGAGCGAGACGCTGCGATGGAACCAACAGGAGCGACCGGTTATCACACAGCGCGTAACCCACAGTCGGCTAGGGACACGAACCTTTCAGGTTCTTTGCCGGGCCCTTTCTTTTGCTTTTCAGTGGCCTTCCGCTTCTTCTTAGCCATCACGCAATGTGCGTTAAGACGGGCGGTGGCCTTTCAAATCAACTTGGGTTCCAGAGAGATTAATGGAGTGATGATCATCCCACCTGGCCTGCAACCAGCACCGTGCTGCACCAAGCTGCGCTGCTGCCTGTGCCTGCCTCTCATTCCTGCGTCACCTCCCTAGTCCACGGCTTAGTCTGGTGCGAAGCAGCCTTTGCTTCCGTCGGACTGGCAGCTTACGGGCAAACGAGCATGCGGCACAACTTGCCAGGCCAGTCCGCCTAACCCTCAAGCGCGGTCTCCAGGTGTGCCGTATTGTTAATGCACTTTGCAACCCCCGCACTGCTGTGCGGCGGTGCTGGCACCTCCAGTACGGTCAACCCTCCTGGAGTGGCCGCGAACAAACGTGCCTGGCTGTCCGGGTTTAGACCCAACGCGGCACACAACAGGCCCGCCACCGCAGCTGGCGAGTCAACCAGGACAACCACGTTGCTCCCGGGGCGGCGTGCGACGGCGTGAACCGCTTGGTGCCAGGTAGCGGCTAGGTCGGCCTGCACGGCGGTGACGTGCGCACAAGGCGGTCAGGTGGGGCCTGACAGCACAAAAGCTTGGGCCAGCCTTGGCCCAGCCCCACTGTCCGGAAGCGTTGGCAGCAGCTACTGGCGCTGCTGTTCCACGTCACACAGTCGAGTGCCTGTTTCAGAATTCATCCCTCTGCCCTCAGTGAGGGCCCCAACCCTACTGCCCCCTTGCTGTCCAGTCCCTGCTGCCCACCTGGCTGCTCACACGGCACTCCTCCACCGTCAGTGGCCGAGCAGCAGGAGGCTGGCCGGCAGGTGGCTGCTGCCCTAAGCAAGCAGCCCAGGTGCTGCAGGACTCCCCTGGGGCCGTCAGTACCAAGTGGACCTGGTGGCCAGGCGGTAGCAGAGCAGAGCATGGTGCAGCATGGAGTTAGCATTCCAGGTGTGAGTGGGAGTGCATCCAGCCCATCCAGCCCATCAGCCCCACGGCTTCAGTAGCATGGTGGAGCATGGAGGGTGCCCTCCTGGAGTGGGGGCCAGGGAGAGGCAGCAGCCGTGCAGAGGTAGGGCATCCAGTGCCACTGCGGCGAGTGCTGCTGCTGCTGGTGGTGGCGGTGGTGACGTTAAAGGTGCTGGCAGTGCAGGTGGGGATGGGAGCGAGGGGTCCAACCAGCCTGGCCAGCAGCCCTCACCTCACTGCCCCCCAGCACCAGGGCCACAGCCTGGCAGTGTGCGGTTGAGGGGGAGGCCAGACACAACGTGACATAGCCCGTCGCCTTGCTGCCGCCCCGGTAGGGGCTGTCCCTGGACTGGTTCAGGCACTGCAGCTGCACCTGCCAGGCAGCACCACACCATGACCACAACAGCTCTGAAGGGCTGCACAACATGGCTGCCCATTCTGAAGTGGGAGCTAAGGCTAGCAGCCAGGGCGTACGAGTGCTATGCTCACGATCAGCCTGGCTTGATCCCACCAGCCAGTACACTGTGGTACCAAACCAAACCTGGTGCCAGACCAAATCAAACCAGACCTGGTACCAAACCACCACCCATGGCCCTCCACTGGCAAACCAACGTGCTCCCTCCTGTTGCTCCCGACAGCCAACGTTGCTGTTCTCGACAGCCAGCTGCTGCCTCCCCTCAGCCCAGCCCAGTCAAGGCCCAACACCCTGCTGCTCCCCTTAGCCCAGCCCAGCCTAGGCCACCCACACTGCTGCCTTTCCCTCAGCCCAGCCTGAGCCCCACCCAGCTGGCCCTCCTTCCACTCACCAAGGGCGGCTGGTCCTGCTGCTCCCCTGGCCTGAGCAGGAGGGAGGACACGGCAGCATTGCTTTGCACCAGGCGCCGGACCATGGTGCAGGGCAGGCCTAAGGCGGTGGCCACGAGGGCCTGCAGCCGGGTCAGCAACAGAGCCGCAGGGAAGGAGGGCGGTGTTACAGGACAAAGGGGAGGGGCAGGGGCAGTTGAGGAGTAAGGGGCAAAGTGGGTGCACATGCACAGCACTGCTTCTTCTGTTGAAGCGAGATGTGTCATCATGTGGGTCGAGCGGGACATCGTTAAAACCTATGCGCCTGTGCCCGACCAGCAGCACAGTATAGGACGGCTGATACCACTAGCATTACGCGACAGTGATACCACATTAACGTAAGACACCAGTACCACAATTATACCACATTGATACATCCTACACACAGAAACAGTGACTAATGCACAGCAAGGCGCAATATTGGCAGCAAAGAAACAAGCCAGGGCCCAATGCTGATCACAGCACATGGCAATGAGCACCCTGCAGCTGTGCCTGACCTGCCTGGCCTGCCTTCCCCGTCAATGGCCAACATCAAGCAAGGGGCTTGCCAGCAGCTAAAGCAGCTGAAGCAGCTAGAGCAGCTAGAGCAGCTAAAGCAGCTAGAGCAGCTAAAGCAGCGAAAGTAACGGCTGTCAAAGGATGAGTTTTGTTTGTCTGACCTGCCTGGTTAGTGTTGTTGTGCGCCACCACCAAGCCACTGGTCCAGGCAAAGTCGCTGCCCAGCATGCGATGCCAGGCCAGAGACGCTCGGTACCACATCTCCCTGACCATGTCAGGGGGTGGTATGGGTCAGGGTCAGGGTCAGGCCCACGGTCAGGTCCAGGGTCAGGGTCAGGCCCACGGTCAGGTCCAGGGTCAGGGTCAGGCCCACGGTCAGGTCCAGGGTCAGGGTCAGGCCCACGGTCAGGTCCAGGGTCAGGGTCAGGCCCACGGTCAGGTCCAGGGTCAGGGTCAGGCCCACGGTCAGGTCCAGGGTCAGGGTCAGGCCCACGGTCAGGTCCAGGGTCAGGGTCAGGCCCACGGTCAGGTCCAGGGTCAGGGTCAGGATCAGGGTCAGGTCCAGGGTCAGGTCAGGGTCATCACCAGTATCCAATGGGTGGCGAACCATCACAGCCAGACAGGCAGCCACCAAGCAGAGCCAGGCTGTGCCTGAGGCAGGGCATGTCCTACTTTGGCAGGCACCGCAGTGTTGCTGGTGATGGGCTGGTGAGCAGCAGGCTGAAGGCTGGTGGGCAGCAAGGCAAGGGGTTTGGGAGCTCAACCTGGCCATCGTGGGGTTTGTAGTCATCAGGGTTGCGACCGAGGATGCTTCAATGTGATTGTAGCTGAGTAAGGTTACCCCCAGTCAAACGTGTTGTTCCTTGTTGAATGAGTTTTGTTTGACTAGCTAGTAGGTGGGCACGTATTCATCTCCGCCCAACTGCCTCATGTCACCTCACACCAGCCCACGCCACCTCACCTTACCGGGTAGTGACCCATCAGCTGAAACTGGTCAGGCTGCTGCTGCCAGGTGGTGTACTCGGCTGGGTAGCTGGCCTTGATGTCCGCTTTCAGCAGCCCCTACTCCACCTCACCAGCGACATCGGGGCATGCAGCAGCAATGGCAGCAACAATGGAAGCAGCAGCAGCAGCAGCGGTAGCAGTAGTGCATCAGCGGCGATGGCAGCAGTGATGGGAACAGCAATGGCAGCAGGGGCAACAGGAGCAGCAGCAGCGGCAAGGAGAACCCCAGTGGGCACTTAGACAAGCAGCACTCAGTGCAGCTGCTGTGGTGTGCAGTGATTACGGCGAGTGGCAAGACAGAGCAAGTGGCCGGATGTGCACACTTGGCTGTGGTGCCTGGCCCACAAATGCCCTATGCCATCTTAGGTGGTGGAAGCAGGCCACACCCCAGGCAGTAGCTCCTTCCTCAGTGCACGCCAGTTCTTACTGAGAACAGTTCTTACAGTTCTCACTTAGTTGATGCTGGTGTATAATTAATCAAAAAGCATTGTTCTTCTTCTCCTTTTTCTCCTCTTTTCTTCTTCTCCCTTTTTTCCTATACCCTCAACTTACTTAAAGCACCCCCCTAAAGCAACCCCGTATGCCCTCAACATCCTGTGCCCAGAGCACCTCTCTACAGGTCACCTACCTGGAAAGTGTACAGGTCAATCTCCCTTAGCAGCGTCAGGCTCACGCGCGGCTCCTCTCGGCCTGCCCAAACCAGGTCTGCGGTCTGGGCTGCGCGCGCCAGGGGGCTGTAGAACATGCAGTCAAAGTGCTGCCCAGCCAGCTGCAGTGTAACAGTCAAGCAGCTGGCGGCCTGGGTCAGCCCCAGTCACCGCTTGGCTGTCGCCACACTGCAAGCTGGCAAGGCTTGCAAGAAACAATTATAACAGGATACATAGCCAGGCACAGCCATGAATGTGGGCCAGCAGCTGCCAGGTGCTGGAGTGCCGGGTGTCCGGGTGCCTGCTAGACTGGCTTAACATAATGGCTGATCAACATACTAGTGAACTTTGCCAGGTTCAGGGATGCCTGGTTGGGATGACTAGCTGAGCGCCCTCAGCTTAGGCATTGCAGTGACATGTGTTGGAAGTTGGGAGGCGGTGCAGTGGAGCAGCGATAACAAGACTTTGGTGCGTGCGACTGCTTGCTCCTTACCATGGCCGCAGTTGCGCGTGCCTGGGCTATCCCTTTGTCTGTCAGCACTGATTGGTCTGAGCTGCCCTGGACTCGGGACTCAGCATTCCAGGTGCTCTGCGCAGAAAGGAGCAGTTGATGTGGGCAGCCAGGATGCAAGCAAGCACGGCGCAAGTTACTGGTGCTCATTTAATGCGCCAGTCTAGACCTGCCTGGCCATGTCGAACAATTGTCACTGTTTTCAAAGCAGTCAGTGCAGGGAGCGGCAATGGAGGGGCGTCGTGCCTGTCATCCGTCCAAGGTGAGCTTGCTAGTGCTGGGCGAGCTATTGTCGCCGCACGGATGCGACGCCGAGGGCGACCTAGGGCGGGGTGCCGTAGCATTTGGGGCTGGGTCATAAGACATCGGCGCTGAATTTGCATGCTGCAGCGACGCGCAGGCTTTGCTGTCCTCGTATGACACGCTTTGCAAGGATGCTAGATGAGCTGAAGCAACTCGCACGGTTCGGCCACAATGGCATGTAACTACTTTCACCTGTTGCTTACAAACAGTCCCCTTGTCCCTCACTAGGGCCTCCATTTGAGCCGGACCAGTAGTGACCACTAGTAGCCACTAGCGGGAATGTACTAGTGGGCAATAGTAGCCCGACTCAAATGGTGTTAATGGGCTGTGTGGAGTATACCCAATGCACATGGGACATGGTACACGAGCGCCTACCACCTTCATTATTGCCTGACCCGCTAGGGCTATGGCGTAGATTTGGCATGAAAAACATGCACTGGTTGACAGCTGATGACAGTTCAGATGGGGGGGGCACACACTACTGTGCCATAGGCTGCTACTGCTGCTGGGTCTCGGGTGGCTTGTCTCGCAGCCGCTTGTAGCCCAGGCCAGGGTACTCCTTGCCCTTGGCTGGCAGAGCTCCCTGGTCAGGCCAGTAGCACAGCTCCAGTGGCCGCCACCTGCTCTCCCCAATGCGCTGCATGTTCAATGCTGCATTGCAGTCCCGGTCTACCCACCTGCCGGGCTGTGGTGCTGGCTTGGCTTTTGCAGCCTTGCCCTTGCCTGTGCCCTTGGTGGGCTGGCTGGGCTCAGCTGCCTGCTCAGCCTCAGCGCGCTTGCTGCGCTTGGCTGGCGGGGGAGTGCTGGGCCATGGCTCTGAGGCTGCAGGCTGTGTGGCTGCCTGGCTGCTGCATGGGGCCTGTGGGGGCTTGTGGGGGGCCACTACCGGGCACCACATCAGGCCCCGCACTGGCTGGTCACGCTGCTGGCTCCAGGCTGGGCGCAGCAGGCGGAGGTCCACTTGCCGTGCTGCTGGCTTCCAGCCTGCACGCCTCGTGGGCTGCTCATGGTCCAGCTCCTCCTCACATGGCTGCTTGCCATTCACTGCTGAGCTGACCCGGGTCGTGCGGTGCTCATCCACAGGCACCACCCTGCCCCGCAGCTGGTCTGAGCCCCTGGGCCTGCAACCAGCACCGTGCTGCACCAGGCTGCACTGCTGCCTGTGCCTGCCTCTCATGCCTGCGTCACCTCCCACCTTATTCACGGCTTCAGTCTGGTGCGAAGAAGCCCTTGCCACCGTCAAACTGCTTACAAACGGTATGTTGTGGTAACCTGGACAAATCTGGGAGTAAGTCTATCAAACGTATCAAATAACAAGCCAAAGCAGCCTGCTTATCCAGCATGGCCATGTGCCCATACGCACAATACAGCTAACAATACACAACCCTAGCCTAGCCTTACTCCTGCACTCAGCAACTGCTGAACAGGAATCAAAGCATTCATTAGATACAACAAAGGCCAGAACATACAAAGCAGATGCAACCAGCAAAAACCACCACCCTCAAAACCAGTGTGCTAGTCTCCTGGTTCCTTGACCCTTGCTTGGCTGGGTTGGCTGCCGGCTGCCGCCTGGCAGCTCCCCTCCCCGGAACCTGCAGCCCCCCTTGGTTCTTGTCAGCCATGTGATGTCCTAATGGCCCAGTGCAAGTGCTTGCCAGCCCATAGCTATGGGTCCAAGGGCAACCAGCCCCTCCTGTGTTGCTTTACCCAGCACTTTTGACCTGGCTGGTACAAGTGTAGCTGGTGCAGCTCCAAGGGCGTTAGGTGGCACTATGTAGCTCTATGGCAACCAACTGCCTTGTGCAGCTGCTCACCAGGCTGTGGTGTTATGGCTAGGGGTAAGGTGGGGTGCCACCATGACAAACCCTACTGCTGTGCTCCCCTCTCACCCTTACTGCCTTGTACACCTGAACCCCTCCACTCCCCTGACCCTCTCACACACACCCACTCGTCACGTCTGCCATGCTCACACGTCGCTGCTGTGGGTACCATGCATTCATGCAATGTGGGGCTGCAGCAGTGTGGCAGATGATGGCGATGATGAGCGCGATGAGCATGTAAGCTGCCGTGCTCAGCAGCCGCCTCATTACTAGACAGCTACTACAAACCCTTGCCTATTCAATAGCAGCCCAGTCCCACACAGCTAAAGTAGGGGAGGCTGAGCCAGAGGCTGAGCGCCTGCATGGGTGTTGGCCTGTGGTTAGCCTCCCTCCACTGCTGCCACTCCACTACTATCACTGGGGCACTACCACTGGGGCACCCTTGACAGCTGCAACCCCCATCTGTGGTGACACACGTTCCCTTGCTCCTGACCACTGGACTCCCTGTCAAAGCCAACAGCTTGATGCTGGACTGGCTGAGTTCAGCCTGAGTCGCTGTAGGGTCCATGTTGAGGCCCCAGCCATCAATGCCCACCAGGGTAAGCTCAGCAGGGTGAGGTGTAATGGCTAAGACTGCCACCTCAGGATCAACCCTCGATCACTCTACTCACACGTCTGGCAGCTGTTCCTGACTGCCTAGCACCTGCTGCAGCATGCCCGTGTACCTGGCAGTGGTCAGGAACTGGCGCGCGCGGTACAAGAAGTCCACGTGCTGCTCTACTGGCTGCGCTTGCAGACGGGCCAGCGTCTTGGCTGCTGCCGCAGAGCTAGTGACCAGGGCAGCTGCGTCCATGGCTGCGAAAATACCGGGGGCTGGGTCGTCGCTGACATACACAGGTATGCTGCCCACCAGCAGGCACTCCTGCACCGGCAACACAGGTTACACCGACACCATCACTCGCATGTACATGCAAGCTGTGCAAGCCCAGCCTTTGTGCAGCCCAGCATGCCAGCCCTTGCTGGCTCTTGCTGCTCCATTGCTTGCGGTGTGGCCAGCACATGCAACAAGCACGACATGTCAGCACACTTGAACTTACCCAGACGCGGTGTGCATCCAGCCCATTCCCACGAGGGCAGATGCAGAAGCGGTAGCGGGCCATGGTGTCCAGCATGTCCTTGAAAGGCTTGCGTGGCACGCTCACGACCTCTGAGCTGGCTGCGGCCCATGCGGACACGTGGCGGCGTACAGGGTGGGTGTTGCCCAGCGGGGGCAGCACCGCCTTGTTGGCTTTGGCTTTGAAGCTGGCCACCATAGCATCACGACTCTGGTTAAATGTGGCTGACATTCGCCGCATCAGGAACGAGGCGTCACCCCAGCCACCAGGTGTGCCTGCACAGGATAGAGCGGGATGGAGCAGGATGGAGAAGGATGGAGCAATATGGAGTGGGATGGAGCAATATGGAGCAGTACAGGAGCAGGATGAAGCAGATAGAGCAGGATGAAGCAGATAGAGCAGGATGAAGCAGGCAGTGTCATTAGCGCTGCACAGGGGACCCTTAGCTTGACTTTAAAGGTAACTTTACCAGCATGCGATGCCTGGGTCCTGGGCTGTTGCTCCTAGTGCCGGTAGGCGCTTGAGATGAGAAGGCAGGGTGCAAAGAGTCAAGCACGGGATGTCGCATTGCCTGCACACCTCCATTCAGCGTTCTGTCTGCCTGCCGGAGGGGCTCCCAACACCCACCAGGCGAATTGTACCCAATGGGAAGGTGGTGCAGCTTGGGGTGATGTAGATGGCAGTTGGTGGCGAAGATTGCCAGCACGCTGGGCATGCGAAGGAGGTTGTGGACAATGGAGGATAGAGGCGAAGTGTCAGTGTTGCCAAACATTATGACCATGGGCTGTGAGGAGTTGAACCAGTGCCTGCCTATGAGATGCTGCTGGAAGTCGGTCTTGATCCACATACGCACAGGGTGGCGGGTTGAGGGCATCTGAGCAACAAGTAAGACATCCATCCAGCAATAAGTAGTGGCTGTTGGGATGTAGGGATGTATGGATGCCACTACCTGATACCTGTGCTTACCGGGGTAAGTAAATCTGAGGGAGAATTGATGAAGGAGGTTGCCATATCTCGAACCCAAACCTGGGTCATTGGCCTGTGAATAGTTGCGGTCGCGAGAATCACGGTCGCGAGAACTAGACACGGCGCGAGGCGAAGCACCCCTGTCAAAGTGGCCAATTATAGGGTCCAATCAGCAAGAGTACTGCAGCAAACACGATGACACAGCATATGCCGCACCTAGAGACGCCATCTGCCTACTTGACTGGGTGCCGGGGGGCACCTTCCCTTTTCAAGGACCTGCTCAAACGGCCTGCGCAGAAGCTCGAGCAGCAGCCTCACAGTAAGCAACTCAAAAGACGACAGCAAGTATCTTTGAATGCGGATACCGAAGTATCTGTACAGTGTATCTGTATCTCCACCCAAAGCACAAGTTGCTGGTAGAGCCGCGCCTCCACAACTTCGGCGCCACCACTGTACAGGTTGCCCTGTATCCCTATCTTCCTGAGGAGCCCCTACACTTCTCCACAGGAGGGACCGGTATGTGTCCCTAACCTAGGTCCCTAACCCTAGGAGTCGCTAGAGCCCTAACCTACCCTATGCATGACTCTAGCGCACACACATCCCCTTTGTTAGGGGCAATCGAATTGTTTGTTTTATTTGGCTCATGGCATGATACACATGTCACTGTCGCTGCCGCTCGTGCCGCCGCTTCCACTTTCGCAGCAGGCCTCTGTCGCGCACGCACACCCACTCCTGGCCTGGTCTGCCTGGGTTAGGCATGGCGGGGCGGCCCAGCCAGCTGCTGAGCTCGCGAGGGCGGCCCGGCCCGGCTGCAATGCGGCGGATGTTCAACGCGGCTGACACGTCTCGATCGTAGAACCTGATGCTGTTGATGCTTGTTGAGCACATCAGGCCCCGGATGCGGGACCGCGTCGCCATGCTGCGCACCGGGCGCAGCCACCTGCAAGGCGACATATATGTCAATGCACATTTGCAAGGTTGCCAAACCAAGTGTTAGGTCAAGCCATGTTGAGTCTAAACGGTGTTGGGCACAGTCAGGGGTTGGTGTTTGCGACAGCTGTTGTTACAGTGCTGCTGCGCGGTCAGGATGCATGGCTGGCTGCGAACTAAACTCCGGCTGCAGCCGCCAGAGACATGTTGCCGCTGTGGCTGACTACGTACTCGTAGACAGCTTCCGACTAGCGTGGCCGTGCTTTGTACTTACATCGTCAAGAAGATGGCATCATTAAAAACAGTTCTCATCGCATTCCTACGTCACTGAATCAGTCATCCGATCCAGAGTCCCGCAGAAGTCCTTCCATCCCCTTCACTTAGCAGCGCTCAGCCTGAAGTAAGCCCAGAACAACTAACAACCGTCATGACAAAGAAAGATATGACAAACCCAAATCTCGCATGCAGGGCTGGAAAGATCTGCATGCGCATTTCGAAACACATGCATTCTAGATTCAAAGCAGGACTGTAACAGCTGTGTAATGACTTCACTCCTACAATGCACATGCATCTGGGGTCTCTTACCTGAAGGACTCTGCCTGGCCTGCCACCACGTTGGTGCGGGCAGAGCTGACCCGGCTGGTACGGAACTCATCCACCATCACCACACGCCCGGGGAACTGCTTGCATGCTTCCCTGAGCATCTGCTTGACTGGCACACCCCTGCTGCCCCTGCTGCCGCTGCCGCTGAAGCCTGCTGCCCCATAGGCCGGGGCCAGGGGCCGACCTGTGGCAGCCGAGTTGCAGCGTACCCTGGCACCCCTCACAGTCTGTAGCCAAGGCACACAAGGAGAGACACATTGTGAGCTAAGGTCCAGCCATGGCATAGACAAGCATTGTGAGCACACACACTAGCTTAACACTGGCCTACTCACCTCACACACTAGCACACAGACTGCCTACTCACCTCAGCCCAGAAGCTGGCCACCGTGCTCTCCTATCGGTACAGCCGGAGTCTGGCGTTGGACCAGCGCGGCTTGGACATCTTGGCCCACATGGCGGGCCAGGTCACCAGCGTCATGGCGGCGTACTCCCGGTACCGCTGCAGCGAGGCGGTGTAATTGGTGACTTGCGACAGCATAGTGTGTTCGGCCTGGAGGCTGGCCATCTAGGCCTTGGACACCTTGGCGTGCTGCGTGATGCCGCTCTGCCGGTAGTACTGCCCGGCATTGAGGCTGCGCTGCCACACGGACTCCACGGCGCCAGAGGGGTACCGCTCCTCGTGGGCCACTGTCGCCATGTTTGTTTTGCCTGGGTCGCAGCCTAGCCAGTCCGCGGCCAGGTGCGCCAACGGGTTGACATCGCCCTCCTGCTTGCCCATGCGAGGCAGCTCGTCGGGCGGCCCTGCTGGCTTGGGGCGCGTGAACAACAAGCTGACCGTGACTCCGTCCGTGTGCACCACCTGCGCGAAGGTTTGCCCGTCGTTTGGCCGGAGGGACTCGTGGTTGGGCAGGAAGGCGAGCCACCGGTTTGCCACCTGCAGCCAACATCAGCCGGTTCCGCACACTTACAACCACTCACATCAGTCAATGTTGCCACCAGCAACATACCACCAGCAACAGGCCACCAGCAACATGCCACAAGCACCATACCACCAGCAACAGGCCACCAGCAACATGCCACAAGCACCATGCCACCAACAACATGCCACCAACAACATGCCACCAGCAACATGCCACCAGCAACATGCCACCAGCAACATGCCACCAGCAACATGCCACCAGCAACATGCCACCAGCAACATGCCACCAGCAACATGCCACAAGCACCATGCCACCAACAACATGCCACCAGCAACATGCCACCAACAACATGCCACCAGCAACATGCCACCAGCAACATGCCACCAGCAACATGCCAAGCTGCAGGCTCACTCACCTCACTGTCCCTGGGCCCGGCCACACCATCCCTGAACTTGGTCAAGGAGGTGATGTCCGCTGGCAGCATGCCAGCGGCCCGCATCAGGCCATAGATGGCCCGGGTGTCCAGCTTGATGTGGTGCGCCTTGCAGCTGCAGCTGGGTGTGAGCTCCTGCCAGATTATTAATTTCAAATCATGGTGCTCTTGTGGCTGCTTGCAGTGCCTGAACACTCAAACTGAACACTCAAACTTGCGTGCCCTAGCAGTCACCCATGCCGCAGCCTTGGTCAAGGCAAGCACCCCAGTAGCTGACTTGGTGCGGCCCTCCTGAGCTGCTGCCCCAGCTTGTCCAGCCACCCTGGCAGCTGACCTGGTGCGGCCAGCCACCTCGGTTGCTGAACCAGCCTGGCCAACCACCCCCACAGCTGACTCCGTGCGGCCAGCCACCCCTCGCTGTTGGCACTGCTATCGTCGCTGCTGCTGTTGTCGCCGCTGCTATTGCTGGTGCTGTCAGTGCTAGCGCTGCTGCTGTTGGCGCTGCTGCTAGTGTTGCACACCAACCGTGCCTAAGTGCGTGTGGGAGTGGGCGTGGCTTGTGCTTGATGGCTTAGGCTTGTTTTCGGAGCCTGATGGCCTGCCACGTTTGCGCATGGGTGGATCATCTGCCGTTGCTGGAGGTGGCTTGGCTTCACTCCTCACTCTTCGCGACAGCCGCATCTTCACTATTGAGAGCCCTTTGATGGAGCATTTCATCGTGTTGGTCAACGTGGCGTAGCAGATTTTCGACTGCGTCGTCGGCACTGATGTCACGGACCACGATGCGATCCATCGCAACACCAATTACGCATGTCAAATAATCGTTTGACCACTTCGCGATTCAGTCAATAATCACAATGTTAACTCGTTCGCGATTTCGCGAGGCCCGCGAATCAAAAGGGAAAGTACGGTATGTTATTGATTATATTTTATGCGTCTCCTATCTCTTTTCTCTTTTCTCCGTCCATTGAAACGCGCTGTAAGACCTGGTTGGATCGGTTCAGTTTGTTCAGCTTCATGCCAAGGCAGTCAGTTGGTTGCACCGACGCCCAGTCGACCCAGGGCCACGCCCCACTGACTCGTGCTACTGGAATGGCCGCCCAGCCATGCCCAAGCCAGACCAGCCAGGCCAGGAGTGGGTGGGAATAACCGACAAGACAATTCAACAAAACAAATATTATAACCTTCACAAAGGGGATATGTGTGGGTTGGAGCTACTAGGGGAGCTCTAGCTACAAGCACACACACCAGAATGGCTAAGTACACACGCGAATAAGTGCACAACTAACGGATTTGAGGGGGTGTTTTTGTATACGATTCGCCTCGGAATGAGACTTTTGTTCCATGGCCACCAACATCGTGGACATCTTCGGGAAATATGGATAGATATGGACAAATGTAAATATGAATAAATGTGGACATACGTGAACTATATAAATAAAATTTAGGTCCCCTCTTCAAGGCTACTCCTTATGGTGTAGTACTACTAATGCTGCAACACTGCACCAAACCTCATCGTTAGGGCGCGACTGTTAATATTAACAGCCTGATGTTTTGGACCTTTAACTACCTTAACAAAACCTTAACAAAAACCTTAACAAACCCTTGGCAATTACGAAACAGAACGCTTACGCTCTCGCTCTCGTTGGCATCCAAACCATTGGCTGCTTCTCCATCCATCACAGCAAGAGCGGGGCAGAAAGAGAGCCGGGCGGGGCCAGGCGGCTGTGTTAAGGTTGTGTTAAGACTATTAACCTTAACAAGGTCCGGTCGCGCCCTACTCATCGTGCAAAACTGCACCATATACAGTCTAGTAGTATTACGATGTAATGAAGTAGTTATGTTGACATTTCATTGGTATTTTTATGGTTTGATTAGCTTTAATGATGGCTGAGGCATTAGGCCCACCAGCAGTAGCCTTCACAAGGATAAGCTCGCAGACTGTGTTTGATTACAACTCGTCCTGTTTTGGTGTTGCATGAGGGTTGTAGGTCTCAAAAGTTGTAAGCACGTGCATACTCATCAACACAACTAGACATTCCTCGTCTCCGGACGTGATCACCACCTCTAGGCAATGTGAGTGGCTTCCCATCACCAAGCGCTTACTTCCAGACCTGGTTGCCGAAGTACGTAAGAGCAGGCACACCTCGCACCTGTGCAGGCCAACAACAGGGAGACGGTAAGACATTAGAAGTGATAATCATCTTCCATTTCATACATTGTCAATCATTGCCATGCCAAAGAGATGCCGACTTGAGGAGTACAATCATAATGACTGTCATGTTCAAGCTGCTATACATTGCCAACATTTGCAGGCTCCCACCTCGAGATCAAACAGGGGTCCAGTGATGACTTGCAACCCGTCCAACCCCGCGTCTTCGTGCAGATGCGCCAACGCACGCTGCTGGTCTGCTCTCCGCGCGCTCAAAAATTTGTCGGTCGCATTCTGCTGCAGCACCTGGGCAGGGAGTGAAAACAGCGACCATGCTTCATTGTTCACATTTCAGAGCACTGTGGGTCGTACCGTCGCGCCACCAAGGTCTGGATGCTGTCCCAGCTGTCAGTCACGGCCTTACCTGGTTGACCACAATTGTCTTAATGGGGATACCCTCCTTGTGCAGCGCAGTGGCCAGCCGACAGCTCTCAGCCGCGGCCATAACAGTGGGGATGGTCACAATCACGAACTCAGTCGTGGCCTGGTTTCGGAACAGGTCCCGTGCCTCAGCCATGCGTGCCTGCCCCCATTGACAGCAAACGTTCGCAGGGAGGGAGGAGGTTTGGGCTTGGGTTCGGATTCAAACTTTCCACCAGCTGACACACGCCATGCACCCCAGGACAGGCCAGAGTCAGGGTAAGAGTCAGAGCCAGGGTGAGGGTGAGGGTCAGGGTCAGGGTCAGCAGGGTCAGCAGTCTTGCCTGCGGGCCAACCAGGAGCTGAGGTTAAACTTCAGTGCGGGTGTGAACAGCGCTGGGTCGAGCTGGCACACACCACTAGGAGTCAGGGTGAGTTGATCTATCTCACTGCCCAGCCTGAGCTGGGCTGGGCTGGGCTGGTCCCCACCTTGAGCTCCTCCAGCTTCTCCACCGCCGGGTCCTTGCTGCTGGAGCCTGTGAAGAAGTTCTTCACAGCACTGAGGCTGAGCTTCTGCCGTAGCCTGACCTGCTCGCCAGCATCACAGCCACTGTTGCCGTCGCTGCATCCTGGGTGATGGCTGATGGCAGCACACATCCCAGGTCAGGCCCGTGCTGCACGGCATGCAGCTCAACAGCTCAACACTGCCAGAGAAGCGCACATGCAGGAGACCAGAGGCAGCCAGTCACATGCGGCATGCTACACTCCTGCACCACCTCCAGGCCTCATCAGGTGCCTGGAGGTGGAGGTGCACGAGTGAAGTTCAGCTGAGTCAGGGCAACTCCATCCTGACTCAGCACACTGTGAGACTGTGTCTGTCTTGCAACTACCCCTGGCCCCTGGCCCCCTGCCCCTGCCTCTACCCCTGCGCCTGCCCCTCTCCCCAACATCAGGCTTGTACGGCCCGGCCCTCGCTGCCCCCAGCCCCATACAGCCACCACCCACCAGCTTGCCTATGGACACATCTAGAAAGTCTGGGAGTGAGAGCAGGCGCAAGGTGTGACCCGTGGGGGCTGTGTCAAAGATGATGCGCTTGAAATGGGCGTACTCTGGTGCCTTGAGGAACTGGACCACCTACAGCCAACAGGCAGCAGAGGACACCCATGTGGTCAGCATGCAAGCATGCAAACAGTCTGCATGGCCATGGGATTGTGGAGCAAGGAAGCAGCCCGAGGCATGGGATCCAAGGGTGTCAGCCGGCCATGCAACCAGTCAGCCATAGGCCCGGCCAGCCCAGTGACAGCAACAGTGGCTGGGCGCAGTGAAGACAGAGCAGCAGTGAAAAGCAACGACACTGTCTTGCCAGTACAGATGCCAGCACGGCACAGCGTGAGGTCTGTAAGGAACAGAGATCTGAGTAGGGCTGGGGCTGGGGCTAGGGCTAGGGCTGGCAGCAGGGTGTGGCTGCTGTCCCTGTCCAGCTTGCCTTGGATATGGCCACCGCCTCATCCACACCCGGGGGTGGTGTGTCCAGCAGCTCCCCCAGCTGCAGGTCCTTCAGCTGGTCAGCCACCGCGGACAAGCCGAGTGAGTCCAGCACCTGCGCCACGCAGCGGCTGCACCGCCCTGGCCTGCCTTCCACCCCATGTCCACACCCACCGCTATAGGGCACCGTGAGTCAGGGCTTGAGGCCCTTGCTTGAGCTCGTTCAAACAGAGTACCTTACAGGCTCCGTCACTGACCACCAACAACCGCCAACAATGTAGCTGGGTCTGCCTCAGGGGCAGGTTGCAGGGGCCACCCCTGCATCAGACTCCCTGAAGCTCCTCCCTTTAGGGGCACATACGCGCCTTCAAGAGCCCCTAGGCGCCACCATAGAGCCCTCAGGCGCCCCTGTGCCTCCTCCCTTCACGGGCACAGCCGGGTCACCCCATAGGCGCCCTGGACTGCACAGCCGGTCACCGGCAGGCAGGCAGACCCTGACCCTGCCTAAGCACCCCTGACCCTAACCCTGACCTTAGTCTGCAGTGTCTGGCAGGGTCAGGGACTGCAGGCAGACCCTGACCCTGCCTAAGCATCCCTGACCCTAATCCTGGCCTTGCCTACGGAACCCTGGACAGCATACAGGTAGGTGCAGGTGCCACCTCCGGGGCCACTTCAAGTGCCCGCCCTTCCATCAAGAAGAAGAAGAAGAAGAAGACTACTCCGGTATTCACCGGCGTGCATTAAGGGAGGAGCTACCGCCTGGGGCGCGGCCTGCTCCCACCATCCCTTCCATCAGACTCCCTTTCGCTCCTTCTGTCAGCTCTCAGGTCACCTCTCTGCTACCCCTCCCACCACTGCCTGGTGCATGGGCTGCCAGCAATCAGCCCACACAGGACAGGCAAGGACAAGTCGCCCTGACAAGGAGCAACCTCTGCTGCGCCGTCACCAGTCAAGCCCACCCAAGGCAGCCCAGCTCAGCCCAGCCCACACACACAGTGCCATGCCCAATGACACTTGCCAGCCCAGCCCAGCCCAGCCCAGCCCAGCTCAGTCCACGCCAACCCAGGGCAGCCCTGGCCCGCCCTCCCCCAGTGCCGTGCCCTGCTAGGCCTGCAGCCTGGATCTTACCTGGTTCAGTTTCTGGCCACCGTCATCTGCCATCACTTGCCGCAGCTCTGCTCTCGCCTGGGACAGGGGCAGCAGTAGTGGCAGTGCATGGTTGTGCAGGGAGGGGGAGGGGGAGGGGGAGGGGGAGGGGGAGCCCTGACCTGCTCAGGGCTGATCTCCATGCCCCACAATGGCAAGTCACCCATGGGGGAGCTGATGGCCACTGGCTTGCCACCGGATAAGCTCTGCAGCAGCAGCAGCAGGGGCAGCAGCAACAGGTCCAGCAGCAGGGGGGGCAGCAGGTGCAGCAGCAGGGGGGGCAGCAGGTGCAGCAGGGGGAGGAGCAGCAGTGGTAGGTAGGGGCCTGGCCTGGTCTGGCCTGTGCGTGCACCATGTAACAACAGAGCTTTGGACCAGCAATGCCTGTGCAACTCCTACACCTGCCCCTGCACTTCTGATAGGACTCACCTCCTGCACTCCCCCGTCATGGCAGCATCCACCCACTGCACCCCCTCCCTCCCGCCCCTGGCCCCACCCCCGCCACCCCTTCCCCCCTCCCCATCTCCCCCCCGCCCCCACCAGCCTGCTTGCCCAGCTGCTGACCTGGTCGAAGGCGTCTGACAGGGAGTGCGCCGGGTCAGTGGACACCACCAGGGTGGGCAGCCCCTCGCTGGCAAACCTGACGGCCAGGGCAGCCGAGCAGCTGGTCTTGCCCACGCCGCCCTTGCCGCCCAGCAGGAAGTACTTGCGGTCAGCGCCTGCACACACACAGGGCAGGCAGGCAGGCTGGCAGACAGGCAGGCAGCGGATGGCAGCAGGGCAAGGCTGTGGTGATCTGACCTAGCCTGCCACAACGGTGTGTCACACATACACACACACACAAAGAGAGATGCATGTGACTGGTTAGTCAGTTAGGTGGCCTGGTTCCTAGCCTAGGCTTCCGCCGCTTGGGCCAATGCTGTGGACACGCTGCACATCAGAAACAGACACAATCAGAGATGGGCAGCATGGCCTGCTGAAGGCCGCCGCATGAGGCCTCACCCCCCTCCCGCCCGCCTGCCAGAGCCCCCCGCCCCAGCCCTCGCACCGCACCCGCCCTGCTCACCCCCCCCCCCCCATCCCCCGCCCGCCTCCACCGCTCAACCGTGGTTCAGTGCTGGTCACAAAGAGACAGGGTGGTGGGTGGTCCTGCATACGCTCCCCCTGCTCCCACCCCCGCCTCCACCTTTCCACTGCTCTTGCCCTTGTCACCCGCCACTCACCCCCGCCCCTCCTCTGCCCCTGCCTCTGTCCTGCATGAGGCCAACACACAACTCCCAATCCCCAGCTCACCCCGCCCCCGCCCCCACCTTCTCACTGCTCTCGCCCTTCTGACCCGCCACACGCCCTCGCCCCTCCTCTACCCCTGCCCCCAATTTCTGCCCCCACCCCCCACCCCAATCCCCCTGCTCGCCCCTGCCCCTGGGGCTGTGAGGGGCTCACCTGAGTTCATGGCGTCAAACACGTCACGCCACACCACGCTGCCAAAGTAGCCCAGGGCAGGCACCCTCCTCACCTCCAGGTCTATCAGCGGCGCCTGCACCTGCACACACCGCATCACACCACATCACACCACATCACACCACATCACACCAGACACAAATTACGAGGCAGGCCCAGCTGACCTCCACCTTCACAGGCCCCCCCCCCCTACTGCTCGCAGGAGCAGCTAGCCGCAGCAATAGGCCTGACCGCCGCCCCCTGGCTGGTGTCAGCTGGGTGTGGGCAGGTGGGCATGGAGGTGATGCATGGAGGCATGGAGGTGGGCATGGAGGTGATGGAGGGAGTGGAGGGAGGAGGAAGGGGAGGAGGGGCAGGAGCAGAAGCAGGAGCGAGAGCAAGGTGAGGATGATGGAGTGAGGAGGAGGAGGAGGGGGAGGAGGGGGAGGAAGAGCAAGGGGTTGCCAGCTTTCCGGTACCTTCCGCAAGTCTGTCAAGGCGGGATCTGACTCGATGAGCTTGATTGCTGCTGACTGGTCTTTCAGCTTCATGCGCAAGTACGCCTCCCCCTGGCCCGGGCCTATGACCTGCAGGCAGTGGCGGCAGCAGTGGCAGCAGTGGCAGCAGTGGCAGCAGTGGCAGCGCGCGCAACAGGTAGCAGCGGCAGTTGTCATCCAGCTTGTGGCAATGAGGCTGGCATTGGGGCAGGAGGCAGGAGGCCCATGGCAGCAAGTGTTAAAAGGAGGGCAGCAGCTGACAGCCTGCAACAGGGCTGATTGGCAGGGGCCCGGGGTCAGCTGGGTCAGGTGGTGGTAGCAGCAGCAGCAGCAATAGGCATCATGGGCAGCAGCACGGGGAGCAGCTGCCAGCCTGAAAGTGGCCCTTGATATCCAGCAGCCAGCCGCCAGGCCCATTCAAACCCCACAGAGGGGCCAGGCAAGAGGCCAAGCAACAGTAGGGCGGGCAATAGCTAATGAATAATAGATATGATAATAGATATGATAATAGATATAATAGATAATGTAGAGAGCAGGCTGGCAGCCAAGCAGCAGAGCAGCAACGTAGGGAATGCAAGCAAGCAGGCTGCAGAAGAGGGCCTGGGAGGGTGACCTGTGACCTGGAAGAGTGACCTGGAAGAGTGACCAACGTCATGGCAACAATAAGAAGGCGTTCGACTATGACACACATGGTGGATGATGGTGGACATGGCGACGCGGCTGCCATGCAGCCAAGACAGGTTTAGGAGGTGCAGGGGTGCTGGGTGGGTGGGTAGGCTAGCCACTGCCCAGCAGCATGTCATGCAAGGCGGTCACACCTGGTTTACGATGATGCGCTTGCATGGGATGCCCTCCTTGCGTAGTGACTGCAGCAGCCGGGCGCTTTCATTGACCCCCAGGTAGGTGGGGATGGTGGCGATGATGAACTCAGTAGTCTGCAGGCAGGTAGCAGGGGGGATGAGGGGTGAGGGGGGTAAAGGGGGTGGGGCAGCAGGGGATGAGAGTGTAGGGGTGGGGGACAAAGGTGGCAGGAGCAGGAGCAGTACCTGTGCTGCCCTTGCCCCGCTCCCATCCCGGCCAATGGGACCCTCCACCCTCTCCACCACCAGCCCCTGGGCATCATTTCATGCCATGACCCTGCCAACCCAGCCGGACCCTTCCTGCCACTGCCTGCACCATACCTGTGCCCCTGATAGCAGCATCAGGGATGGCAGCCGTGGCGACAACAGCCACAGCTGAGGCAGCCACCCTGCCATCTTGACAACCTGACATACTCCCTCACGACACCTGGTGTGACTTGGTGTGACTTGGTGTGATCTGGCCCCTCACCTGCTTGTCCCTGAACAGCTGCTTCACCATCTTGATGCGGCCTTGCAGCTTCTCCAGCTTGGCCACTGCCTCGTCCTGACGGGCGGGCACGCAAGGTAAGTAGCACACTGCCTGGCCTGGCCTGACCTTGCTTGCCCCTGCTAGCCTTCCTAGCTCTGCCCTCAATCACCAGGCAGGCGGGTGGGGCAGCAGCTCCATGCCCATGTGGTCATGGTCATGCAAGCCATGCAAGCCATGCAAGCCATGCAAGCCTGACCTGCGACTCCCCTGTGCCAAACAAGGAGCGCACGACAGCGGTGGCGCTGGCGAGCTTCTTCCGCAACCTGCAACAAAAGGACCCCAGCAGCATGAAGGTGGCCACGCAATGGGGGACGGAAACGAAATAAAAGGGGGTGATGAAGGTTCATCAAGGCAACCTTTACTGCAAGAGCCCTCGCAACCTTTCCTGCTTAGCAATAGACAACCTCGCTTCATCTCCATGATGAACTTAACCCTGGCCCTGGCCCTGGCCCTGCTGCTATGATGTTCCTACTCCATCCCCTTACATAACAGCAAGAGTGGTTTACCACCCTCCACAGAGCTGCAAAGCAATGGACACAGCACTAAGGCAACTCTGCCACCCCACCCCAGCCCCGTCTGACTCCCCCCAGCCTGTTCCAGCCCCCCCAGGACCTCCCTGACCTGATGATCTTCGCAAGGGAGGCCTCTACAAAGTCCGGCAGCGCCAGCAACCTCAGGGTGTGACCCGTGGGTGCCGTGTCGAAGATGATGCGCGTGAAGCGCGTGTAGTCCGCACTGTCGACAAACTGCACCACCTGTGGAAGTGGCGAGGGCAGCACAAAGTGGGGTGGGGTGGGGTGGGGTGGGGTGGGGTGGGGTGGGGTGGGGTGGGGTGGGGTGGGGTGGGGTGGGGTGGGGTGGGGTGGGGTGGGGTGGGGTGGGGTGGGGTGGGGTGGGGTGGGGTGGGGTGGGGTGGCCTGTTTGGCAGGCGCGGCAGTGCCACTGCTTTTGCTGTACCCCTGCTGCCGCTATGCCTGAAATCACCCAGGGGTGGGGTGGAGAGGGCAGGGCCTAGGCCAGGTGTGAGGGGCAGGTGTGAGGGGCAGGTGTGAGGGGCAGGAGTGAGGGGCAGGTGTGAGGGGCAGGTGTGAGGGGCAGGTGTAAGGGGCAGGTGTGAGGGGCAGGTGTGAGGGGCAGGCAGGCTGCAGCTGGAAGGCAGCGCCTCTCACCTTGGCGATGGCCACTGCCTCATCCAGGCCTGGTGGCGGGGTGTCCAGCAGCTCCCCTAACTTCAGGTCAGCCAGCTGGTCAGCAATCATGCCCATTCCCATGCCCCGCATGAAGTCCTGCACCTGGCTGCCTATACAGCAGCAGGCAGGGAGCAGAGGGAGGCAAGCATCATATGCAGCAGTACCAGGCTGCACTTTGCTCTCTTCGCCTCCAATAATGCTGCCCCTGCTGCTGCTGCCGCTGCTGCTGCTACCCCTGCTGCTGTCCCTGCTGCTGCCCCCGCCAGCCTCCTCTGCTGCACCTGCTACTCCTGCCTCCTGCCTGGCTTCACCTGTGTTGTTCTTTGCTGAGCTGGTCATGAACTCGGCCTTGGCCTCCTCAGGGTCGATCTCCAGCCCCCACAGCGGCAGGTCAGTGCCTTGCACCAGCACTGGCTTGCCTCCACTCACATCCTGCACCACAACCACACCACAACCACATTACATCTCTGCACCTCTGCACCCAACACCAGCTCACATCCCGCACCACACACACTGCTGCTACTGCCGCTGCTGCCGCCACCGCTGCCGTTGCCACTGCTGCCACATCACACCTCTGATCCCAACACACTACAGAAAGAATCACTCAACATGCTGCCGCCGCCCCTGGCATGGTGTGTGGAGCTGGGCAGGCGGCATCTCAGTTCCCTACTACTGCCAGGGCCTGCTGCCATGCCTGCTTGCCACACCCCTGTGGTGCAGTGCCGTTGGGAGCCACCTGAGCGGCTGACCAGCCCCTGAGCCCCCTTGCAGGCTGAGCAGCTGGCGGGAGGCTTGGCAAGCATCCCCTGAGGCCCCCTAGCACCACGCCTTGCACCACGCCTCAGCGTCACACGTGTGCTGCGACCGCTGCGGTGCTGCTGTCATACCCCTGTGCAGTGCCAGTGGCTGCTGACTTGACATCCAGAGACCCTGGCCCCTGCCTAGCACCACGCCTCCCCCTCCCCTTCACGGCCAGACCGCCTGCTGCACTGTGACTGCCACATGCCCAGCCACAGCACTGCTCTGCTGCCCTCGTGGCTTCTGTGCCTCCCTGTGACTCCCCATCTCCCGCACTGTCCCCACCACTGTGCCTCCCCACCACCCGCATCCCTGCACGCGCTGCACTGTCCAGGTGTTCACAATGAGGCCGAGCGCCTGGGGCCAGGCCCTACAGGCTGAGGTGCTGTTGAGGCTGTCTAGCTGCTGATGTGCAGCTTGTGTCCAGGCGGTCCAGGGTGCTTCATGTTGAGCTGCTCGACGCCTGAGGTGTCTGTGCTGGTTGCTGTTGCTAGCCCAGCTTGTCCCACCCAGCAGCCTGGCCCAGCTGCCCAGCTGCCGGCTCACCTGGCCTAGGGAGTCGCTGAGGGAGTGGGCAGGGTCGGTGGATACCACCAACACGCTGTGCCCAGCTGCAGCCAGCTTCACAGCCAAGCTGGCGGACAGGCTGGTCTTGCCCACCCCGCCCTTCCCTGAAATCATGACGTAGCGCCGCTCTGTTCCCGCAGCAAGCTCGTCGAAGCAGGACGTGCTCGGGCTGTCCACGAGCGCTGAGGAACAGATCTGCGGAACAACGCGGGGTCGGATGGCCGGGCGTGGCCGAGCGTCAAAGAATGCGATTTGACTAGCTGTTGCATACCTGGAGCGTGCGTTTGGCGAGGACAGCATTGCGGCGATGCTTAACAGGCGCACGAGCGAGGCTACTCGAAGGCTGACTGTACGAATCTAATGCGTGTGCATGCGCGACGCAGCTTGCGCCTTGCAGCGGTCGCGCTATGCTGCTCGGCAGGGGTGCGAGCGCTGACTGGGTTGGTCGATGACCTTGACCGTGACCATGGCAACAGCCGGCAGTGCCCCTGGCAAGCATATGGGACTGTCCTTGGATACGGAGATGACAGTGCACAGCAATCTCTCAGGATTACTAGCGTGAACCATGGCATTACGCCATGAGACATGGGGCCACTCCATGCATATCCAATTTTTGCGCCCATGTCATGGCTGTCGTTGCTGTGGCGTAAGCGTGTGCGTTAAGACCAACTTCACGCAAATGGCTCAGAAGCAGCTGACCACCTCAGTGCCATGGCCTTGGGCATTGCGCGATGTTCGGAGCCCCGTCGCACACCGCGCCCCCGGGGATCCCGTACTGCCCGGACTTGCTCGCATCGCAGAAGGGCGTGGGAGCGAACTTGCGCAGGTTGTCGTCAAAGCCGTAGGTGCACAGCCCGCCAGCACCGCTCGTGACGGGAGCTTTGTTGCCCTGCTGCCCGAGCGCGAGGGCAGCAGCGGCCAGCTCCGTATCGTCTGCGGCCACGCACAAAGAACCAGGCGCGCCGTCAGCTCGTGGCAAATAGCAGCAGCTGCCTCACAGTGGGCGGGGTGGGGCGTGCCGGGGCGAGGCAAGGCGAGGCGGGGCCGGGCAGGGCAAGGTGAGGCGAGGCGGTGCGGGGTACTTACCACCCAGCTCACACCGTGCAAACTTTGCCCACTCCGGGTCCAGGGCCATCAGGTCCTGCGGCCATCACGGCACTCTGCTATGTAGGTCGTCCAAGCCGCAGCCTCCATCTCAGCCCCACACCACCGTTTGATACTCCCCTGCCCCCTCACCTGAGGCTCAGCCCCCGGGTGCCTCCTGCGCGCCGCTAGCAGCTCCATCAGGGTGGCAAAGGCGTCGTAGCGGCCGTCCTCACCGAAGATGCCGCCCCACATGCTGCTCCACCACAGGTGGCGACTGGCGCACTGTAGGGCTGCCTGGCGGGGCAAGGGGCACAGCGCACTGGGACACTGGGCTACAGCTGAGCTTGGGGTGGGGTCAGACGGTGGGGGAGAGGGCGTCAGGCGGTGGGGGGTCAGGCTGGGGGGGTGGGGAGGGTACCAAGCTGGGGTCACGTAGATCATGGGGGGGGCAGGGGAGGGTACCAGGTCAAGGGCCGCAACAGATAGGAAAGGAGTCACTGGGTCCTAATGAACCTGAAGCCAGGTGTGGTGACTGTGGCTGAGGGCAGAGGCGGCATCAGGATATGGCGCCTGCCTGCTCTTGGCAAGGCTTGGGCCTGAAGGAGGGGCAGGGCTCAAAGCTGGTGTATGGTCCATATGATTCACGAGGCATCGCAGCTTCATCAGCAGTGGGTTGAAACCCCACCTTTCCAACACCCATGCCTTGCCCTCTGGATATGGGTGGTTGGGATGGTTGGGATGAGACGGCAGTGGTGCTGGCAGCCTGGGCGTCCTGACCTGCATGGCTTGCAGGCGCTGGGGCGGGATGTCTGCCAGGATGGTGTGCAGGCGCGGGACGTCCGCCTCCGCCACAGGCACGCTGAACTCTGCCCAGGGCAGCTCAGGCTCAAAGGGCTGCGGGAGGCAGGCCCAGGGTGTGTGAGGTGGGTGTGAGGTCACACTGCTCCTCTCCCTGCACACCCCTTGACAGCCCAGGGTGGTCTTTTCGTGGCGCCGCCACCGCAGCTCATGTCAGGCAACACTGCAGCTGCTGCCTGCTGGTTGCTGCTTGGTCGGCTGCGTTGGAAAGTGGCTTAGGTGGCCAGGTTCGTGCCCTCACACTGCCCTCACACTGCCCCTCACTGTTAAGCTATGACCCTGGAGCATGTGTGGCAGTGTGAGAGGTGCTCCACGCGCATGCCCCATGCAGCATGCACAGGAGCACGTCACCTTACACTGCATGAACACAGCGCTGTCCGCACTGCATGTTCCACCAGCATGCACGCCATAGCGCATGGGGTAAGAAAGGGGGCTTGCACCAGGCCAGCCAATCCCCTTAGCCCTGTCTGGCTGCCAGTGTGTCCCTTTGCCAGCAACACTGACGTAGAGGGCAGCACTGCCGGGTTAGCGCAGCGCCCCTGCCCTGCCTGCCTGCACCACTCCTTGACCTGCACTGCCCCTGCCCTGCCTGCCTGCCTGCACCACTCCCTGACCTGCACTTCCTGCAGCCTCACCTGCATGACATAGTCTGTGATGGGCACCGGGATGCAGCCAAACCGTGCCACCAACACCTGCACAGCGTTGCAGCAGCTCATGGCTCCGCATGAACGCACCGTTGCCACACTGCACACACACATTGTGCCCCGCCTGAGTAGTACCACAGTGCAGCTAGCAGGGCCGATTCAGCTGCCAGTGCAACCAGAAGCTTGCTGCCAGCGCAACCTGACGCCGCCAGTGCACAGCGTGGGTGCAGGCTCATCGATACAGCTGCCCCGCAGCAGCCACACGCATTGCCCTCCCCGCCTGACCTCTGAGGTATGGGCCAGCCACCAGAAACTGCCCTCCTCCGCCACCAAACCGTCTTAGACCAGAGCACACACCCCTGCCACCAAGCCGACCCGTTGTGTCCTGCCTGCTGGGCTGCCCAGAGTGCTGAGCTCGCTGCCATTGCCACAAGGGGCGGGCCGCTTGCCAGGAGCCCAGTGTTGGCATAGCCATGCGCCTGGCCACCCCACCAGCCTCTTGCCATGCTGCCCCACCAGCCTCTTGCCATGCCGCCCCACCAGCCTCTTGCCATGCTGCCCCACCTGCCTCTTGCCATGCCCCCCTCCTGTAGGTGCCAGGCAGTAGAGGGCGCTGCTCATGTCCTCCACATAGGAGGTGCTGCGGGGCACGACCTTGAAGCCGGGGCGGTGCGCGTGCAGGGCGTACACCTGCTGCCGCATGCCTGCTGCCACAGCAGCGCATGGAGCTGTGCTGCGCCATCACTTCACACGCTTAGTGAGTCCATGTCATGACAGCTGCAGGAAGCTTGGCCAACAGTGGTGCTATGTGTGACAAGTGGGCCAGAAAGTGTGATGTGGTGATGGGGATGATGTGCTGGTACTGATGCTGATGCCTGTGCAGACCTGTCACCACCTGGGTAGCTGGCTTTGTGGCTGGGTACTACAGGTAGGAGCAGGCAAGCAGATGCTGAAGTGATGAAAACGTTGGCAAGCCCCTCCTTGTTGTTGCTCACTCCCACCGCCCACCAGGCCAGCCGCAGCAGTGGTGCCACAATGGGGGCAGCACTTGTACATCATCAAGGGTGAGAGGAGTGGTGAGAAGGTGAGCAGAGTGAGAAGACAGTGTGAGGAGCTCGTGTGAGAGGCACGTGCTGCACGGGTGTGGTAGGATTGTGATCTACCACGCCACAGTGTGACATGTCTCACGCTGCCGACATCACACCTGCGCTGTACAGCGGGTTGGTGGGGGTCTGGCAGATGGGCCAGGGCGAGCCAGGGGGGTGGGGGTCCCTGTTGTCGCCGCAGATCTTGCCTGCAGCCGCCCAAAGCAGAGCAGTGCAGCAGTGCAGGCAGCGCAGCTGCAGGGCAGCCGGCACACCACTGGCATGGCGGCCGACAGCACTGAGGGCGTGCACCTGCTGCGAGCCAGGCTTGGGATGAGGTGCAAGGTGGCGTGTGGAGGGTGCGGCTGCAGGTGCAGGTGCAGGTGCTCAGGCTGCAGGCTGCAGGCTGCAGGCTGCAGGCCACAGAAGGTCAAGAAGCACAGAAGAAGCAGCCTGTTGTTGTTCTGTGGCCTTCATCACAGAAGAAGAGGAGTCTTCTTCTGCAGGCCGCAAGGTTGTGTGAGGTGCCGCTGCCGGCTGCCAGCTGCAGGCTGCTGGTGCAGCTCAGGATGCAGGTGACGAGGCTGTGTGAGGTGCATGGGTCAGTCCTGCAGGTGCAGCTCTGAGCTGGAGGGCTTTAAGGAACCTGGCAGGCCGGCTTGCCTGCGAAGAAGAAGGTGATGTTGCGCGGCGGCTTTGGCTGCACCGCGATGTTGAGAGGGTTGCGCAACATGCCCTTGGTCTGAGCAGGTATGGGGATGACCACGTCCTGCGGCACAGACCCGTGCTACTGCGCTGGCTTTGGCCTGAGTATCCAAGCTCATCAGGCCCTACAGCTTGGCAAGATCCAGTATGCGGGGCGGTGGCGTGCTGGAAGAGGGGTTAGGGTCAGGGCCAGGTCCCTTAAGGAAAGCATGCTTCCCCTCACATGCCCCTGCTCCTTTGGCCCCTGCCCCTTCCCCCTATCCCTGCTCCCCCTCCCTCTGCCCCCACCCCTGCCCCCTGCCCCTGCCCTGCCTTAGTCACATCGTCCTCTGCCCCCCACCCCTGCCGCTGCTCACCCACCAGCCCTGGTCTGTGGCAGCCAGGCCACCACACCCTGGGGTGCTTGCGGGTCAGCCCCCAGGCCGTGATCCAGGTGCTGGCCGCCGTCACGTTGCGTATGCGCATCAGCTGCGACCCCTCACACCCTCCAAGGTCGCCTGCAGGGGGTGGAGGGGGAGGGGGAGGGGGAGGGGAATTGAAGGGGGAGAGGAAGGGAGAAGGGAGGAGAGGGGGTTGCTGCAGTGGGGATCAGGGGCAGCATGGCAAGGTGGAGAGGTTGGGGCAGGAGGGAAAGGAGGGGGGCGGGGAGGGGAGGAGGAAGGGATGTGAGGAAGGGCAGCAGGCAGGGCAGCGAGCTTAATAGGCAGGAATGGGTGGCGCCCGGCACCAATGCCCCTGACACAGCTCATGCACATGACCCCACTGTGTGCTTCATCCCGTTCACCACCTCATACAACTGATGCAGGGCGCCTGGAGGGCTGGTAGCTGTTGCACCTGATGCCAGCCACATACAATTAGCCGCCCCATGCCCTTGCCTGCAGGCCCCCCACATCTGGCATGGTTCATGCATCAGAAGCTGTTTTCCATGCAGCCAGTGACCCACTCCCTTCCTCCCTCTACGTCTAGGCAGCGGCCAGCTTGGTGCCCTGTGCCACCCCCGTGTGCCTCCCTCCTTCCCTTCAGCATCAGCTTTCGTGACTGGGAGCAGCAGCGGCCGTCATGATGCCGGCAGCCACAGCGCCATGTGCTTGTGCTGCTGGGTGCTGCCCCTGCTGGCTGCTGCAGGCGGCTGTGCTCTATTGCTTGAGGTCTGTAGACCAGGCCTGGCTTGTGCCACTGCTGGGTGGTGGTGGCGCCGGTCCCTGCTGGTCCCTGCTGGCTGCTGCCCCCTGCTGCCGAGCCACTGACTGGTGCTGAGCAGCAGGTGGCGCGCCCCGCCTGTGCGGTTCCAGTGAGGCCATTGCCTCCACACGTAGCGCAGCACATGGCCCGCGTCCTGGTACAAGTACCTGCACTGCACCACCACACTCACTCTCTGCCCTGCCCTGCTCCTGCCTGCCCCCTATTGACACCTCTGCTGCTGCCCCCCCTGCTGCTGCCCCAGCTGACCCCCCTGCTGCTGCCACCCCTGCTGCTGCCCCCCCTGCTGCTGCCACCCCTGCTGCCACCCCTGCTGCTGCCACCCCTGCTGCTGCCACCCCTGCTGCTGCTGCTGCCCCTGCTGCTGCCCCTGCTGCTGCCCCCCTTGCTGCTGCCCCCCCTGCTGGTGCCCCTGCTGCTGCCCCCCCTGCTGCTGCCACCCCTGCTGCTGCTGCTGCCCCTGCTGCTGCCCCTGCTGCTGCCCCCCTTGCTGCTGCCCCCCCTGCTGGTGCCCCTGCTGCTGCCCCCCCTGCTGCTGCCACCCCTGCTGCTGCTGCTGCCACCCCTGCTGCTGCCCCCCTTGCTGCTGCCCCTGCTGCTGCCCCCCCTGCTGCTGCCCCTGCTGCTGCCCCCCCTGCTGCTGCCACCCCTGCTGCTGCTGCTGCCACCCCTGCTGCTGCCCCCCTTGCTGCTGCCCCTGCTGCTGCCCCCCCTGCTGCTGCCACCCCTGCTGCCCCTGCTGCTGCCCCCCCTGCTGCTGCCACCCCTGCTGCTGCTGCTGCCACCCCTGCTGCTGCCCCCCTTGCTGCTGCCCCTGCTGCTGCCCCCCCTGCTGCTGCCACCCCTGCTGCCCCTGCTGCTGCCCCCCCCGCTGCTGCCACCCCTGCTGCTGCCCCCCCTGCTGCTGCCCCCCCCGCTGCTGCCCCCCCTGCTGCCCCCCCTGCTGCTGCCCCCCTGCTGCTGCCCCCCCTGCTGGTGCCCCTGCTGCTGCCCCCCCTGCTGCTGCCCCCCCTGCTGCTGCCCCCCCTGCTGGTGCCCCTGCTGCTGCCCCCCCTGCTGCTGCCACCCCTGCTGCCACCCCTGCTGCTGCCCCTGCTGTCCATGCTGCTGCTGCCGCTGCTGCTGCCTCTCCTCACCTGAAGTCTGTGGGGATGAAGAAGTAGTCAGCAGCATCGGGGTCCAGGGTGCGGTGCCCACTGCTGACAATGCGCTTCCACAAGTGAGCATACAACGGCCGGTCGAACTTGTCGATGTTGCGCCTGGTACAGCAACACATTGTCTAGCAATTCACCCCAAACCCACCATCAGCCTAGTATGACAACATGACTCACCATGCATGCACATTTGCATGCTGCCATGCTGCCCGCCATGTCAACCCTGGCAGCAGCTTAGCTCCACCTTGCCACCCCCCTGACCTGGGCCTGGCAACCATTACTACAGTGACCCCTGCGGGTAGCGGCCGTCCCTTGGCTTTCTTTGACCCCCTGACCAATTGACCTTTGTGACCTTTTTGGCCAACTTGACCTTTCTGACCTTTTGTGCCATCTTGACCTACCATTCAACCAGGACAGATGGCCCTGACAGCTACCCCTACGTACACCCTCTACAGGCTGCATGGAGCAGAAGGCCTGGCGGCAAGTGCATCACCAGGTGTTGAAGCGTGGGGGCACCTCGTAGATGTATATGGCAGGACCGCGGGCAGCGGGGCGGTAGCCTAGGCCAGCCAGCAACACCGGCTGCCTGGTCACTGGGTCAAGGCTCAGGGAGCAGTCGGCGCCATAAAAGCCTGGGAGCAGCAGCAGCAGCAGCAGCAGCAGCCAACTGTTTTGCTTTGGAGCTGTGCAGAACTGTGTTTGACTTGGTTGAAGAGGGGGTAAGAGAGAGCTAGGGTTCAAGCAGCTGAAGGTGATGGTGGACCGCACAGCTGCAGCCCCCCGGATATTCAGCACACTGTCAGCACAACCAAGCAGCCCTACTCATGCTACAGGAGACTTGGACAGACACCCACCTGGCTGGCACTGGCACCAACCCGCCCAGCAGCGCCCCCTGCCTGTGCAGTTGTTCAGGCAGTGGCCGGGCGTCTCCTGAGTGCACGACACCACATCGAACCCGTACTTCTTGCAGACGCTGGGCAAGTGCAGCTGCTCGCTGCAGTTTGCTCCGGATCGGTGCCGAGGGCAGTCGCATCTGCGGTTGTCAGCTGCTGTGATGAAGGGACGCGACAGCCCACCACGAGCGAGGTTCGATACTTACCGTGCAAGCTCCTCGTTACATGTTCCGTGAAGATGGCAGCCAGCAGTACATGCACTGTCGCCGACAACAGGCGCGTAGGTAACAAGGCAAAAGATGAACGCTGCTAGGAACAGATGGCGACATAAGACAGCTGGCTGTAACATTGCTTCAGCACCATCGCATTGATACAGACAATCCTTGCCTAACCTTGCACCAGCTGCACGGCTCACATGGCCCCATGCATCTTAGCTTTAGGTCGTTTCAGCATTCCCGACTAAACAAGAAGCGCCTCAGGGCGCCTCTAAGCTGCTTTGACGTCCCAATTGTCGCTCCTCCCAGCGCAGCAAGTATTGAGATGGCCACAAATCTCCCCAGGAGGCCGACTTGGCCAAGGCGTACGCAGGCTCAGCGTGGCGGCCCAGCACCCGGGCTTTGGACACAGTCTGGCGAACAATCTGCGGCCCGCCGTCAATAGAGCACGCGTCCCGCGGCCCCGCGACCGTCGCGGCTGTGCACATGTCCAGGATGACGTGTCCACCCTTGCGCTTGGGCGGCTGAATGATGCGGGGCCAGCCCAGGCTGGCTCTCGAAAGTGCGGATCGTTGCTGCGGGGTTATCGCCGGGAAGTTGGCCGGCTCCGAGGAATCACGGAAGACGGCCGGGCGGGATGTAACCGCGTCTGTAGGGCAGGACAGGTCGGGGCGAGGCAAGGTGGAGCCAGGCAGCACTTTTCTCGAGGGTGGAGCACACAGTTATGTGCACTTCCATGATCATAACGGGTGGTGCGATATGGACCACTATGATTGGTTGTTAGTATATTGATAGTATTTATTGCTATTGTTACTATACATGGGCAGCTTCAGGTTCATGCAACACTGCACCTGATGCTGGTCCCTTGCCACCCACCTGGCATGTCAAATGCGTCATGCCACAGCTGCTGCTCCGCCTGCTGTCGCTCCTGAGCTGTGATCGGCGCGGTCAGGAGGCGTTCAATGCCTGGAAACGCCCCTTTACCGCTTTCCCCTCTGCCAATGCCAATGCCACTCCCACCACCAGCATCACTAGCATCAGCAGCGGGCCCCCCTACATCACCATGAGGTGTACAGGCAGCAACATCTGCACCATCAGATGATGCTCCCGCTGCACCTCCTGCTGCATGGCTGCTGCCTGACTGAGGGAGACGGCGGCTCTGTATGGCTGCTCTCAAAGTGATGGAGGGCCGGGGGGTGCGGAGGCCAGGGGAGGAGGGCGTCCTGGGCGCAGGGCCCAGCTGGGGCCCCAGACCAGGTAGCCTGCAGCCACAGTCAACCAGCAGCCATGCAGCAGGAGGTGCAGCGGGAGCATCATCTGATGGTGTAGATGCTGCGGCCTGTACGCCTGCTGCTGCCTGCTGCTGGCTGCTGCTGGTTGCATTCCCTCCATGTCCTTTCGTCCTGCTGTACACCCACTCACCGGTTAGCCTGCTCCGCCATCAACTTGTCCACCAGGCCTAGCCCCAGGTCAGGGTAGCGGCGGCTGAATGCCTGCAGCGCCAGCTGCTGACCCAGCAGCTCAGCGCCGCCACCAACCCCCACGCCCACCCCAGCAGCCTGATCAGGCTCCATAGGCAGGGCGGCAGGAGGCCGGGTGGCGTCTACGTTATCCAGACAGGCAGGCTCGCCGCTGCCCCTGACACCAGTAGAGCCTCTGTGTCTGATGTCCCCATCCCCCATTGAGTGCCACCCGCCCTGTCCCTCCTCCTCCCCTTCCTCCTCCCCCTCCTCCCCCTCCTCCCCCTCTTCCCCCTCCTCCCTCTCCTCCTCATCTTCTCCCTGCTCTTCCTCCCGGTCGAGGGCTCCTGCATCATCGCCTCTCCTGCTGAGTAGGTCCAGCAGCTGTGGCAGAGCTTGCAGGACCTCGCTGGCATCCACCCAGCCATGCTGCGCACCTAGGGCCTTGCACCTGAGCGATGGCATAGCAGGGCATCAAGGCGGTGGAGGGAATGGAGGGTCAAGATTAGGGTTAGGATGAGGGCCAAGGTCAGGGTCAGGGTCAGGGTCAGGGTCAGGGTCAGGGTCAGGGTCAGGGTCAGGGTCAGGGTCAGGGTCAGGGTCAGGGTCAGGGTCAGGGTCAGGGTCAGGGTCGGGCCATGCAAGCCTACAAAGACAGATGTTCCATGCAAGCAGGATCTAGCGCGAGCTCTGTTGGTGTGGTGCTGTGTGGTGTTTGGTGTGGTGCCCAGCTGCCAATAGACCTCACTGGCTATGAGCCCTCAGGGCCAGCGTGGCCCCCATGGTGCTGTGGAGTATACTGAGTGTGGGCCCCTTGCTGCATGAACTCACACCTCTCACCTGTTCAGCAGCACCTGGCGCCTGACCACAGTGTCGGGCATGTGGTGCAGCAGGGGCTGGTTGACACTGTCTGGCTCGCCTACTGGCCCGGCTGTACTCTGTCCGGGTGCAGCCATGGCACCTTGGGCCATCAAGTCAGCTGCATGGTGGCGGACAGCCAGGACAGGCGCCTGCAGGGGCCCACAGGAGCAACACCCTCTGTTGCGTCGCAAAAGGAGTTCACAAGAAGGTGAAGTTGCACAGTCGACACCCGTGTGGTACCGGCAGCGTGATAGGGTTGGCATGCTTGCATCAGGCAAGACAAGATCATGACATCAGGAAGTCTGTAGGTCAGTGTGGTGCAGCGACCATCATTGCCAAACTTTGCGCAACCATGCTGGCAGAGATGGCAGTGGCATGATGGGTTTGGACCTCAAGTGCATGAGCTTCCATCAGGGGTGTGGGGTGAGGGGTGAGGGGTGAGGGGTGAGGGGTGAGGGGTGAGGGGTGAGGGGTGAGGGGTGAGGGGTGAGGGGTGAGGGGTGAGGGGTGAGGGGTGAGGGGTGAGGGGTGAGGGGTGAGGGGTGAGGGGTGAGGGGTGAGGGGTGAGGGGTGAGGGGTGAGGGGTGAGGGGTGAGGGGTGAGGGGTCAACCCTAGCAACATGTCAAGGGATTGAACACAAGCCAAATGGTCAATGGTAAACCAGAGCTTACCTTTGGCCGCTCACCTCGCCGCAGGATGACATAGCTGTAGGTGGCCTGGCGGTGGTCTACGCCCAGGCGCCCGCTCAGGGTCTTGCTGCTGCCCACCACACTCCTAGCCAGCTCGGGTATGTGCAGCTTCTGGCCGAAGTGGCACCAATGAGAACTGCCCTGGGCGCGGTTCAACACAAGTGGCAATGCATTGGCTTACACTCTGTCAAGTCGGCTTGGCTCTGCATGTCTTATCCAGGCATTGGGAAGCAAACTCCCTGTTGCTCATGGGGCTGGCCAGGGAAGAGCTGGCTGGGCAAATGAGGTGCGCAGGGAATCACTGACACTTTGGATCAGGACACACCACTCAGCTGCAATGGGGCTGTACAAGGTAAAACAGTGGAGACATAGGGAGTCGAACCCCAGACCTCTAGCATGCGAAGCAAGCGCTCTACCAACTGAGCTATATCCCCACAATCTGTGAGCAGGCTGTAATCATTGACACCGCGCTTGCTCATGGACAGCAGGGATTAGCTGGCCGGGGGCAAGGTGTTGAGGGCAAGGGGAATGGGTATGGGGTAGTAGGTAGGGGGTAAGAAGGGCGGGGGTCCTGATGGTGCTGGTGCTTGTTTTGTCGTTACTGATGCTGATGGTGAATTCAGTTCAATGATATGAACATCACTTGTCTCAACGTAGTGGTAGAGAAGTTCTGACGATTTGGCAAAGAAGTGGCCGGAATTAGGCAAGTCGCTGTGTACTGCCAGTGTGGACAGCGGCAGGAGGGTCATGACTGGTCTGGTGTGGGCATCTGCCAGGCCCCTTGTGGGATGAGTCTCTGGGTCCTTGCACCAAACACGGAGCACTGGCATTCACAGTATGCAAGACAAGGAAGGAGAACCCACACACTCCATCCTTGATCCTGGGCAGTGCCTCACAGATGTCCCTTTCCTAACGCCTGCGTCCTGCCAGGCCCACCCCACCCCAACCAGGACAGTGACGTCAGTTCCAAGGAGAGCGATGCAAGGGCACATGGCAACAGGCACCCTCATTGCTAGATAGCGAAACAGCAGACAGGAATGTAGCACAGCTGCTCCCGCGGTCATTTCCCACCACGACCAAGGACAGTGACGCAAGTGAAGCGTGTTTAGCTGTACACATTGCACACCATGCATGCATGGACATGGATGTGTAGAGGCAGGTTAGGTGACTAGACAACAACTACTGTACCAGTAAACTGCGGCGACAGCGGATGTAGTGAGGGTTGTGAAAGCAGCAACAAGGGGGCAGCATGCGGCATGCAAGAGAGAGCGAAGAGAGCGCAGGGGGCGGGTAAAGAGTATCACATACTCCCCCACAGGCCATAGTGTTGCCGGTGTGGAAGAGGCACAACCATGCTTGTGCTGACCTAGCAAGGTCAAGAAGAAGCAGATGTCAAACGGTGAGTTCACTGACAAACATTGAATGTTTGGCCTATACATACAGTCTGCAACATTTCATCATGGATTCTGCCAAGATCAGAAGCGCTCATGTGTATAAGCTCATCCACCAGCCAATCGCTCATGTGGTGCATCGAACGCTATTGTTGTCCATGGTGGCTGGCCTGATTGGTGGTGCGATTAAAGTACCAAAAGTCATGTTGATGCACATTGCATAGCTCGTGTGTGAGGGACCAGTCATGCTTGAGATTTATGCTGGCTTGCTGACTGCAACAAGGCTCAAATAAGCAAAACTTTGGAGACATAGGGAGTCGAACCCCAGACCTCTAGCATGCGAAGCAAGCGCTCTACCAACTGAGCTATATCCCCACAATCTGTGAGCAGGCTGTTAACGACTGAGTTGACTGAGTTGATTTGACTGAGTTGATGGCGGGGAAGTTTTCTGTACACGTACATAGCCCTGATTAGGCAAAGTATCTAGTAAATAGTCATAGATATCTAGTACAGGTAAACAGTTATAATGTCTGCCACAGCGCTTTTGCTTCTTTGAATGTTTTGCTACCATTTGCACCCATCGTCGAGGATGTTGCAATCACGTGCCCTTGTTGCAACAGACAAACCCCTGGCAGCAACCAACTCACCTCCAGTGGGCAAGGGCCGTCATGAGGGCAGGGAGCCAAGACATGTACTCCAGGGCTGCCTGCGCCCTCCCTGGCCGGCCGGCCGGCAGAACGCTGCAGCCTCCTGGCTTCCAGGCTGAGCACCAGGGTGCGTGCAGCCCTGATGCAGGCCGAGCCAAACTGAGTGCCGGGCTCCACCAGTACCAGCACGTCTTGCGTCAGCTCTGCAGGCAACACCAGGGGCAGAGGCGCCTGCCTTGGCCTGCCTTAGCTCCATGCCTGCATGGGGGAGCCATACCGCACTCATCCCCAGCAGCACATGCCATGTGCAGTCCTGCCGTTACTACACACCTAACACCAAAGGCACCGGCACACAGGTTACCTCACACCCTGCATACTACCCTCACACCCTGCATACTAACGATGTGTTTTCAAAGCCAGGGAGAGGCAGAGTCGCAGCTCACGATAGTAATGTCAGGCAGGAACAGGTGCACAGCCGTTGAGGCTGCCAGCAGCCCAGCTGGCAGCCCTGTGGGCAGCTGGGCCTGACCCTGGTGTTACACACCTCTGGCCTTAGTGTGACCCGCCCAAGGTGTGACCTGACCTTGGTGTGACCCACCTCGTGGTGCCCTGCCTTTGGTGCCAGCCCCCACAGCTGCAGCCCCTGGCCCTTCACTGCTGCTGCAACCTCCCTGTCAACATCCAGACCCACTGCCCACGGCCCTGGCCCTGGCCCTGCTTGCACAAAGCCCATACCTAGGTTGCCCAGCCCACACACCCCCTGCCTCCCCCTACACCCCTCCCCTTCCACACCCCGACCAAACCCAACCCCTGGCCCCCTTCACAGACACCAGCCCCAGCCACCCTCCCTTGCACGCTTACCCCACAGCCCCTGCACCAGCCGCTGCCTGTCCCCTGCCTCCGGCACCTCCCCCAGCACATTGGAGCACACCACTAGGTCATACCTGCACAACAGCACAAACTCAAGCAGAGTAACATGGCAGAGTGACATTTCTTCCACCACCTTCCCTCCCACCCACCCTTCCTCCACCACTCTTCCCTTCAGCCCCCTATCCCCTACCCCTCCACCCCCTTCACCCCTACCCCTCCAACCCCTTCACCCCTACCCCTCCACCCCTACCCCTCCACCCCTACCCCTTCACCCCTACCCCTCCAACCCCTTCACCCCTACCCCTCCACCCCTACCCCTCCACCCCTACCCCTCCACCCCTACCCCTCCACCCCTACCCCTCAACCCCTGCCCCTCAACCCCTACCCCTCAACCCCTACCCCTCCACCCCTACCCCTCTACCCCTGCCCCTCAACCCCTGCCCCTCCACCGCGCCTCACCCCGCCTTGCTGCCTGGCGTCTCCCCGTGAGCCCCCAGCTCAGGCAGCTGACGCACCCAGGTGACCCTTGGCCCCTGCAGGCCCCCTTTGGCCCAGCCCACCCCTGCTGCACCTGCCTGCCCGCCCTCTCTAGCCCGCCTCAGCATCCCAACAACAGCTGGGGAGGGGGGGTTGGCTGCGCTGCCGCTGGCGTTGATCTCACTACTACTGCTGCTGCTGCTGCTGCTGCTGCTGCTGCTGCTGCTGCTGCTGGCGCTGCTGGCGCTGCTGGCGCTGCTGGCGCTGCTGCTGCTGCCACCGCTGGTGTTGTTGAAGATGTTGCTGCTAGCCCCACTACCGCTGGAGATGCGAGGATGGGCACTTGTGTTGGGTGGTGGTGCAGAGGCCTGGGGTGGGGGGGCCCATCCAGGGTCTGGGAAGGTCTGAACCTTGAATGAGGGAGGAGCGGGGGTGCCCTCCTCCGGCCTGCCATCACTGTGTGGAGCCTGGAACAGCAGCTGTCTGCTGCCTACAGTGCCACTGTCTCTGCTGCTGCTGCTGCTGCTGCTGCTGCTGCTGTTGACGGCTGCATGGCGTTCCCCTTCCTGTTCCTGCTGCCTACGCTGCTGCTGCTGCTGCTGTAGGGCAGCTTGCGCCACCTGGCCCGCAGCAGCCATGTGTGGGGAGGCCTCCACAGCTGTCAGGCTGAGCACTGACCCAGGCCACACCTGGGTGCCGCAGAGCAGACACAACACACGCAGCAGCAGGCTGGGGCCAAGAGGTGCTGTTGACACTGCCTGAAGATGACCGTGGTTGGGTTTGCTGGCTCTGCATTTCCGCTGACATGGCCTGAAGATGATCTCGAATGGGTCTGCTGCCATGGCTGCACTTCTGCTGACATGGCCTGACCTGACATGGCCTGGAAGGATGGGTTTGTTAGTAGGGTTTAATAACTTCACTGAACTGCACTGCTTGGATTTGGTTTGGCCGTGTCAAAGCATTGGAAAGGGAACAGTCATCGTGCGGGACAGTCAGTCAGAGCACAAGGCCTGCAAGTGGTGAGGTGGCAAGCAGTCTGCAATGATGTTGAGGCTATCATCAATGGTGGTGAGGGTGGTGAGGGTGGTGAGGGTGGTGAGGGTGGTGAGGGTGGTGAGGGTGGTGAGGGTGGTGAGGGTGGTGATGAGGGTGGTGGCAGAGCACGAACTCCCGGCTGCATGGGCGCTAACCCTGCCCCTGACCCCCTACCCCTACCCCTGACCCATGTAGCTGCTATGGACCTGCTTGCAATGTGGAGCGAGCAAGACAGGATATGAAAACAGGGTGATGGAAAGTTAAAGGGCCAGTGCAAAGGATGCGTGAACTGCAGCTCAACACACCCATACAAGGAGGACGTGGGAGATGTGCAGCATGATGGAAAAGCATGTTCCACAGGACAACGCTGGGTCCAGCTACAACCTCCAGCTCATGTGCATGCACTGCCGCCATCACACTCTATCACTCATCACACCCTGCCACACCTCTTGCATGAGGCAATCACACATACATGCACTTGTGCACACCCGTCGCACTGCTTCCTCCCCCTTCCTTGCGCCTGTACCAGTTTTTTTTCCGCGCTATTGATAGCGTTCGCTATGAAAAGCACTATTTGGGAGGCCCTTTCGCGCTATGAAATGATAGGCTTACGGGGAACGCTATCGGGCTCGCGCTATGAGAAACGACCCTTTGACCGGCGTTTAAGCTGCAATTTCGCTGAATTGTGGACCTGAGCCGTAAAATTTGGACGAAGCCAAGTATGGTCGAGCTATGAAATTGAGGGTATGAGCCTGGGCCATGTCACTTTGCGCTTTAAATTCGAAACTCGCCAAACGAAAAAAAAAAACTGGCCTGTACCCCACCCACCTGTTGTACCGCCCAGCTAGCCGGACCACAACCCGCCCCAAAATCCACAACCCGGTGGGGCTTGAACCCCGGGTCTGCTTGCGCCAACTCCTCCAACACCCTCATTGCCACGGCATATGCGGGAGCAGCCTGGACGGCAACGGCAGCGTACGCCTGGTGCTGCTTGTAGGGGAGGGAGGGGTGCAGGGTGGGGCCCACCGCCCCTGCTCGCAGCCCACCTGCGGGGCACATTGTGTCGCTTGAACCTCACACCACCTCCATGTATATCACACTTCTGGCTTGGCCTGGCGTGGCTTGTGGCTGGGCACCCCTGGGGCTGTTGCTGGGCATTGCTCAGCATCGCTGCAGGACATACATGTTTAGTCCTGATACTTGGCCAAAGAAGAAGAAGAAGAAGAAGAAGAAGAAGAAGAAGAAGAAGAAGAAGAAGAAGAAGAAGAAGAAGAAGAAGAAGAAGAAGAAGAAGAAGAAGAAGAAGAAGAAGAAGAAGAAGAAGAAGAAGAAGAAGAAGAAGAAGAAGAAGAAGAAGAAGAAGAAGAAGAAGAAGAAGAAGAAGAAGAAGAAGAAGAAGAAGAAAATGGTTTGATCTCTTGTTTTATGACACACTAGGATGTAGCCTGGTGTGGCAGGAGGTAGGGCTCAAAGCTGATAGGCTGATGGCTCAGGGCTGCCTGCCTCAGGTGGTGGTGCTGGACCGGTGGCAACCCCTACAAGGTCCACAGCCCTGCTGCCAGCCTGACATGTGGTCATCAGCAGGACCCAGCCACCCGGCACTTCCCTGCCCCCAGCCCCACCCCCAGCCCCAACCTTGGCCCCTCTTCAACCCGCCTTTTGGCCAAGCCCCTGCCAACACCTTGACCCTGCCATCCGCCCGCCACCACCGCCCCTTTTCCCCCACATCCTCTCAAACCCCCTCAGCCCCTTCCTCCCGCCCCCCACCTTCCTCGCAGTCGCCCGGCGCCAGCAGTCGAGGCACAGCGTTCAGGGGGGCTGGCAGGCCCAGCAGCGCATTGAGCACCTCCTCCACCCCGTCACGCCTCCCTGCCCTGCTGCCCTGACCCCAGCCTGGGCCCTGGGTTGTGTCTCCAATCAAACCTGGCCCAGGTCCCTGCTCCTCCCCTTGCCCCAGCTCCTGCTGCTCCTCACCCAGGCCGCTGGTCAGCCCCTGCCCCTGCCCCTGCCCTGGGCCCTGCTCCTGCCCCTGCTGCTGCCCCAGGCCTTCCTGCCAGGAGTGCCCCGACCCCTCCTGCTGCTGGGCTCTGATGGCGGCTGGGCTGCCGGGCTGGTAGGGATGGGGCCTGGAAGCGGAGGCGCCCGTTCCCAGGTCCATGTCGTCATGTGGGCCAGCAAACTGCGCTGCATGCAGGGCCTGGGAGCAGCAGGGGGGTGGGGCAAGGTGCGGCTGGGCGTGGCAGGTGGCAGCGCCAGGTCAGGAGCTTGCTTCAAGATTGAAGCTATGGCAGGTAAGGCAGGTGAGGCAATCGTGACATGATGACAGTGTGGGAGGGTGTGACATCTTGTTAGTGTGAGAGGGTGTGACACTATGTTAGTGTGGGAGGGTGTGACATCATGTTGGTGTTGGAGGTTTTGCTGCAACAAGCCCCCGGCTGCTTTGCTTTGCTGCATGAATTGAACCAAGGCTCTACAAGCAGCTACAGATCTCAAGCCTTGCATTACTCTGTTGAAGCCAGGCTGTGTCTCAGGCATGTCAGCCAGTCCCTTCTAGTGTTTGCACTTTGTTTATGAACCAATGTGTGAGACCTATCTTAGTTCGTGCTTTGGGTAGAGTCCTTCACTGTTGTGTTCGTGGAGTGCTCGCTCATCTTCTAAGGTCTCACTGCTAACATACTGCCTGCCTGCCGGCATGCATGCATGCAGCCATGCAGGCACCCACCACCCCCATCACCTGCTTGGTCAGGCGCCCTGACTTCGTGCGCTGCCGCTGCGCGCCCATCAGCAGCCTCCTCACCACCTCACTCCGCTTACTCTCAGCGCTGCTGGTCTGCCTCACAGCCTGGCCGCTGACCACCCCAGCGACTAAGCCCAGGGTGTGAGCTCCATCACCACCTGCCTGCCCTGCTGCCTGCTGCTTGGTGTGGCGCAAGTAGACCTGGCCAGCAGCCTGCCAGTCCTCAACCCTAGACAGGCTGCCAGGCCCCTCCTCTGCAGTAGAGTCCCGCTGCCCACCCATCAGCCCCGGTGCCTGTCCTGCAGTGGCCTGCTGTGCATCTCCCAGCAAGCAGGATGGCGAGGTGGAGGCACCGGGCATGCCCCACCTCCCTCCCCTCCCACCCAGCCCCTCAGCCACGGCGGCTGCCTTGGCCTGGGCTGCCAATACCGCATGGGCGGAGCGCCCTGCCTCCAGCCGCACTGCGCCCTGCCTGCCTTGCAAGTGTGTCAGCAAAGCGCGCAGCTCCTTGGTGCTCAACCCGCTGCCTGCAGTCACCAGGCAGCCATTCCGGGTTGACCCCTGGTGAAGTGCTGCTTTCGCCAGCCAGCGCTGCACTGTCTCTGCTGGCCAGTCAGGAGCCCTGACCACCCTCCCCTACACTGGCCCCTGCTCCGCCCCACCTCACCTGAACTGGCCTGGCCCTGGCCTGGCCCTGACCCTGGATCGGCCTAGCCCCACCTTACCCTCCATATTCCCTAACCCTGTCCACCAGAGAGGTGGACAACAGTGGGCAGGGGAGGGGAGGGAGTGAGCGAGACCGCACTTAACTGTGTGCATGTTGCTGGACGACACATGGTACATGCTGGATGATGCTGGGCTGTACATGGCACATGCTGACGTGGCAGGCTTGCATGAGCATGCACACCTCGCACATGGGCCTCCAGTGCATGGTCTATGGCTGGAGGCAGCTCCACCAGCCCCAACCGGCGCTGAGCTGCTTGACCAAGCATCACACCAGAGACATCCACGGCTTCGTCACTTGGGCTGCACAAGGGCTGCACCCGCTGCACACCACTTCCCAGGGAGGCTTCCTGCTGCTGGAGGCTCCTCTGCCCAGACTCAACCTGCTCAAGCGGCTGGCGTGATGCCTGACAGGAATGGCTGGATGCGCTGGTTGCATCTGGCAACGAGGTTGCGTCAGCCCTGCTGGCTTGCAGAACAGCTTGCTGAGCGAGCCGTACCCTCTCACGCACTGTCAGGGCCTGCTGGTGGGGTGGGGTTGCAGCTACATGACCAGCAAGGCTCGAGGCACACCGGCTGCGGAGCTGTTTGAAAGCAACCTGGGCCAGGGCCAGAAGCTGCGAAGCATGGAAAGCGCGATGATGGTCATGGCAACACGTGCGAAGTGGCACCATCGCCGACGGCATCGGCTTCAAGACGCACATGGGGGTCAACTAGGTGCAACATCAAAGCTCGCACCCGCATCAAATAACAGCGCGTGCTGCACAGCACACATCGCGCTGGGGCATGTGTACAGGAACCAAGTACGGCATGCTGCGTCAATCTCGTTGCATGACTGGTCTGCATGCGGCTGGGGCCCGCGCCACGGCCCTACCAGCCGCCCCCAGTTTCAGAACTTCCACCCCATGCGTTGCCCGTTGACTGCAGGTGTATGCTCGCAGCCGCACCGTGGTTGAGTATGCCCCAGCAGCGGATGTGTTCTCATGATGTGTGTGATGTGTCCTCATCATTGCACTGCCAGCTGAGGCTGCTGTGTGTGGTGGTGCTCTGTGCAACTGCTGCTGGTGTCTTTGTTGGTTTGCATCTTTGTTGTAGCAATGCTGCTTGGTGAAGGACGACCCTGATGGTGGTCCTACACAGCTAGTGTGCAATCATTTCTTTGAGAGCGTGGTCGCAAGGCTCATGGGGCTGGCCACTGATGCAAAAAAGAGCAACACTGATTTGGCGTGTAGCTGCCGTTTCAATGTTGGCAAGCGACAACATCGCTTGGGCATTTGAGACTTGGTGGCTGGGTGGCTTAGTTGCGACATGTTGTGGGTTTGGATACATCCTCGCAGCAGCATGCCGCGCCGGTCGTAAGTCGTCTTTGAAAAGAGACTGTATAATAAGAGCTGCGACAGTGACGCAAGGAAATGTGCACCAAATATCGGCCCACCCTCTTCCAGGCTACACCCTGCTGATGCCATCCCTTGCCTTCAGCCCTTGGTGCCAGCAGGTGCTCGTGGGTAACAGGGCAGGGGCTACCAGGGGCACTGACAGGCAGGCTGCTGGCTGCACTGGGGTAAGGGCTTCGCCTCAAAGGCCAGCCTGGAGGGCACTAGACAACACACAGCCCAGCACCTCAGCATCCAGGCCAGACCAGGCCAGCACCTCAGCCACCCAGTCACCGCTTGACTCACGCCCTTGGACGCACTGGGCGGGGCAACAGCCCTGGTGCTTGGCCTGCCCGCTGTGATGGGAGCGCGCCTGCACTCTTGGCCTGGGCAGCTGGCAGTGCGCCCTGCTGCCTTGCCTGCTGCCCAGCCACGCTGACTGCCTGCTGCTGCTGAGCTGCTGGTATGGCTGCAGCGAGTGCCCCTCCTTGGCCTGCACACTGCCTCCCTTCTACCTGCAGAAGCTGCCGCCACGCCTCAGCCTCAGTCAGGCTGGCCCGCACCTGCTCACTCATGAAGGCTGCTCGCTCACTGTCACTAGCCAGCTGGTCAAAGACTGCTTTGTTCATCATAACCCCTGCATCAAAGTGGGTCAACTGCTGCAGCTTGGCACGAGCCACCACCCCTGACATACTGCCATCAGGCAAGAAGTTGGAGCTTTGTTCCACTGATATGCCCCGGGTCAGCCCTGGCCCCTGAACCAGCAGCCGAGTACACCAAGCGCCGTTCTGGCTGAGCACTGCCTGCTGCACCTGACTATGGCCCAGCGGCTGCCAGCGCTTGCACCAGCTGATCGTTACTGCTGTTTTCCTGAGCGTTCTGCAGCCCTCCAATAGTGTTAATCATACAGACTGATGCCTTACTAGTCAGCTCTTGCAATGCGGGTGACGCTGCCAGAAATGCCTGGCCTCCAGTGCAGGCATGCAGCCACTGACTGGCTGTGTACAGCTGTCTGAGGTTTATCTCTCCCCAATGCCCCTCACCCTGTCCCCTCCTGCTGCACTCCCTCCACAGTGCTGCTGCCATGCTGTTCAGCTGTGGCTCACTGGCCAGCTGGCTGTGACCTGCTGACACTGCCTGGTGGATGGACAGGGCAAGAAACATGCTCCTGGCATACAGCAGGTTGGCAAGGTGCTGAGGCTCAAAGGCTGTCAGGTCTGCCTCAGCCACCTTGGCTGCCAGGCTGCGCACTGAGCTGTCCAGGTAGCCAAGGCGGGCCAGGCCATACAGGCTGTTAGCAATGTTTTGTTCACTCATAGTTTGTTGTGCCTGTGCTGCCCGATCTGCCAGCTGCCTGCAGACCTTCTTGTCATGCCACAGCAACATGCCCATGGCGTACAGGATGTTGCTGATGTTTTGGCCGTCAAGAGCAGGCACCACAGCTTGTGCCCTGGCTGCAAACAGGCTCAGCAGCTGCCTTGCCTCTTCCATGCAGCCAGGCAGCTTGCTGGTAGCCCAGATGAGGTTGGCCCAGACTTGAGGTTTAGCATCCCTCATGACCTCACCCTGGCTAATGGCAGCTGTGACTGACTGCAGCAGGGGCTGTGCACTGCCTGTGTAGCCTGACTTCATCATAAACCACAATGTCATACTGAAATCCTGGCCAGCAGCACCCCTTGCCAGCTTGCGAGGTAGCTGCTGCACTGCCTGGTTGCACAGCCTGGTCTGGTCTGGGCAGTTGCTGCACTGCAAGCCAGCTGTGGCCAGGCCATGCAGGATGGTGCTCCACTCACGCCAGCCAGCCCTTTTCATAGCCTCACTGCTGGCACTGTGGCGGGCAAGGGCTATGCAGGCTGAGGTAACAGCTGCAGGAGGGATTACTACTGGTCCGGCTCAAATGGAGGCCCTAGTGGGGGCTGATAGACTGTTACCGCAAAAAAAAAACCAGCAACCAATAAACAAACCAGCAACCAGTAACACAACCAGTGAGCGTGCAAAAGCAAATAAACAAGCACTGGTCACTGCTCCACTGGGGGGATTGTTGCTGCTGGTAACCGCTTCTGGCCCTGCGCCTAGCTGGTGTTGACATGTTGGCCCCACTACCTGCCCGGCTGTCTGGGCAAACGCCGTGCCCTACTTCACAGGACAACAAATGCCAATGCTGTGCACCCGTTGTGCATGCAGACTGCAATGCGCAGCAACACAAGCTTGGCAGCTGAACCTTCCAAATGTCACCTTGACCCATGGGCAGCAAGTGCACCCCATGCCAGGAACTACAGTATTCATGCACTATGCTGTATGCCTTCCCAGAGTCTTCTCCAGTTCCCATCCCCCTCCCGGACTGTGCCATCCCCCAGCTTGGTCTTGGTCCATTGATTTGAGGGACTCCTTACATTTCATACGGCGGCTGCTGTGTTGGCAGCAAGTTGAACCTCTTTTTCAGCGTGATGCGCTCACGAGAGAACTTGTCGTCTGGGGAGAACCTAGCTGGGTGCGCTGATTTGGTGGGGTTGCCGTCCGGGTCTACCTTCTGCAGCCACCAAGAACCGATGCTGGCGCTGAGATAGCCGGAAAGCTGCCATCCGCGCACGCCGCTACTTACTGCCATTGTGTACACGCGCTCTCCGTTTGCGTTCTCGTAGTACATGAGATACATTGCGACGGCGCTCGGGGCCTATTTCACTACCACGCGTCTCGTTGGGCCTCCCAGCCTCAATGCGCTATTAGCAACGATAATGTCTGTGACAAGCAAGTTTTAATCCCTACAGCCCTCATGCAACACCAAAATAAAGCATGAGTTGTAATCAAACACAGGCTGCGAGATCGCTGTTGTAAAGGCTACTGACAGTGTGCCTAATGCCCACTTCAGCTCAGCCTTCTGGTGTGTGTGCCTCCAGGCTACTACTAGCAAGAGCTCTACCCTACTCTATAGCTCTTACTCACACACATCCCCTTTGTGAGGGGTTTGGTATCTTGGTTTCTTGGGTTGTATTGTTGTAGCCGGCTATCGCCGCCACTTGCGCCGCCACTTACGCAGCAGGGCCTTGTCACGCAAGTACACCCACTCCTGGCCTTGCCGGCCTGGCTTTGGCATGGCTGGGCGGCCATCCCAGTAGCACAGCTCGGTGGGGCGTGGGCCTGGGCCGACTGCACAGCGGCGGATGTTCAGCGCGGCTGACACGTCCCGGTCGTAGAACCTGCACACGGTGTGGGAGTTGCATTGAGTCAAGTCATGTGCCATGTCATGTGTCACCTCATGTGGGATATGTTGCAGCCATGTACATGTGGAGTGTCTGGTCATTGCTTACCTGATGTTGTAGCTTGTTGAGCTCATCAAGCCCCTGACTTGGGAGCGCTTCGCCTCGCTGTACACTGGCCGCAGCCACCTGCATGGACACATGGGGCAATGCACATTTGTAACTCTGCAACTCGCGGTGTATTCTTTGAGCTGGCAGGAGTTAACAGGAAAAACAGGAAAAAAACAGGAAAATCAGGACATCAAAGGCGATGAGCGCCACAGTTAGCCAAGCGAGTTATGAAAATGCAGCGTAACAGACAGCGTAGACGTAATCGTAATGCCTCGGACAGTTAGGTTGACCGGCCGCCAGAACCAAGTCAGGCTCAGCGGAACATGCAGGCCAACGGTGCAGCGCACTGGGCCCACACCCACAATAACACATGGCACGCAAAGAAGAGTAAAATGCACAAGTTGATGAGTGGTGTGTCCGCTGCGGGGCTGGAGGAGGGCGCGGTCGTGCCGTCCGAAGTGGTGGAGGCGCGGCTCCACGACCAACTTGTGCTTTGGGTGGAGGCCTGCAGCAAGAGGGCGCTGCTCGCCAGCTTGCTACTGGGCCTCATGGTGCGCGGCTGGTTCACACGCGTCACTGCACTTGCGGATGGCCTGCACGAGCTCTTGGAGGAAATCCCTGCTGAGGACGCGGTCATCCCGAACTTGGCGGAGCGCAACCTGTACCTCCAGCTCGGCCGCGGTGCGCCCCCTCCCGGAGTGCAGTCTCGGCCCAGCTTAGCTGTGGTGGCTGTGTTGGCCGCGCACCCGGGCCTCCGCGACGAGCTCAACGCTGTACCTCGCTATCCGCACGACAGCAACACAGTCGACGATGTGGGCCAGAAGCTGGAGACTAGCTTTGCCAACAGCCTCACCGAGCTGTTCAAGCGCAGAGTTGGGCAAGCGGTGGCTCTGGCTGGAGCCAGGGTCATCGCTGGCTCACACGAGCACCAGCGCCGCTTTGGGCTGCCCGTGGATGGTAGGCCAGCCTGGACTGAGCGTCAGCGCAGCTGGGTGGTGCGGAGTGTGCGGGGGAAGGTGGTGACCTGGCTGGAGGGTCAGGGTCAGGGTCAGGGTGGAGTGGTGCCTACTGAGGCCATGCGGGATGAGGTGACCAGGCAGCGGAGGTTGCTGGGGGTGGGTCAGGGGGTGGTGGTGAACAAAGCCTGGCGGCAGAGGGGGGTCAACCGGGGCAGCCTGCTGCGTCATGCAGTGGACATTAGCAGGCAGCTGGAGTCTGCCCACGTCAGCTGGCAGGCTGACTGGGCAGACTGGCAGGCACTCGGGGGGCAGCCCAACTCCAGGCCCTACCGCCCCCCCTCCCCCTTTGCGCTCACACCCAGCTGCAGCTGCAAGGCGCACCACATCAAGCTGGACACCAAGGCCATCTGTGGCCTGATGCGGCCTGCTGGCATGCTGCCAGCGGACATCACCTCCTTGACCAAGTTCAGGAATGGTGTGGCCGGGCCCAAGGACAGTGAGGTGAGTGAGCCTTGGACTGGCCAGCCTGTTGCTTGAGGCATATTGCTGGTGGCCTATTGCTTGAGGCCTATTGCTTGTGGCAACATCGACTTATGGTGTTTGGGTGGCGGAAATTAAGTGTGTTGAGGCGGCTGATGTTGGCTGCAGGTGGCCAACCGGTGGCTCGCCTTCCTGCCCAACCGCGCATCCCTCTGGCCAAACGACGGGCAGACCTTCGCGCAGGTGGTGCACACGGACGGAGTCACGGTCAGCGTGTTGTTCACGCGCCCCAAGCCAGCAGGGCCGCCCGACGAGCTGCCTCGCATGGGCAAGCAGGAGGGCGCTGTCAACCCGCTGGCCCACCTGGCCGCGGACTGGCTGGGCTGCGACCCAGGCAAAACAAACATGGCGACAGTGGCCCACGAGGAGCGGCATCCCTCCGGCGCTGTGGAGTCCGTGTGGCAGCGCAGCCTCACTGCCGGGCAGTACTACCGGCAGAGCGGCATCACGCAGCACGCCAAGGTGTCCAAGGCCTGGATGGCCGGCCTCCAGGCCGAACACACTGTGCTGTCGCAAGTCACCAACTACACCGCCTCGCTGCAGCGATACCGGGAGTAAGCCGCCATGACGCTGGTTACCTGGCCCGCCATGTGGGCCGAGCTGTCCAAGCCGCGCTGGTCAAACGCCAGATTCCGGCTGTACCGATACAAGCAGCGCACGGTGGCCAGGTTCTGGGCTGAGGTGAGTAGGCAGTGTGTGTGCTAGTGTGTGTGCTCACAATGCTTGTCTTTGCCATGGCTGGACCTGAGCTCACAATGTGTCTCTCCTTGTGTGCCTTGGCTGCAGACTGTGAGGGGTGCCAGGGTACGCTGCAACTCGGCTGCCACAGGTCGCCCCCTGGCCCTGGCCTATGGGGCAGCAGGCTTCAGCGGCAGCGGCAGCAGGGGCGGCAGGGGTGTGCCAGTCAACCAGATGCTCAGGGAGGCATGCAAGCAGTTCCCCGGGCGTGTGGTGATGGTGGATGAGTTCCGTACCAGCCGGGTCAGCTCTGCCCGCACCAACGTGGTGGCAGGCCAGGCAGAGTCCTTCAGGTAAGAGACCACATGTGCATGTGCATTGTAGGAGTGGAGTCGTTACATAGCTGTGAAATAGCCTCACACACCAACCCCTGACTGTGCCCAGCACCGTTTAGACTCAACATTGCCTAAACCTAACACTTGGTTTGGCAACCTTGCAAATGTGCATTGACATGTATGTCGCCTTGCAGGTGGCTGCGCCCGGTGCGCAGCATGGCGAAGCGGTCCCGCATCCGGGGCCTGATGTGCTCAACAAGCAATGGCATCAGGTTCTACGATCGAGACGTGTCAGCCGCGTTGAACATCCGCCGCATTGCAGCCGGGCCGGGCCGCCCTCGCGAGCTCAGCAGCTGGCTGGGCCGCCCCGCTATGCCTAACCCAGGCAGACCAGGCCAGGAGTGGGTGTGCGTGCGCGACAGAGGCCTGCAGCGGAAGTGGCAGCGGCGGCACCAGCGGCAGCGACAGTGACATGTGTATCATGCCATGAGCCAAATAAAACAAACAATTCAATTACCCCTAACAAAGGGGATGTGTGTGCGCTAGAGTATGCATAGGGTAGGTTAGGGCTCTAGCGACTCCTAGGGCTAGGGACCTAGGTTAGGGACACACACCGGTCCCTGACTCCTGTGGAGAAGTGTAGGGGCTCCACAGGACAGGGATACAGGACAGCCTGTATTCTTTGACATTGTTTGTATGTAACGGCATGTGAGGTTGTATGTAACGGCATGTGAGGTTGTATGTAACGGGCATGTGAGGTTGTTTGTATGTATGTGAAGTAGGATGGCTGCTAGGGTACGCCCATAGGATTCGATGTGGCTCGGATTCCTAGAAGTCCCTGGAATTCTAGGCAAGAGGGACCTAGAAAGAATGGCTCGAAAAAACTAGGATTCTAGGCTAGAAGTTTTAGACTTATAGGTTGGCGGTCGCTCCCTGGTGGCTGCGCAGATGAGGCAGCTGTATGTGTGCAAGGAAGTGGATCAGGCGTAAACCAGCCTTTGGCTAGTCAACAAACCATAGCTAGCAACCGTCAATTGTCCTCCTGGCTGCCTAACTTAGGCAGCCAGGAGGACTCAGTTAGGCCCTAACCTTGCTGAAGTGAAAGAGTAGTTGATTGTGCCATGCCTAACCTGGTGCCATCATGTCAGCCACAATGTGTGTGCCTTGTGTGCTTAGCTGCAATTTGAGAAGGACACGGCTGAGGTGTCCATGGAGCGCCATGGGCGTGCCAAGCAGCTGGTGGTGTTCTTTGGCGCAGCTAGCATTGGCACTTGGGGTGGGTGGGGTGCTGATGCGGTGCTGCGGGCCTGCTGCAAGGTGGTGGGCAGGCCCAGGGGCTCAGACCAGCTGCGGGGCAGGGTGGTGCTTGTGGACGAGCACCGCCCCAGCTGGGTCATCTCAACAGTGAATGGCCAGCAGCCCTGTGAGATCCGGCTAAGCAAACGCAGGGCCATCAGGCCTGCAAACTGGAAGCCCCCAGCAGGGCAGGTGGACCACCGCTTTCTGTGCCCAGCCTGGAGCCAGCAGCGTGACCAGCCAGTGCGGGGCCTGATGTGGTGCCCAGTAGTGGCCCCCCGCAAGCCCCCACAGCCCCCATGCAGCAGCCAGGCAGCCACACAGCTTGCAGCCTCAGAGCCAGGGCCCAGCACTCCCCCGCCAGCCAAACGCAGCAAGCGCACCAAGGTTGAGCCGGCAGCTGAGCCCACCCAGCCCACCAAGGGCAAAGGCAAAGGCAAGGGCAAGGCTGCAAAAGCCAAGCCAGCACCACAGCCAGGCAGGTGGCTAGACAGGGACTGCAATGCAGCATTGAACATGCAACGCATTGGGGAGAGCAGGTGGCGGCCACTGGAGCTGTGCTACTGACCTGACCAGGGAGCTCTGCCAGCCAAGGGCAATGAGTACCCTGGCCTGGGCTACAAGCGGCTGCGAGACAAGCCACCCAAGGCCCAGCAGCAGCAGCAGCCAGGTGAGGCACAGTAGTGTGTGCCCCCCCATCTGAGTTGTCATCAGCTGTCAATCAGTGCATGTTGTTCATGCCAAACCTACACTATAGCCCTGACGGGTCAGGCAATATTGGAGGTGATAGGCGCTCGTGCACCATGTCCATGTGCATTGGGTATACTCCACACAGCCCATTAACACCATTTGAGTCGGGCTACTATTGCCCACTAGTATTCCCGCTAGTGGCTGCTAGTGGTTACTACTGGTCCGGCTCAAATGGAGGCCCTAGTGAGGGACATGGGGGCTGCCTAACCTTGCTTGGCATACTCTGCATCAGCGTCGCACTATACATGATACCTAAAACAAGCACAGATAACTCGGTTGCCTGTACCGTCCCAGGGGGTTTCATGCAATTACTATAAAATACTCGGGCCAATGTATGTACTACGATGGGTGTCACTGTCCCAACTGTTCTGTGCTTGATGACTCGTTAGCAGCGTGGCTAAGGGATGTGCTCCAACTGGCATCCACCTTGCTATGCATTTGGCGTACAGAGACATACAGAGACATATGCCTTGCCCTACATACGAATACCCTATCGCCGGGTGAGGCCTGACCCTTTGTCCATCTTTGTCTGCACTGGCACCTTGCTGATCCAAGGCGCAGCAGACGCAGTACCTGTAATGCTCGCCCCAGCCGCCCACGCCACCATAGCTGCCTGTGCTGCCTTGCCCTCAGTCCCCTCAGCCCTGTGCAGCCTGGAAGCGGTTGATTGACCGGTTGTTGGTACTGCCTGTTGGCGAGCAATTGCAGCTGAGCCAGCCTCGCCTCCTGCGCCTCTCATCTGCTTTTCCTGGTCTTTCACTCGCCAGCTGTGTGTGTCTGATCTGATGCCCACATGCACATCGCCAGCCGGCCCCAGCTTGCTGGAGCCTGCAGTAGCCGCCCCCGCTGGCTTGACACCAAGTCGAGTCCGTGGCGCGGACACAGCCCTGTCAGGCCTAGCAGCATCGAGCGGCCCCGACCGTCTGTCCGGCTCATTGCCCAGTAGTACCCTCGCCGCTGAGTCCTGCTGAGTTCGTGGGTACTCTGATGCGAGGAGGTCGGCGTGGCGAGAGCCATGATTTGTTTTGGCGAGGTGGTTGCGCCGGCTGCTGCTTGGTACACCTTCAAGTGCCAGGGCCTGCGCCTGGCCAGGGGTGCGAATGGGAGGCCGCACGTTGACCGCTGCGGCCGCTGGTCCAGAATGACCAGGTGTGAGATCCACCATCGCTTCGCGGACCTGCGCTTCTAGTTGGCGTACGTGCTGCCGCATGTCCGCCAGCTGCTGAAGGGCGGCCGTGGACGCCGCGCCTGCGGTGGCGACGGAGGTTGCCGGCTGTGCGGCGGCGGCCTGTTTGCGGGCGGGAGATGACTTGAGTGCCCGCAGCCTCAGTCGCAACTGCGAGGAGTGGGCATGAGCAGGGGACTCAATGCAGCATGCACACAAGGGGTGACGATGGCAGGCAACACTGGAACGGCCTTTGATGCCCCCTGCCCACTTCTTCTTCTTCGTGCTCCCAGTGAACGATGACAGGGAACGGATTGAAGGACGGTTGTAGTGGTGCAGCTCATGACTCACCGCCTCAGCATAACCGTGTGTCTGCGCTGGCTTCGCCGCCTCAGCATGCAGCTGCTGATCTTGCTCTGCGGTACTCCACACTGGATCAAGCACCTGCTCCCCTGGCACAGTGGCCGCAGCCAGGGCCTTTCCTGGCTTGTGCTGCTGTCGACGTAGAGCTTGCATGTTGGCCAGCCGCTGCAGCCTACCTGGCAGCAGGGTCTCTGACCGAGAAGCAGCTGCCTCGTCCCCCAGCCCATCCCCATAGGCGGCCAGTCTCCCGGCACTATATTCACCACCACCACCACCATCATCAGAAAGTCTCTGGGAGATGTCGTCAGGGCAGAGGTGTTGGTGCATGTCGCCCGTCTCCCATGCCTGTGCCGCCCCATACCCTGCAGCGGTGTGCACTGCTGGCTGCAGAGCATTTGCTCCATGTGCCTGGTGCGCCTGTCTGCCTGCTGCAGGGGGCTCCCTCCCCCCGCCCACCTTGCTCCCCTGAGGCAGGGGAGGTGAGGGAGGTGACGGGGGTGGGGGAGACGCCCGACCGCTGCCGCCATGTGTCATGGAGGCGGGGGGGTCCCCGGGCCTGCTGGGCCTGACCAGCCGCAGGTGGCGCTGTATCTTGGCCTGCTGCTGCCCCGGGGCTCGCCTGGGCGCTACGTTGTGTGGCTGGGCGGTGGGTGGTGCGTTGGCGGGATGGTGCCCTTGCTTGGGGAGTGCTGAAGCCTTTGCCTGGGTGCCCGTGGTTGCCCCACCCTGAGGCAGCTGCTGCTGCTGCTGCCATTGGTGTGGCTGGCTGAGGGCCGCAGTGTCAGGGGCATCATCCATAAGCCCCTCCAGCTGAGGCTGCAGGGCGGGGCTGAGACGCAGCAGGCGGGCGATACGAGCCTGCATGGCTGCGGCTGAGGAGGTAGGGGGGTCTGGGAGGCAGCCCTGGCCCCCCGGGCGCCCCTGGTCCTGCCACCCCTGCACCTCCTTGCGCTGCATGAAGCCTGCTCGCTGTTGCCCTGGGCCCCTGCTGCCCTGCTCCTGCCTCGACTGCTGCCACAGTAATGCCTCCATGCGGGAAACAAGGCTATGTAGCTCCTGCAAGTCGGAGGGGGGTGCGGAGGCCTGGGGTGCAGGGCTGGCCAACAGCACTGCGTCTGCATGTGAGGCCCTAGCAGCTGCATGGGAGTCGGAACCAGGGAATGAGTGCAGTGGCTGGCGCTGGTGGCGAGTGGGGCTTGCACAGGGCTCAGCAGCAGGCACTGCCGACCTCAACGGCAGCCGACCAGGCTGTGCAGCGCAACTAGGGCCTGACAGGGCCTGCCCCATATCCTCCTCCTCCTCCTCCCCCTGCTGCTCCCCTTGATCTTGCTCCTCGCTGCACCTGCCCCTCGGACCGCCCCTGTGCTTTGGCCCGCCAGCTGTTTCATGCTGCCAGTACTCTGCCTCTGCAGGGTCCCAGGCCACTGGCCTTGGCTCATGCCCTGGCCTTGAGGCCAGCACTCTGCTGCTTGAGCTGAGTTGAGACTCGGGCTGACTGGTGACCGCCAGGGAGGAGGCACTGCTCACGGCACTGTGGCCAGCCAACAGTATGGGTTGTGGTGGTGGTGGTGATGTGGAGGAGCCAGCTGACCACGACTGGCTTTGGCTCGGGTGGTGAGTGGCTGCTGCATCAGGCATGCCGCTGTCCCCTGAACTACACTTGCTCCTCCCCCTCTTGCTGCTGCTGCTGCTGCTGCGCCCCTTACTGGAACTGCCATCACCCGTTTCGCTGGGGCCAGTACCTATTGTGCTGGTGATGGTGACGGTTGGCTGGGCTGGTGTGGCGCGTGTGTGGAGAAAGTGTTGGCCTGGGTGCTGTGACGAGGCAGTGGGCAAGGTGGTGCTAGGGGCTTCAGGCGCTGTGGGGCTGGCCACCAAGCACTGCCAGTGTTTCAGCACACCTGCACGTCAAGGCAAAGCAGCAGACATGGAGCTGAGGACCGGCCCCCCTGGGGCTGTTTGGACCCTACACATAATCAGGGTAGACTCGGCCAGTCCAGCATCAAGCTGTTGGCTTTGACAGGGAGCCCAGCGGTCGCTACAAAGGGGACGTGCCACCAGGGATGAGGGTTGTAGCAGGTTGTAGCGGGATGTAGGGATGAGGGTTGTCACAAGATGGGCTGTGCATAGGGGAGGGGGGACCATCACAGGCCAACACATTGCAGGGAATGCCTTGCGTGATGCGGAGTGATGTGGCAGAGTGACATACTGGTACGAGCAGTTATGAGCTAGAAGCTGGTCTGAGCCTAGGTGCAATGACTAGAAAGAAGCGCAAGAGTAGCACCAAGCAGAAGGAGCGCCCGACTGAAAGCCCGCGAAAGCAAGGTTTGCCGTGGTGTGGTCCGCTGCAACTGTGCTGTGCTCTGAGCTCCGTGCTGTGTGAGCACACATCGCCACAAGCGTGCCAAGCAGCTGGTGGTCTACTTTGGCACTGCAGGCATTGGCACTTGGGGTGGGTGGGGTGCTGATGCGGTGCTGCGGGCCTGCTGCAAGGTGGTGTGCAGGCCCAGGGGCTCAGACCAGCTGCGGGGCAGGGTGGTGCTTGTGGACGAGCACCGCCCCAGCTGGGTCATCTCAACAGTGAATGGCCAGCAGCCCTGTGAGATCCGACTAAGCAAACGCAGGGCCATCAGGCCTGCAAACTGGAAGCCCCCAGCAGGGCAGGTGGACCACCGCTTTCTGTGCCCAGCCTGGAGCCAGCAGCGTGACCAGCCAGTGCGGGGCCTGATGTGGTGCCCGGTAGTGGCCCCCCGCAAGCCCCCACAGCCCCCATGCAGCAGCCAGGCAGCCACACAGCCTGCAGCCTGCAGCCAGGGCCCAGCACTCCCCCGCCAGCCAAACGCAGCAAGCGCACCAAGGTTGAGCCGGCAGCTGAGCCCACCCAGCCCACCACGGGCAAAGGCAAGGCTGCGAAAGCCAAGCCAGCCCCACAGCCCGACAGGTGGGCAGACAGTGACTGCAATGCAGCGCTGAACATGCAGCGCATTGGGGAGAGCAAGTGGCGCCAGCTGGAGCTGTGCTGGTGGCCATAACAGGGAAAGCTGCCAGCCAAGGGCAAGGAGTACCCTGAGCTGGGGTACAAGCGGCTGCGAGACAAGCCACCCAAGGCCCAGCAGCAGCAGCAGCCAGGTGAGGCACAGTAGTGTGTGCCCCCCCATCTGAGTTGTCATCAGCTGTCAATCAGTGCATGTTGTTCATGCCAAACCTACACTATAGCCCTCTGGGTCAGGCAATAGCGTAGGTGGTAGGCGACCATGCCCATGTGTATGTCATTTGTATGCCATGTGTATGCCATGTGCATGGGAACTCCACACAGAGAAAAAACATCGGTTTGTAGTGGTCAACGCTTAGTGTTCCACGGCATAAAAGGCTCTAGGCTGAAGGCCAAAGTGCTGACCTGTGGTTCTGCTGTGTAAGCCACCTCCCCTATGCATGGGTGCATGTTGCTGGTGCAAGTACGACGAGTTTGTGACTCATACCATCGCTTGCTGCCAGGCTTGCATGCCCATCCCCACACCAGCTGAGCCACCCACCTCCCGCACCACACCCAGCCTGCTTGAGCTCTGAGAGCTTGCATGCACAGCACAAAAGGTGGCTGTACTGCCTGTATGCTGCGACTTCATTACACGTGCATCAGAGCCTGCACCTGACAATGGTGGCGTTGCCGCTACTGCTGTTGATCACAAACCCTGCCCATGCTGCTGTTAGACGTAGCCTGGCACACCCACCTCTCATCACATGCTCTGCCCGTAGTCTAACCACTGTCTGCAGCAGCAGACCATCCAGCCGCGCTGCCTGCGCTGCCCGCTGCCAGGCGTGCAGCACTGCCCGCAGCTGCCTGCGCTGCCGTGCCCTACTGGCCTTGAGCAACAGGAAGGACAGCAGCGCCTGGCGGCCCGCCTCCGCCTCATCGCCACTCTCATCGCCACTCTCTGCCCCACTGTCCTCCCCGCTGCTGGCCCCACCGCCCTCATCTCCCCCACCTCCCACCGCCTCCTGGATCCCATGGTGGGTCGTGATGGTGGCTGCACTCGACACCTCACCACCCTGGCCACCCGGCCCTCTCCCGCCTAACCCTGCCCACAACTCCACCTCCCCCTCCCGCGCTGCCAGGGCCGACACCCCTGCAGCGGGTGCCCTGGCCAGTGTGATTTCCAAATCTGGTGTCATGGGTTGTAAGCGCACAAGAGGGCCATCTGGCTGCTCCTGCATTTGCCAGGCTGCAGTGGGTGCTGCTGCCACTGCCACCCCCTGGGGACCATGCAGAGGGGCAGCTTGCTGCGTCCGCACAGCAGCTGGTAGGGCAGCAGGGCCCCAGGCCTGGTGGACCATGGTGTGGTGAGGCTCAGGGAGCAGGCCCCTAGCAGCCTGCTGCTGTGGGCTGCTGGGCATCGCTGTTAACATGTGCTGACCCGGCTGAGCTAGGGGCTGCATCTGGCCCTGCTGAGGGTAGCCCTCTGGCCATGAGGTCTCTGCCTTAGGCCGCTGCTGCTGCAGTGCGGCTGGCTGCTGCTGGCGGTGGGGCGGGTGCTGCTGTGGTGGTTGATGCTGGGTTGGCACAGGCTGCTTGGGCCCAGCCTGAGACGCCCACCCGCTGTGCTGCTGGTTCTTCTGCCACTGCCCCTGCGGCTGCCTCCCTACGGACTGCTGTTCGGCTTGGCGCTGCTGCTGGTGCTGCAAGGACGGCTGTGTGACAATGAAACTGTCAAAGGAAGCTGCCAGCAAGCTGCCTCCTTGAGATCCCTCGACTCCTGCCTGGTGAGGCTCCAAACCCCATGGCCTGAGCTGCTGACTAGGGCCTGTGGCCTGGATGTGTTGTCCTGCCTGCTGCTGCCCCTCTGGCCCGGCCTGCTCTCCCCCACCATCACGCCGTCCTGGCTGGCTGCCCGCACCCTCCCACTCTTGCTGGCTGGACCTGCTACCTGCGGCGAGCACGCATGAGACACCGCTTTGCTGTAAGGAGGGTAGCAACAGCCCTTGCTGGAGGGCAATGCTGTAGGGCAGCAACAGAACCTTTGCCTCTATACCAGATTGATTTTGACAGCTGAATACAATAAGCCTTTGATTGTAGCTGAGGAAGACTTCGCACAGGCAACGCCTTGTTCCATGCTATATAGGGTAGGTACCAGCAGCTGGGTACCAAAAGTGACCTCTCACCTGCGTGGCTGGAAGTCAAGCCAGGTGCTTGTAAGCTGTTGTTGGGCAGCTGGGTGGCTGGCAGATTCCCAGGCTGCTGGTGCCTGGGTCCAAGGTTGGGGCCAGCAGAGGTGAATGCCCCTGACCCCATGACAGTGCTGCTCCACGTGAAGCTGAGCTGGCGGGGTACAGCAGGGGACAGCTGCACTGCAGGGGCGCCCCTGGCTGGGTCTTCAGCGGGGCGGGGAGCAGGCAGGGCGTGCTCCTCCAGCCCCAGCCATTGCTGCTGGTGGAAAGGCAGGGCAGCGCTGCTGATACCTAGTGCCCAGCGCAGGGGCAGAGGGCAGAGTGTCAGGGCTCAGGGGCAGATGAGGTCTACTTTACAGGGCACAGGTCAAGTCACACAGCAGCATGGGGCTCGCCCCTGACCAGACTGCCAGGCTATCCCAGAGCAGGCAGGCAGTGCTACAGCAGCAGGCAGGCAGTGCTGACTTAGGTGCCCGAGCACCATTGCTAGAGCACCGCGTCTCCACCTCTCCCAGCAAGCAGCAACGCAGGCAGTCCAGGGTCTCACCAGGCTGCCTCTGCTTGCCCTTCCAACAACAGCGACAACCCTGGCTTCTGGTACTGCTTCCCAAGTGTGCGATCGCAGTGCACCTCAACCCAGGACTCACCCTCAGCTTGCAACCAAGTGGCACTGGCTGAACGTTGTCGGCCAGGCTGCTGCACCACGCCTTGAACCTGCTGCTCCTGCCCCGAACCCTGCTGCTGCCCCTGCTGCTGCTGCCACTCCTGCCACAGGATGTTCTGTGTAGCCCTCCTGCTGGCTGCTGACTGCTCCATGGGGTCAGCATTGGGCCCTGAGGATGCTGGGGCAGGGCTGGGCAGGCGGAGGGGGTCCTGCCCCAGCTGCTCTGCTAGGAGGAGGCTCATGACGCCACTGCCTGCGTGCCGCGCGTGGCTGACTGGGATAGACCTGAGGTCAGGCATGCTGTGGCTTGAGCTCAGTGGCGAAGAACCCTGTGCAACAAATGTACTGCCAGCCAGGTCAGCCTGCCAGCAGCAGGAGAAACGACCTGGGAAAGTACAGGAAACCATAGAGATTGGTAGTGACCAGGCCTGCAGGCTGCTCTTCAAGCAATGGTTTGTGCATGTGCTAGCGCTACAAGTTGCCTGCGCCTCATTCCCCTGTCCCCTGCCCATTGCCAATTCCCAGCGATCTGCATTAGTTTGCGCCTCTGTCTAGTGCCTGGGCTAGAGGGGGGATGTAGATGCTGGAGGGATGTGCCACTGTTGGCCCTGATGGTGGGACACACATACACCCAGTCAGACAGCCTCTCTTCACCTCCCATCATGCCTGACCATGTCCTGCCCATTGCATGTCTATGACTGGGTTGTCACGTCACCCAACAGCAGGGCGAGCTGTCTTCCCAAGCCCACCTATCCCTGCCTGATGCACCCCTTCGACCTCAAAGACCCAGAATGGCAGCCGCAGCCTGGTGTGTGTGTGTGTGTGCTTGGGCAGCCCCCCACCTGCCGCAAAGGGTGTGGCCCAGCCAGCTCAGTGCACTCAGCCTGGCTGGAGTGGCTCCAGGTGGATAAGGTGGACGGGGCAGCAGCAGCAGCAGCAGCCTGGTGGGGTGGTGCAGGGGCCACTGCCACCTGCCTGGCTGCAGGCTCATGCACTGCGGGCTGTGCAGTGGAGGACTTGCCGGGGTGGCTGATGGGGGCAGTGCTAGCTCGAGGCATGCGGCTGGACAGGCGGAAGGGGGGCAGCAGCATGCCAGGCTTCCAGCTGCCCACACCATCAGCTGCTCTGGCTGCGGCGGATAGCTGCTCAGTAGTTAATGCAGAGGAAAGCTGCTCAGCAGGTTGAGCAGGGACAGGGGCAGCGCCCTTTGGTGGAGGAGCGCTGCCATCGGCCAACTGCTCTGAGAAGGTGGGATGGGAAGGAGTAGTGTGTGTATGGCGACGGAGAGTGAGGTGGGTGTGTCCAGCTGTACCAGGCATGTGATCTGCAGCACTGAGGGTTGTGCTTGCTGCTGTGGACCAGTGGCTGGCAGCGCTCCATGAAGGGCCTGCTAACGAGGCCTTCACATCTGTGACCTGGTGTGACACTGGGACGCCAGCCATGTACCGTGTATGGCGGGGCGCTGGCATGTGAGCGGCGGTGTGGATGCCCTGCAGGTTTATAGCTGGGCTAGGCTGCTGCCGCCCGGGGCTGGCCTGACGGGGAGTGCTTTGGTAACGACGGCTGCTCCTAACAGGCCTGGCGGGGGGTACAATGCTGGAAGTGTCGCAATCACCCTGAGCAGTGCTGTTGCTGCCCTGGTTTGAGGGTAAGCTCTGCAGCACCTGTGATACAGTGAGCTGGGAGCTGGATGCTCGTTGCAGCACTGGTGGACCATTTGCCGTAACGACCTGGAGATCCGTCGTTGCTTGTCTAGTTCCTGCTGGTGCTGCTGTGCTTCCATGCTCGTTGGCTTCTAGGGCCATGTCCAGCTTGCGCACGACACCATCGCGCTGCAGCTGGACCCCCCTGGATTGAATCGGTACCGGTTGTAGGGTAGAGAGAATGGACTGCAGGTTGAAATCGTGTCGGTCAACTTTTGACCGCGACTCGGAGTCTCTATCCATGGCTCTCGAGGGTGCCTGTGCGACCCTGGCATGAGCGGTGTCTGCTGTGAGCGTAATCGCAGTGCTCCCGTGCAAGCTAAATGCAAGCGGTGCATGCCTACATGATGAGTTAGTGCAGGTCTCAGCGGAGAGCCTGGCATATACAGTGCTGGGCATGCAGGCCATGTACGACCGCAGCGCCCGTGTCGAGCACACTGGCGCGGGGCCAGCCGTTGTGCATGCTGCAGTTGGACGCTTACATCTGCTTTTTTTACCACACCAGATTGAGATACACATGGGGTGGGTGGGGTGGGGTGGGGTGGGGTGGGGTGGGGTGGGGTGGGGTGGGGTGGGGTGGGGTGGGGTGGGGTGGGGTGGGGTGGGGTGGGGTGGGGTGGGGTGGGGTGGGGTGGGGTGGGGTGGGTGGGGTGGGGTGGGGTGGGGTGGGGTGGGGTGGGGTGGGGTGGGGTGGGGTGGGGTGGGGTGGGGTGGGGTGGGGTGGGGTGGGGTGGGGTGGGGTGGGGTGGGGTGGGGTGGGGTGGGGTGGGGTGGGGTGGGGTGGGGTGGGGTGGGGTGGGGTGGGGTGGGGTGGGGTGGGGTGGGGTGGGGTGGGGTGGGGTGGGGTGGGGTGGGGTGGGGTGGGGTGGGGTGGGGTGGGGTGGGGTGGGGTGGGGTGGGGTGGGGTGGGGTGGGGTGGGGTGGGGTGGGGTGGGGTGGGGTGGGGTGGGGTGGGGTGGGGTGGGATGGGGTGGGGTGGGGTGGGGTGGGGTGGGGTGGGGTGGGGTGGGGTAGGTGAAAAGGGAGGGGTGAGGAAGGTCTGGGCAGTGAGGTCACCAGGCAAGGATTATTTGAAGCCCAGGTACAGGCTGGCAGGCAGAGCGTGGGCACCTGGCAGGTGTTGAGGTGAGGCCAGAGGGCCAGGAGCCACACTGCCCTGCAGCCTGTGTGGACCCCCCACCTGGGTGCTGGTGTGGGCAGCCCCCGGCACAGCGCTGTTCATCTTGCCCTGCCCCTGCTGTGCCTGTCACAATATGCCACATAGCCCACAATCGCCCCTTCATATCTGGCCTGTTGATGGCCCTTTTGCTGGCCCCAGGCTGCCCAATTGCTGCTTCGTGCTGCTTACGCTGGTATGCTGCTAGTGGCTGGGCATGCCTACCCCTGCTGGGCCACAGCATAGGCTCGCCGCTTTAAACGCCAGGGGCAGGCGCCATCTCGTCAAATGCCTTCATCCTGTGCGCATCCCGCTGCCCTGCTCCTGGGGTGGGGTTTCAGTGCAGCATCCTCGTGTTTGCTGACAGCTGATTGCGCAATGGGTGTGATAGGCCTTTGCAGAAGGTGGCCTGAGTGTCAGGATGTCCCAACATGGGGTTGGTAATCTTCATGCAAGTACTCGCAACAAAGTGCACCGGTTGCGATAGCGTTTGTTGCATAGGCACCTGCGAATTACTCCGCATCTACTGGCAAGCGGCGCGTTAATCCTTGCATCAGAGTCCATGCCGGCGCAAGCGAGCGCGGACACACCTCAGCTGCTCACTATCGATTGTTCAAGTGGTGAGTAGTGGCACCAATGAGGGAACTCCGCCTGGCATCGAGCCTGAAGTACAATCTATGTTTAGCCCGCCAGGCTCACTCCGCAAGCCTTTTGTTGGTGCAGGCGGTGTTGGAGGGCCATCGCTGGGCCTGTGATGTATCGACATTGCTGCAAATGCGGGAAATGTGCGTCTCTCTCTCGCTAGTCACACAGGAAAAGGGACCCTCATCCACAAAATGGCATGTTGTGAGCTGACCACTGTGACTTTCCAGTTTTTCGATACATAACTCTGTTCCTTACTCAACGCCACAACTGCTGGAGAAGAAAGCATGGCAATTAGTTGATCAGGCTCGTGGGAACATACTTTGGCGTGACCTAACTTTGCCTTGCAGTGCTGACTAGCCCAACCGGACCACCCCCTGGCAGCCCCCCCCCCCCCCTCAGCCCTGCCACAACTGTCATCCCCCTCCCACCAACTGCCACAACTGTCATCCCCCTCCCACCAACTGTCATCCCCCTCCCACCCCCTCCCAGCCCCCTCAATGCCCTCCCACCCCCACCACCCCCTCCCAACCTCAGCCCCGCACTCCACCCCCCCTCCCACCCCCTCCCAACCCCTTCACTGCCCTCCCACCCCCGCCACCCCATCCCAATCTCAGCCCCGCACTCCACCCCCCCTCCCACCCCCCTCCCAGCCTGGCGCAGCCGGCGGGATGCCCACCTTCAGGCTCTGAATAATTCACCAAGAGCTGGTTATCTGCACTGCCCTAACGGCCTAAAAGATGAGCTGGGGGTAGCAGCAGGTGCCGGTGCTGGTGCCGCCCCTGACCTGCCCCCCCCTCCTGCTGCACCCCCCTGACAGCAGCAGGCAGCTGGTGCTGGTGCCGCCCCTGACCTGCCCCCCCCTCCTGCTGCACCCCCCTGGCAGCAGCAGGCAGCTGGTGCTGGTGCTTCCCCTGGGCTGCCCACCCCTCCAGCTGAGCAGCAGGGGGTCAGGGCGGAGTTGGACACAAGCTCGACACGCAAGCGGAGGGCGGGCGGGAGGGATCGGACCCAACATATCGAGCAAGGTAACGTAGCAATGGTCCTACACACCTTGAGTGGCCTTACCGAGTGGCCAGGTAGTAGGTACTACTCACGAAGCGGTCAAGCAATGCAGCAGCCTCGTATACTTCCGAGCATGGGTGGAGGGGCGTCGTTACATCGGTTTGGCGTGCCATGTGCATTGTTTTGACTGCGGCGACTGTCCCTGACTGTTTGCAGAGGCTACTGGGCCACGTCGGTCGCGGCGGTCGGTCGCGGCGAGGCCCGCATGAGCAAAACTGGCAGGAATTTGAATGTCAAGATTTGAGCCGCCATAGCACCCAGCACACTGCACGATATTTAATGTTACAAGCTGCACCGCATAGCTGACAGAGTCCTCTATCCAGGGATGTGCGAAACATAAATAAAAACCACGTGGCTGAGACGCGGCGTCGTTTTGATTACCAGGGGTCGGTTTCCTATCATTTCCTGTCATTTTTTGTTAGTTGGGGTCAGGCTTGTGAAAATTGCAGTATTTCATGAAATCTTTCAATGAAATCTTTCACGTGCAAGAAATGAAACTTTCACTGCAACAAATGAAATCCCGGTAGCCCCCAGTACCCGGCAGCACCCAGTAAACCATACGGGTAGAGCCCGATGGCTGATGGCAACAGTGGCCTTCAGACTCGTGGCCGCGTTGCAGCTTTCGCTGGCCCTTCGCTAGCATTGCCACGGGTGCTACAACACAACGTGATTGGGTTAGGCAATGCGACCCCTCTACAGCCTAACGGGAAGAGGCGACGCACTACCACAGACGACACAGCCGCAGGCACAACCGCAGGTGCAGCCACAAGCAGCCCGCGGAGCAGCTGGATCACAACGCAATGGGGGACTGCAGCAGAGGGTCGCGGAAATTGCCTCCATTGCGGCGAGGACAGGTCCATGAACAACATTACGCGCTTAAAGAATCACTTACTGAAATGCCCTCAATTCCTCGACAGTCCTGCAGCCCAGGAAGCCGCTGCTCATGTTGGGGGAGGTGTTGGGCGTCATCGAGAAGCATGGCTTGGTAAGCTCCATGTAGCAACCCTCTCAGTTGTGCATCATCTTGCTTGCAGCCCCCATGTTGCCTTATCCTTGTGTGTCATGCGTGGTGTAGGACAAAAGCGTATGCGCACTTGTGACGGACACGCCCTCATCCATGCGCAGACTCTGGCAGCTGCTTGAGACACAGCGGCCTCATATCCTGTGCTTGGGCTGCAATGCACAGAAAGAAGAAAGAAAGAAAACTACTCCGGTACAAACCGGCGTGCATTAAGGGAGGAGCTTCCGCCTGTGGCGCGGCCTGCTCCCACCTCCAAACGTTGGACACAGGCTGGACATGTCCCCATCAAGCTGCCCTAGCTGTAGCCACAGACCACAGCTAGCACCCAAGGCAAACAAAGAGGCATGAGAGGAGCAAAGACTAGTGCACTCGGCAGCTGGCCTTATCTCTTCTCCTCGTTGACGAGAGCAATTCCAGCCTTGTCCGCCGGATGTCGCACTAAAAGCTGAAGTTCAGGCTCCAAAAGTCCAAACTTCAGCTGTCAGCCAACGTCCCGCGTTGAGGTAGCTCTGCTCCCTCCTTGACGACGCCAGCAACTCCACAACAGCTCGATGACCCGCAGCGGTCGTGTGCGGCACCCGGACCTCATTTGTATTCCGCTGGACAAAGCGGTGCCCGTTCAAGCCTGGGAAGGCTTTCCCGTTGCATCCCAATTTATATACCGCTGGGTGCGGTGGTGAGGTAGCTTAGCCAATCCGTGCGACCGAAGTCAACGCGGATTGTTACCAGGGCCACCGCGTGGAGGTGCCTCACCGCCAGCCCCTGCAATGCACATATCATAAGCCTATTCTTCACTAGTAAGTACCACCACCACCTCCCCTCCCACTACCACCACCACCACCTCTCAAACCCACCATCATCATGCCCACCAGCATCATCATCATGCCCACCAGCATTCCATCATCATGCCCACCAGCATTCCAAGATGATGCATTTGATCTAGAGCAGGCGTGGGCTCAACGCATGCTCTATGGCCACCATCCTGCACTGTGCTTGGCCGCTGTCATCGACCCCAACTTCCGAGACAAGCACGGAGCTCTGCTGCCAGACCAGATGAGGAGTGCTGAGGACCTGGCCGCTCGCCTTGCAAGCTCAAATGGTCAAGGAGACGACTCGGCAGCTGCTCAGGTGAGACCCCCTCCCCTCCATCACCCTAACCCCTCCATCCTCACCCTCACCCCTCCATCAAAGCAGCAGATATCACATTCCCCTAGTGCTCACACCATCCTGATGATCACACACTGCACATCATCTCCACACTGCATCACACACTTGTTTTTGTTAATTGATTGCTAGGCGCGAGACGAGTTCCACACCTGGTGCAGTGAGGGCTACATGGTGAAGATGAATCTGAGCCCAAGCATCTTTCACCCACGCCTGCTGCGTGACCCAGTTACTTGGTGGGAGTGGTATGGCAAGAAGACCCCTGTGCTACAACAGGTGGCACAACGGGTGCTTAGCATTCCTGCCACTTCGGCTGGTGTGGAGCGCCTCTTCTCAGTTTTCAAGTTCATTTGGAGCGATCGCCGCAGCCGTCTGCTCATGGGCCGCATGTGGGCAATGGCCTATGTGTACTTCAACACTCGGGCCTTGAAGCACCAGGAGCAGCCCATGGCAGATGATGCTGCTGATGTGGCGCGCTGGGAGGAGTGGATGGCCAGTCAGCCTGTGGAGGGTGCACCCCTTTTGTAGGGGAGGCATGGACACAGCGGCATTGCGTGCGTGAAATCATGGCATCATGCATGGACAGCAATGGTGGGGGAGTAGTAGGCAGTAGTGAGTAACTCATCAGATCAATATGCATGGATGGGAGGTGCACTCGCACACGTATGCATAGGTAGCCCTGATGACCTTTGGTTTTTGTGGTTGTGGTGCACCAAATCGTATTCTGTATGTTGCATTGGGTTGGCTGATGTTAAAGAGGGACGTGTGCAAAGTTTCAGGTCAAAACTCCCACGGCAACTACGCGTTTTCATCCCGTTTCATGTCTTTCATTCCTTTCATGAAATTTCACAAATTTCATGATGAAATGATGAATGAAAGAAATGAAAGAACGCAAAGTCACAACCCTGGTTGGGGTCGCCTGACTGAGTGACGGCACGGCCTAGGTACATGCAACTGACTGTCAGGGGGAAGGTGGCACAGATCTGCACAGCCAAAAGCGCATTGTTATGTAATGGTTGCTCCTGCTTGCCTCCCTGCTGCTGCACCCAGCAAATGATATGTTGCTCCCTGCGAACACCCATATTGCCTAGCCCCGCCCTTAAGCAAAACCATATGCTCACAACGGGGTTTTGGCAACCAAACGCACTCACTGTCCTACAGCAACAAGTGTTGAATTGTTACTGAAGTGAAAGTACAGTTGATTTGTAGCTGAGTGAGGTTCCCCACAGACGATACCTTGTTCCATGTTACACTGCAGGTGTACATGTATCAAGGTACGCCAGCTTGACCCCTACCATGGCCGTTATTGTAAACGCAAGGAGGTCGGCAGCTGGTGTTGGGTCGCAGCTGTTGGCTCGGCCCGGCTCCCACGGCCGGTACAGTCCGGCTTGGCGCGGGAATAGACGCGGAGGCCGACAAGCAGGAGCCAATCGTAGAGGGGTGGATCTAATGTCATAGTAGACCAACTGCTTTGCGAAGCTCACAACTATTCAGCAATGATTGCAAAAAAGGCATGAGGGCCCGTCTTACCCACGCCTATAGTGTCAGGCTCTGCACCATCGCAAATGTCTTCTTAGTGAGGGATTCACGAAGTCGCAATAAATCGGTTGACATGCGAAAGGTGTTGATTTGCCGTTTGGGTGCTCTGTGTATCGCGTTGCTCGTCGCTTGATGCCTAGTCCCGATCGTGGGAAGGTAGTTGTGGCGACCGTGGTGCTGGGGCTAGCAGCGTTCATCCTCCCTGTCGCTTACTTGCCTTTGAGCTCGCGGTTCATTAGGGAGGAAAAGGAGTCTGCGCCAGGCTTCACGCGGAAAGGTGACGATGTGCCTGTTGCATCCCATCTGCCCCACGCCACTGCGCCCCCTTCTGCAAAAGGAGTACCCGCAACTGCAGGCATGTGGAAGGAGCTGGAGGCCAGCAAATGAGTATAGTAGCTACAAGCCGTCCTGCCTGCTGCCCATACGCTCAGGTCTGTTGTTGATGCTCCACCTGCTGTTTGGAGTTCCTGCAGTAACAGACAGTCCTAGTCGTTGTTGCTATCTGCTGGTCGCAGAGCTTGTAGTGGGGTGGGGGGAGGGTACTCTTCTGGTGTTTCTAAGCGAGATGCCAGCCCCATGCATCGACTACATGGTAAAGGAGCAGGTTGACCCAGTGATGTCAAGTGTGTAAGTTCTGCAAGTATGGCTTGTCCCAACCCATAGCCATGCAAGCTATAGGCAGCACGAAACCAGCCTATCCACTGCAGAACAACCATGCCATCTCAGCCTGGGCATGTGGAAGGCGGTGTATGCTTATGATAGGACCAGTGCACGGTTAGTGGACCCCGAGGTGCAGTCAGCAAGGGGCCACCCGGATACCTAGGGCACGCCCATAGAATTCTAGGTGGCTCGGAAACCTAGAAATTTTTTCTGAGCCTAGAAACCTAGAAATAGAATTCTAGGTTGGCCGGCTGGATTCCTAGAAATTTTTCCTGAGCCTAGAAACCTAAAAATAGAATTCTAGGTTGGCCGGTCGCGCCTTACGGATACCCACAGGTCAACACCTCATTTATTGCATGTATGTCTTGACATGAGTGTGTGATGGCCTGTAGGCTGCCATGTGTTTGCTAGCCTGGAGGCTGCTGCTGGTGCTGCAGACCGAGGATGCATCAATGTAATTGAGTACCCACAGCCAGACATGTTGTTCCTTGTTGAACGAGTTTTGTTTAACTGTAGGCTGCCATCAACATCCCCTGATACCGTCCTCACCACCACTCTTACTGTCTGTAAAAGACGCTGAGGAGGTGCACAAAGCTCTGCTGATGCTGCTACAGTAGGTGCCGTGGAATGTGGTCATAGGCTTGCTTGACATTGATGTCAATCAAGCCTATGACCTGCTGATCAGCAGGTGCCCCCCGACACCGTCCTCACCAGCAGTAAAGCAAGCACATATGCCATTGCCAAACATGAAGAAGCGTAGGGGGCTGAGAGGGCTACCTAAGCCCAGTCCAGCCTAGCCCAGCCCAGACACCCTTACTGAGCATGACAAGCTTGGACCTAGCGCTGCCGTCTGCTAGGACTTAGCTGTCGCCGTCATTCAAGCCTTTCACTGTTTGTAGAAGATGCGGAGGTGCACAGTGTTCTGAAGATGCTGCCACAGATGCTGCTGTGGGGTGTGGTCATAGGCTTGCTTGAAGTCAGCAGGTGGGCAAGCAGCATGTTAAATGGTCAACGTAAGCCATACGGTCTGGCTGCTTGTTTTGAAGCACCCCATTCACCACGCCTCGCATGCAATTTCCTCCATACTGAAAACACTAGCGCTAGCGAAAGGACAAGATAGCTATGAGGCAGTCCCTTTCGCGCTGCCAGTGCGAAGGAAGGTTGCCAAATCTTCGTGTGCCTATTTCTGTGGCTTGCCAGACGCAGCCGTTGAGAACCTCTGGCCCACGTCGTGGCATCGTCACGCAAGCCCAACAGTTGAAAGATGGAACAACGAACGCACTAATCACGACAAAAGGACAAACTGCGGAAGGGACAGCAGCACACCCACATCACAGAGAGGCGTCTGCTACTTCTCCTACGCACGTGGAGCTCAAATGCAGCCCAGGGCAACTATTAAGCGTCACCGCAGTGGCATCCGCACTCGCCGGGGCAGTTCTCTTTGGTGAGCTAGCTCTTGTCAGTTTGCTCGATGCACGTCTGCAGCCATAATTGCCTGGTATGCCACGAGCAGGTCAGCCCTCAAAATCTCCCCCACATATACTTACCCTAGGAAGCTGCAGCAAGCCAAGAAGACTGCTGGCTCTGTCTCATAATGCTGGCTGTTCTGAGCTGGCCAGCGTGCTACTTGGTCACAGGCCCTGGCCCTCTCCCCGCAGCCCTGCAGCAGCCACTGTACATTGCGCAGTCACTTGGTGTGCTGGCAGCCATTGTGGCTGTCCACGAGGCAGGACACTTTGCAGCAGCCCGGCTGCAGGTGAGTTGCTGAGAGAAGGCTCTGAGGTGCTATCCTGCTGGTGACGTCTCCCTGGAGCTGCAGGGCTGACGGTGACAGATGCAATGCATGCAATGCATGCATGCGGTAGGCAGCTTCTTCAGCAGCAGCAGTGGCAGGCTCGAGAGGCGTTGCAGGGTAGTAGGGGGTTGGGCAGGGTGGGGGGAGGGTAAGGTCGTCTGAGATGATGTCTGCCTGCCCCATGATTGTCTGCCCCATGGAATTCCTACCTACCTACCTGCCTGCCTGCCTGCCTGCCAGCTTGCTTGCTTACCTTGCTTGCTCCGCACGTGTCCCAGGGCATCCATGTTAGCAAGTTCGCCATAGGCTTTGGCCCCCCGCTAGTGACCTTCACTGTGAGTTTCCTTTGGCTTCAACAGCCAGGGTCAGCCCAGCCCAGGGCCAGGCCAGCCCAGGGCCAGGCCAGGTCGAGGCGCATTGGGCCCAGGCAGCAGCAGCAGCAGCAGCAGCAGCCATTCAATGGCAGTAAGTAGAGCAGCGCTAGGCTTGCACCAGCCTTGGTATGGCCCCCTCAGCCTCAGCCTCAGGGTCCTAAGCGTGGCTGGGGCCAAGGTAAAGAAAAACATTAGCTCCTAACAGGCTGGCTAGGCCACGGTCTGCTAGGGGTCAAACACCCAGAGTTCCAGCGGACAGCCGCTGACCAGCCCTTGGTGTGCCCCAGCAGCCAGCCAGCCAGACAGCTGCTGTCAACTAAGTTGCCACGCAGCCTTGTCAACTGTGGCAATTGGTGGCAGGAGTTGGTAGTAGTTGGTAGCGGTTGGCAGCAGCAGATGGCAGCACAGCCATGTACAGCTCGGGGCCCTGCTGAGGGGGCGCAGTGGCCGGCAGCCAGACATCCTGCAGCTCAGTGCCCTGCAGCCAGACAACCTCCTGCCTGGGCCTGCAGCTAGAAGGCCAGCTGCCATGCGGCTGTGGTGGCACACAATCGGTTGGGGTGACCAGGGGTGCTGGTGGTGGTGTGTCAGGGACGTCAGAGGCTGTGAGGGCGGCAGCCAGGGCTGGGCCACTTAGGACGGTGGTGGTGATGCCTGCGGAGTGGTGGGAGTGGTGGGGATGGGGCAGCCGATGACTAAGTGTGACTAAGTGTGACTAAGTGTGACTGCTGTGGTAGGTTGCTGGGCTGCCCTTCCCACTCTCCATAGGTTGCTGCTGTTGCTTGTACAGTGTCACACCCTATCTCACTGATCTTGCCACAGCACATGTGCCATGGCTGTGTGTGGGATGTGTGACACAGAGAGGAAGTGTGGAGTACAGTTTGAGGTTGATACCGATGGGTGGGTTTGTGGCGTTCCCTGATGATGACCCCAAGAGCAACATTCCAAAGGTGAGGGATATCCAGCACCCTGCAGCCCAGCCAACCCTGCAGCCAAGACATCCTGCAGCCAAGATATTGTGCAGCCAAATATCCTGCAGCCCAGATATGATACAGCCAGATATCCTGTAGCCTAGGTCTCCTGCAGTCCAGACATTCCGCAGCCTGGATATTCTGCAGCCTACATAATTTACAGCCAGATTTCTTGCAGCCAGATAACTCGCAGCCCAACATCTTGCACTAGTCGTCCAAAGCTACCCGAACGCAAACCTGACCCGCACCTTTCCCAGCCGCGATGTCTCACTGTCAAGGCTAGCCTTTACCCCTCCCTCCCTGCTGCTCATGTGCTTGCATGGCCGTGTGCTGTTCTTCTCACGCGCTGCCCAGACGACCCCAACCTCTTGCGCAACCGCTCCATCCCCGAGCGCGGCGCCGTCATTAGCGCGGGGGGTCATTGCCAACATGGTCTTCGCGTATGCAGCGCTGCTGCTACAGGCAGGTGTTGGCTGGGCCCAGGAGGCCTAGTGGACCATGGGCGCCAGGGGGCCTAGTGGGGGCGGGGGTGCAGGCTGCACGGCCCAGGGGTGGGTGCGGCTGTAGATGGTGCATGGCACCCGCTGGACCATGCTGGGTCCATGGCAAAGGCATGGCAAAGGCATGGCAGGGCGAGGCGTGTACAGATGGGGCAGAGGCCGCTGGGCCGGCTGCGCAGCTGAGGGGTGCACTGTGCAGCTTCTCACACAGGGGGTGTGACTAGCCACCCAGCTTGTGCTGCTGCCTGGGTCGGCCACCAGCGGTGCAGCTGAGTTTGGTTTGTAGGTAGTCATGGCTGTGAGTGTGTGTGGAGTGTACCTGGAGTGTCCCTCTCCACTACAGGAACAGCACAAG
>JASKMD010000015.1:3070214-3223250 GCA_030144725.1 Haematococcus lacustris
GACGAAGCGGGGTGGGCCGGACTTATACAACTCTGTGTAGTGGGTGAAGCGTGGCAGCGGGGGAGGGAGGGAGGGAAAGAAAGGGGCGAGTGGAGAGGGTGTGGGGGAAGGGGGGAGCAGCCTAGGGGACGGCCCTGGGGCGACAGCGGGCTGTTATTAAGGGTGGCAGGGAACAGGTGGTGTGTACGGCCAGGGCTGAGGCCTTCACTCAGCAGGGCGTGGGTGGTGTGTGAGCTAGTCATCCTGTCTTTGACCTAGGCCCCGACCTTAACTGCGACTAGGTGCAGCTTTGGAGGCACGGCAGGCGTGGTCAGGGTAGGCTGGTGACAGGTCGGGGTGAGAGGAGATGGGAGGGGGAGGGGAGGGGAGGGGAGGGGAGGGGAGGGGAGGGGAGGGGAGGGGAGGGGAGGGGAGGGGATGGGGAGGGGAGGGGAGGGGAGGGGGAGGGGAGGGGAGGGGAGGGGAGGGGAGGGGAGGGTGAGGGGAGGGAGGGAGGGAGGGTGAGGGGAGGGGAGGGGAGGGGAGGGGAGGGGAGGGGAGGGAGGGGAGGGGAGGGGAGGGAGGGGAGGGGAGGGGAGGGGAGGGGAGGGGAGGGGAGGGGAGGGGGAGGGGAGGGGAGGGGAGGGGAGGGGAGGGGAGGGGAGGGGAGGGGAGGGGAGGGGAGGGGAGGGGAGGGGAGGGGAGGGGAGGGGAGGGGAGGGGGGAGGGGAGGGGAGGGGAGGGGAGGGGAGGGAGGGAGGGGAGGGGAGGGGGAGGGGAGGGGAGGGGAGGGGAGGGGAGGGGAGGGGAGGGGAGGAGGGGAGACGTCACCCCAGCCCTAGGCGCCAGGTGCTCGAGCCGCTTACCGGCTGTTGCATCAGGCCAGGTGAGCAAGGGGGGCCTCTGGGGGTGTGACTGCTGCCCAGGCTGCCCCTGACCTGGTGGACATCAGCGTCACCCCAGACCTGGCCAAGGACGGCAAGGGCCCGACTGGGTGTGGGCTTGTATCCAAACTCCTACATTGAGGTGCGGCCCCAGCCTCATGCGGGGCCTCAGTGGGGGACTTGAGGTGACTTGGGTATAGAGTGGCGGGGGGGAGGGCGGTGTGGAGCGAGGGGAGGCAGGCAGAGTCTTAAGAGGCAAAGCCACTGACCCTAAACAGCGGCTCAAGAACACCTGGTGTGTGTTCCACCCTACTTCACTTGTGGCGGTCCTGCCAAGGTGCCCCTGCCTGCCAGTGAGCGCTGTCCTTGTTGCAAGGAACAATGTTGAGTGATGTGGGCACACCTCTATGGGGGCAGTGTGCGCATTGCAAAAGACTCACGATGATTCGAGCCGTGTGATGAGCAGTCCGGCGACATCACTGCAGAAACCCAGGACATAACGCAATAGTGGCGTATCAGCTGATTCTGTTCAACCGCCCTCCCCGGTGTTGCTGGTGGTGACAACGGTGACCCATTGTATGGTGCTGCAGCACATCAAGGGGGAGAGCTTGCAGGGCGTGGTCAGCATCGCTTCCACCGAGTTCAGCAGGTCTGTGGGGGGGGGGGCGCAGAAGAGGGCAGCTCAGAGCAAGAAGGTGGTATGGCAGGGCATGAGGTGTATCTGCCTGCTGGATTGGAAATGAAGCAGAACATCGAGGGGCCTGCCTGCCTGCCTGCCTGCCTGCCTGCCTGCCTGCCTGCCTGCCTGCCTGCCTGCCTGCCTGCCTGCCTGCCTGCCTGCCTGCCTGCCTGCCTGCCTGCCTGCCTGCCTGCCCGCCCGCCCGCCCGCCTGCCTGCCCGCCTGCCTGCCCGCCTGCCCGCCTGCTTCCCGCCTGAGAGCCTCCGTGTCCCCCATCACCCCCAGCTGCTCGCCCCTGCAGGCTGACGAGCACAGTGGTGGGCGGCCTCACCGCCCTGTTCACCAACTTTGGCAAGGTTGCGGGACAGCTTAGTGGGCCAGTGGCCATCGTGGCAGCTGGTTCCCAAATTGCAAAGACAGATGCGGCCGGCCTGTTCCAGGTCAGAGGCTGGGAGCTGCTGCCTTGCACACAGCCTGCCAGCATGACACGCGCAGAGCAGGCCCGCAGATTGAATTTTCCTCACCATGTCCTGCTCACATTCCCTTCCCTCCGCTCCTGGCTGCACCAGAGGCTCACTTCCCACCTCCTTGCATTTCCACTCCCTTTCATTCTTTGGCCACCCCTTGACACCTGTTGACACCTGTTGACTTGCAAGGCTTATGACCCGGGTCGTGCAGAGATCTCAATCCATCCTATCTTATCCCCCCTCCCCACTACTTCATGCTGCCCCTAACCCACCCCAGCACTATAACCTCATGACGGACCTACTCCGCAGTCTGGCTGCCCTGCCTCCTGACCCTTCAACCATAGCCCCTCTGACCCCCCCACTCTCCTCCCGCTCCCACTCTCACCCCTCCCTTGCTTTCCTGCCCCCCTGCTCTCACCCCTCCCTTGCTTTCCTGCCCCCCTGCTCTCACCCCTCCCTCGCTCCCCTGCCCCCCTGCCCTGCCCCCCAGTACTGCGCCATCGTCAACATCAACCTGGCGGTGGTGAACTTGCTGCCCCTGCCAGCCCTGGACGGCGGCTACCTGGTGCTGCTGCTGCTGGAGGCCGCCTGGGGGGGCAGGAAGCTGCCGCAGTCTGTGGAGCAAGGCTTTGCGGTGCTAAGTGCAGCGGGTTTCCTGCTGCTGATGGTGGCGGGGGTCAGCCTAGTAGTGAAGGACACAATGGGGCTGCTGCCGGGCCTGTGAGGCTCCTTCATCCCTCCTCCTCCACCTCCACCTCCCCAGAGCGCTCCAGCCGGGCGGTTAATAGGGCAAGGTGCCCCCCTCCAGCCCAGGATTGTGAGCTTTCCCCAGGTCTTTGAGCTTGCCCCTTTCTTCCCCTGGTTGTAGAATGCAGGGACAAGGTGGGGACAAGGTCAGGGCAAGGTGGGCGGCGTCTATGTGGTTGTGGCTGTGGCACTGTTGCCGTCTAAGGCCAGGCAATGGTCTGTCATGAAGGTCGCAGGTAAAGGTGAGCTGTTGCGTTCATCAAACGTCCGGGACGGTCCGCTCTGGAGGGGGTGCAGGGGGGACTTGCTATGCCCCGCCTAACACTCACAGCAGTGCTGCTGTGGCCGCGTCAGCCCTTTGGCTGAATAGCAGCAGGATGGTCAGGGCTCGGCGCTACAGGGGCAACAGGGGCATTGTTTGAACCCACACTCCCATGCCGCCTACCTACCCATAGCCCCCTCAGGGTGTGGGGGTTGGAAGGGGGAGGGGGCTGCTGCTGGGAGGGCCGATGGCTTTTTGTTTGGCTTGCCTGGCCTGCTGCTGGTGATATGATGTTGTGGGGGCGAAGGGGGGCTGCAAGGGCTGCAGGGGCCTGATGGCTTTCTCTTCAAGTATGTTGCAGGGGTCTTATGGCGTCACCTTTTTGAATATCACGCCCTGGTTGTATAATGCAGGGACAGGGGGAGCTGTTGCGGTCGCTGTAGCTGTAGGCATTGTTTTGGTGGTGATGTTGGGTGGGTATGGTGGTGATGTTACTGTACCCATCGTACCCACTGTACCCACTGTATACTGGTACCCAACTGTGATCTGGCTGGTATGTAGCGTCACACAACCGTGTATTCTCACGGGAAACCAAAGTTGCTTGAAAACCTGTACCCTGGCCTGGGCTGCAAGCAGCTGCGAGACAAGCCCCCAAGGCCCAGCAGCAGCAGCAGCAGCCTGTGGCACAGTAGTGTGTGCCCCCCCATCTGAGCTGTCATCAGCTGTCAATCAGTGCATGTTTTTCATGCCAAATCTACGCCATAGCCCTAACGGGTCAGGCAATATTGTAGGTGGTAGGCGCTCGTGCACCATGTCCATGTGCATTGGGTATACTCCACACAGCCCATTAACACCATTTGAGTCGGGCTACTATTGCCCACCAGTATTCCCGGTTGTGGCTGCTAGTGGTTACTACTGGTACGGCTCAAATGGAGGCCCTAGTGAGGGACAAGGGGGCTGTAGCATTGTTTTGAGAGGGGTTTGGGCCAGGCACGAGAGTGTATCGGTCAGCAGCGTGGTGGGAGGTTGAGTAAGGGACATGTTGTAAGCCAGGTCAGAGTTATTAAGGGTCGTAACGTGCACGGAAAACGAGATAAAAATGAATGTGTAAACGTTTTGGTGAGGTCTTGTTGAATATCAACCGTTAGGTTGTTAACAGTTGCGCCCTCCTGAGCATTTGGCCTGGGGAGCATACAGAGGGGCAGATTGCTGCGGCCCCACAGCAGCTGGTAGGGCAGCAGGGCCCCAGGCCTGGTGGACCATGGTGTGGTGAGGCTCAGGGAGCAGGCCCCTAGCAGCCTGGTGGTGTGGGCTGCTGGGTGTCGCAGTTGCTGACCTATGCTGACCCGGCTGAGCTAGGGGCTGCATCTGGCCCTGCTGAGGGTAGCCCTCTGGCCATGAGGTCTCTGCCTTGGGCCGCTGCTGCTGCAGTGCGGCTGGCTGCTGCTGCAGGTGGGGCGGGTGCTGCTGTGGTGGGTGATGCTGGGTTGGCACAGGCTGCTTGGCCCCAGCCTGGGACGCCCACCCGCTGTGCTGCTGGTCCATCTGCCACTGCCCCTGCTGCTGCCTCCCTACGGACTGCTGTTCGGCTTGGCGCTGCTGCTTGTGCTGCATGGACGGCTGTGTGACGATGAAACTGTCAAAGGAAGCTGCCAACAAGCTGCCTCCTTGCGATCCCTCAACTCCTGACTGGTGAGGCTCCAAACCCCATGGCCTGAGCTGCTGACTAGGGCCGGTGGCCTGGATGTGCTGGCCTGCCTGCTGCTGCCCCTCTGGCCCGGCCTGCTCCCCCCCACCATCACGCCGTCCTGGCTGGCTGCCCGCACCCTCCCACTCTTGCTGGCTGGACCTGCTACCTGCGGCGAGCACGCAAGAGACACTGCTTTGCTGTGAGGAGGGCAGCAATAGCCCTTGCTGGAGGGCAATGCTGTAGGGCAGCAACAGAGCCTTTGCCTTCATACCAGACTGATTTTGACAGCTGAATACAATGAGATTGTAGCTGAGTAAGATTTCACACAGACAAGGCCTTGATACATGCTAACAGGGTAGGTATCTGACAGCTGGGTACCAAAAGTGACCTCTCACCTGCGTGGCTGGATGTCAAGCCAGGTGCTTGTGAGCTATTGTTGGGCAGCTGGGTGGTTGGCAGAGCCCCAGGCTGCTGATGCCTGGGCCCAAGGCTGGGGGCAGCAGAGGTGAATGCCCCTGACCCCATGACAGTGCTGCTCCACGTGAAGCTGAGCTGGCGGGGTACAGCAGGGGACAGCTGCACTGCAGGGGCGCCCTTGGCTGGGTCTTCAGCGGGGCGAGGTGCAGGTAGGGCGTGCTCCTCCAGCCCCAGCCATTGCTGCTGGTGGAAAGGCAGGGCAGCGCTGCTGATACCTAGTGCCCAACACAGGGGCAGAGGGCAGAGTGTCAGGGCTCAGGGGCAGATGTGGTCTACTTTACAGGGCACAGTTCGACTTACACAGCAGTACGTTGCTGCTGTGTGCGTACGTCGATATGTGCCTACATGTTATGTTATGTGTCAGCTGTCGTCACCATGCAGTGAGGTCATGCATGGAGAAATTGCGATGGTCCATCATACGGCACCCTACACGGCGTAACTGCGCGCATCATGTCCGACGATGACAAGCCCTGCTGCTTCATTTGTCTGGATACTGCAGAGACCGCGGAAAGCGGACCTCTGGGCCGGCAGTGCCAGTGTCCTAACCTGTACAGCCACAAGTCTTGCCTTATTCGCTGGCAGCTGCAGCAAGCAGGGAAGCCGGTGCGTGATAGTGGCGGGCCTACGCTTGAGGGGCCTGTATGAAAGCTGGATGATTCTTCCTGCCTTCCGCACGGATGTGCGAAGCACTCGAGCTGCTTCCCTTCCCGCGCAGGAAGAAACGACTTGTCGCTTCTGTCGGCAGAACCTGAAGAACTGGAGAGAGGCCTGCGCGCCTATAGCTACCGCCAACCCTAGCACCAAGAAGGCTGTTATGGCGGTGGTGGGTTTGTATTCGTCGGGACCTGGCAGGGCTCCCAGGGCTGTTCGTCGCCAAGCAGCGCCGCAAAGGCGGCCAGCGCCAGGCGAATGCTTCACGAGATGGACGGACATCACAGACGGTGTTGCACGATGACACGTTCACTCACCATGAATATTCCGTTGCCAGCTCCGTTTGTCTAGGTTTGTTTAATAACGCATATTGTGATGCTGCTACTCTGATTTGCAGGTGTTTCAGGGTAAGACGGTTAAGGTCCCTGTCATCACAGGGCCAGACGGGGTGGCTGAATTCAAGCGGACTGTGTGCAAGTTGTTTGACTTGCCAGAAGGCACAGACTTTGAGGTCACCTTCGAGTGCAAATCCCCTGTCTTTGGTGAGTCCTGTGAGGGTTTAAAAGACAGCAGGCACAGCGTTGCAACCTGTCTCAGCATTGCTCTGTTCCTTGCACCCTCTTTCAGGTGACAAGCTGCATCTAAAGGGTTTTGGTTGTTTTGAGGCAGCATCCTACTGCGCTGCCGTTTCTGCCGCTCGCCGTGGCGCCGCCTCCACCTCACACAAAACCCACCACCGCAAGGACATTCATGGCAAGGACAAGGAGAGCAGCATGAGCAACAGCAGCAGCGCACTCGCCACCAGCAACGGCCCCCCCACTCCCCCCCAGGCAACCCCAGGTCACCCCAGGGTTAGCCAGCGCCGCCCATCCTGCCACCCCCTGCTGCAGGCCCCCACCGCCACCACCAGCCTGCCAGGCAGCAGCCCAGCCTCCTGCTCCACTGCCACCCAGGCGTCCAGTCCCAGGGACAGCCCCAGCGACAGCCTGCCAGGGAGGGAGCCTGGGGACGACCCTGGGTCCCCTGGAGGGGTGGCAGGCAGCCGGGCCACCACAGCCTCCCTGCGCACCCGGGCCAGCAGCCACATGCAGGCAGCTGATGCACTGCTGGCTGCAAGGTGCCAGCCTAGCCCGGTGCGCAGCCCTGGCCGCAGCCTGGGCCAAGCTGGGCTCCGTGACCTGGGCCCAGTGCCGGCTGCAGCATCCCAGCCGCTGCCCCGCATACCGCGGGGCTGCCTGGCGCGTACCTCGGCCTCGGCAGTGCATGGCAGTTCTGGAGGGGCAGCAGCAGAGCAGGATGGGCCCACAGCCGGCAGGCCGTTTGGTGATGAAGGGGGTGGGGCGGCGACAAGCCTGACGCGGGCCAACTCTGATTCCCATAAGCAGGGTGGGGACAGGGACTCCCGATCTGGTTTCACAGCTTCGCTGATGCGCCTGATTAGGAAGGTGTTTTGAGGTGCCTGATTTGGCGCCAGCCAGGGGCTGAGGCCCTGTCTGCTCTAATCCCATCCCATACCCATGTGGCTCAGGCACAAGCCAGGCAGGCACCTAGCAGCTGGTGTACAAACGCTGGGGTGGTCCTGGTGGCAGGGAACGCACAATAGAAGCTGGTGGGGGTCCGAGGCCTGGTGGGCAGCATGTTCAAGAAGGTGAGCATTGCATTGTGAAGCAGTTGTTAGGAAGCTTAACTGAAACTGGCGGCAGAGCATGTGATGCTGCCAGTGGTGTGATGCAGGAATGCTGTGCCCAATACCGCCGCTGGCATGGCACTGTGTGTAGACTGGGTAGAGGTTGGGTCTGCTATGCATGTGCCCTCGGCAGCATGTGAGCAAGCAGGATGCTGCCTGGCAGGGCCAGCCGGCAGGTCGGCAGTAGTTGCATGGGTGTGCAAGCATGCTGACACTGCGTTCTTTTGACCTGCTCCATTGCCTTCCCAATCAGCGTGGCAGGGGGCTGGGGCAGCCAGGGGGAGTGACCAGCAGCAGACCATGTGAGACTCAGCCTGTGCCACAGCCTGTGCCACAGGCCCAGCCACAGGCCCGTCATAGGCCCAGCCCACAGCCTGTGGCCATACAGCCCTGTAGGGCACTTGACCCACTTGGACGCGACTCACTCCTCAGTGCCAGCACCTCTGCCAGCATCACCACATGAGAGCAGAGCTAGCGAGTGGAGGTGCCAGGTGGTGTGCCAGAACTGCCAGTCACGCGCGTGGGCCTACAGGCAGTCAGGGTGGACACTTTCCAGCTCTGCCTTTGCATGCGTACGTCCTCCCTCTGTCTGTGGCTGGCTCTGCGCAGCAATTGTGGTACCAGGCAGTTCAGAAACACCCCAGACAGGCCAGCACCCTGCAGCAGGTTTTTTTGAGTTGTCCCTGTCTGGCTCAGCGTGTTGCTCAGATCCCCAGGAACATCAAGGGTGTGATGCACTAAGCTGCAAGCAGCTTTGCACTGCGTGTGCGGGAGAGAGGAGGGGGTTGTCCTCCTCCTGCGTCCTGGCCCTGGCTCTACAGCTCTATGTGCGGTGCTTGTCACACTCACTGAGTGTGGTGCTGCCAGCGGTGTGTGACACATGTCTGCGCACTGTCCTTCGCTGGGGTGGCAGTGCCAGGTCAGGGCAACAAAGCGTCCTAACAGCCTCCGTCACACAACGCCATCTAAGACCAGCCAAGTGAATTGATACATATGCGCAGCGTCCATAGAACTGGGTCGGTGTGATGGTGGTTGAGGGGTGCATGGATGCATGGCAGGTGGAATATACCTGCATGGGGTGCAGAGGTGTATAAAACACCTGCGTGGTGCTGAAGGATTTGTCAAGAGACCTACAAGTTGTGATGCAAAGCTCGTCTAGTAGATTGTGCTAGTGAGGGGTGAGGCTGCAGGCTGAGCACGATTGTCTACATGGTGCCAGGGCGTTTGTTGACTGCCATGTGACATGAGGATTGAGTGTGATGTAATAATACCATAGGTGTGAATCTCATGCTGCATCTCATGTCAGCCGGCAAGTAGGTTTGGAGTGGCATGTACGGGAGGCGCTCATGTTCTAGTCTTGTGCAGTGTCATGGGTTTGCGCACAATTGTGTTGTCGTCACCTGCTTAGACATAGATGTGAGCACTGGCAACAGCATCTCGTGTCAGGACCGTGTTGTGGATGCAAAGTTCTTGGCCAGGCTGATCAATAAGAGTCGGCCAGCAATAATGCGTGCTGGTGATCATCCTCGAGGTGGCCTGTGAAAACGTGAAAATGTGAAAATGTGCTTGAGATGTGCAAACCCTAGTCATGTGAGAAGCTTCTGTCCTGCAGCACAACGGTCACTGCAGGCCCATCACTGCACACCCGTAAAAAGATGGAGGAGATGGAGGAGACGGTACCCACCACCTGTGCGGCTTCGCAGAGTTCTCTCGTGAATAACCCGTAGGCCATTCTCTCTGCCATTCTACCAACGGGCATGCAGGCGTACCTCCATGCTGCACGCCCACCAGGCACCCATGACCCCATAATGTGCATCATACATCATCCATGTGGGCGCGGACATGGCAGTGCTACTGACGCCTAGCCAGGCAACAGGCTGCCACACTCGCCCAATCTTACAACAGCTGTGGAAGGAGGCCAGCATCATGACTGCAGTCACGTCGCAGCCATGCATGCCTCGGCCTCATTCTGCAAGGGTCCATGTCACAAAATCAGCAAAAACAAAAGGTGCAAGGAAGCTCAGAGCTTAGAACACAGAGCAAGAAGCTGCAAGGGCCAAGTGTCAGGGGTCACGATTCTAAGGAGCCAGGAGAAACCTGAGAAGATCTAACATGTGGCTGGCTATAGCTGTGGGTTTGTCCGGGTCACGAACGACAGTAAGGAACAAGGAGGGCGTGCATTAAGGGAGGGGAGCCTGACAGCAGGGATGTATCCTGTTGCTGCCCTGCACCACGGAGGCTTACTTTGCCGCCCGGGTCATGGCCCAGACAGGCCTGTATGACTGCGGCAAGGTGGCTGTCTGCTTGCTTGCGCCAGCGTCGAACCCTGCCCAAGGCGTGCACCGTGGCTGACGTGCAGCACGGCCGCGGTGGATGCTTGCACAAACTGGGGTGTCAGCAGACCTACCCAAACTGACATCAGGGGCAGGCCCGCATGCAGGCTGAGACCTGGCAGCTGCGTGGGTGCCGGCTGGTGTGATGGGCCACGCCAGCGGGCTGGTCGGGCCAGTTGGTGGGCTGGGCCACTTGGTGTGCCGGCCCGGTTGGTGAGATGGGCCAGGCAGGTTGGTAGGCCGGGCCCATAGGGCTGGGCTGGGTGCCTGAGGGCCGTGGAGCAGGGGAGGCCAGGGCCCTCAGGCTGCTCCACCACCTCCCAGCACCCGACAGCCACCAGGTCCGGCGAACGCCAACCATCCCTCACCCCAGCGCTCCGAACAAACCCTGCCACAAGGCCAGCGGTCGGGCTGCCCCACCAAATGCCGACACTGCTGGGGTGGGTGTGGGCGACTTGGCAGGCGCAGGGCTGGGCGTCTTGGCTGGTGGGGGAGGGGATGGCCCCGACACCAACTCTGCAGGGGTGGGCAAACGGGAGGTGCTGCTAGAGGGCAGCGGTGTGGCATGCAGCTAGCCAGCGCAGCATGGGTAGCAGGCAGCGGGCTCACACATGTGCTAGGGACTTAACGTCCACCTCTGCACCCCTGCTGCTCCCCTGCTGCTCTGCCCCTGACCCCTCCCCCCTGTGATGCGGTCCCTGCCTTGTGCATTGCGAGCAAGCCCTGCTAACCCTGACCAGGTAGGCTGGCACCACGCTTGGTGACCACCTCATCAACATCAGGAGCAGTGGCAGGAGCACGGCACGGTACGGCACGGCACCAGCTATGCCTTGATGGTAACAGCAGCAAGGGTTCCAGCCCCAGCCCTAGCCCCAGCCCCAGCCCCAGCCCCAGCCCCAGCCCCAGCCCCAGCCCCAGCCCCAGCCCCAGCCCCAGCCCCAGCCCCGGCCCCAGCCCCAGCCCCAGCCCCAGCCCCAGCCCCAGCCCCAGCCCCAGCCCCAGCCCCAGCCCCAGCCCCAGCCCCAGCCCCAGCCCCAGCCCCAGCCCCAGCCCCAGCCCCAGCCCCAGCCCCAGCCCCAGCCCCAGCCCCAGCCCCAGCCCCAGCCCCAGCCCCAGCCCCAGCCCCAGCCCCAGCCCCAGCCCCAGCCCCAGCCCCAGCCCCTTAGCCACACACCCTCCCTCTCCACCCACTTGTGTCACTGGCGCCGCCCTCCAGCACATTGCTGCCTGTGATGGCGGCCTCCTCAGCGCTGCAGTTGCGGTAGGCCACTGGGTAGCCGTAGGAGGGCGAGGGCTTGGCGCCGGTGCAGTTGACGCCCCCAGCCACATAGCAGTAGTAGGTGAGGTCACCCGCAGCTTTGCTGAACTGGGCGCACCCCACTTGCTTCACACCTATGCCGCCACTCCTGGGGGGAGGGGACAGGGGCAGGCAGGGTGGTGGGGGCGGGGGTAGGAGCAGGGCAGGGTGGTGGGGGCGGGGGTAGGAGCAGGGCAGGGTGGTGGGGGCGGGGGTAAGAGCAGGGCAGGGTGGTGGGGGCGGGGGTAGGAGCAGAGACTATGGTCAGGGAGTCGGGGCAGGTGCATGAGGTCAAACATCTAGCGTGCTGCCGTGGCCCGTCAAGCAGCCTGATGTCTGACTACCGCACTATGTATGCCGCACTAGGGTTTCCACCCAGGGCAGCCACCTTGCAGTGCAAGACCATGACAGCGTGGTCTACCCCGGCATCAACCTAGCAGCGTGGAGGAAGGGCAGGTAGGTAGGCAGACTGACGGGTGCGATGAGGGAGGGCCTCGCCCTCCCTCCCCTCAACCTTGGCGTCACGAGGGCCCAAACCTGCCCCACCGCCTAGCTGCTCGGCACTTGCCTGCCATCAGCGTTGCAAAGGCAAGCTGCCGGTGGGGCTGGGGGGCTGGGTGGTGCAGCAGGGGAGGTGTCATTAGTAGAGTCGGAGGCGGGAATGGCTGGGGGTGATGGTGGGTTTGGGGGGCCGGGTGGAGCTGGGGTGGGGCCAGCGGGCAGCTGCATCCCCAGCTTGTCTTTCAGCTGGGCGTTGATCCAGTTGATGTATTGGGACACCCGGGTGTACACGCCCGGCACGCCAGCTTCCCCGCAGCCCCTGCGGCCAGGCCCAGGCTGTGGCAGGTCAGGCACGCATGCCTGCTATGCGCACTACCACAGCCTGCCAACACGCTGCCAACACACTGCCAACACGCTGGAGATGGGTGGTGATGGTGGTGGTGGTGGTGATGATGATGGTGGTGGTGGTGATGGTGGTGGTGGTGGTGATGGTGGTGGTGGTGGTGATGATGGTGGTGGTGGTGATGGTGGTGGTGGTGATGGTGGTGATGGTGGTGGTTCATGTTAGCGCCGGGTTGGCCCGCACCTGCCCCAGGAGACAATGCCGTGCTGCAGGTCCCCTCGGCTGCTGTTGCCAATGACCACCAGAGGGCCTCCGCTGTCACCCTGGCAGGCATCCGCCCCGCCTAGTGGTAGACCTGGTGCAACACAGCAGCAGGGGCAGGGCCAGGGTCAGGGGCTGAGGCAGGGTCAGGGGCAGGGTCAGGTGCAGGGCCAGAGTCAGGGGCAGGGGCAGGGGCAGGGGCAGGGGCAGGGGCAGGGGCAGGGGCAGGGGCAGGGGCAGGGGCAGGGGCAGGGGCAGGGGCAGGGGCAGGGGCAGGGGCAGGGGCAGGGGCAGGGGCAGGGGCAGGGGCAGGGGCAGGGGCAGGGGCAGGGGCAGGGGCAGGGGCAGGGGCAGGATCAGGGGCTGAGGCAGGGGCAGCTGTCACTTGTAAGGCTCAGCAATACCGTTACAACATGGCTGCCTGGGCTGTCAAGGCATTCTGTAGGGGTATGGGGTATGGGGTACAGAATAGGGGTATGGGGTACGGAGCCTGGTCGTCCAGTAGTTACTGAACCTTGTACGCAAGCCCCACCAGCACACTGCCACTTGCAATGCCTACTCTAGCAGTGACAGCTCCAGCTGCGTCGGCTCATGGCTCATCAAGCCAGTATAAGCTGTTGGGAGCCAGGGACACGGCTCCAGCCCAGTGGGTGGGCACCCGCATCAGTGGGGACTCCCTGTACTCCACAAAACTCCTCCCGCCTGCATCCCTCACCTGCCCTCAACTTCCCTCACCTGCACATCTCACCTGACCTCACCTGCCCTCACCTGCCCTCACCTGCCCTCACCTGCCCACCTTACCTGCCCTCACCTGCCCTCACCTGCACACAGCTGCTGTGGGGCGCGGATCTGGCCGCTGAAGGTAGCGTTGCAGGCCCTGTCCCCGGTGAGGTACACGGTGGTGGCCTGCAGCAGGCCAGGAGGGGCGGAGTGACACGGCGGGAGGGCAGCTGGCTGCTAGGCTGTTATGTGCAGCTGTCATCAGCTGTTGATCAGTGCATGTTTTCCATGCCGAATCTACACAATAGCCCTAACGGGTCAGGCAATAATGTAGGTGGTAGGCGCTCGTGCACCATGTCCATGTGCATTGGGTATACTCAACACAGCCCATTAACACCATTTGAGTCAAGCTACTATTGCCCACTACTACTCCCGCTAGTGGCTGCTAGTGGTTACTACTGGTCCGGCTCAAATGGAGGCCCTAGTGAGGGATAAGGGGGCTGCCAGGCGCGTGCCGATGAGCACACGATGGCCGATGTCATCATGCAGAGTCGATGGCCGATGCCATCTGCCAGCCACCAGGCTGCGCTCGTTCCAACCGTCCATAACAAAGAAATGGTCGTGTCTTGCTACAAGGAGAAGAGTAGCCTCAGGGCATGCCTTTGCTACCCTCCCCCCAGGGATAGGTGGGTGGGTGTGGAGGTGGGTTGCCAGGCTACCAGACTGCTGGAGCAAGCAAGTAGCAAGCAAGCAAAGCAAATAGGCTGGCAGTGGCTTGTAGCCAGAGTTGGATGAGGAGGGAGGGAGGAAGGGAGTGGCAATGCTCTCAGTGCGGCTTGTGTGACCTTTCAGCCAGACTCCCAGACCCACCAGTAGCTCCTGATTGTTGCCACTCCCCTCAGCCGTGCTGCCCCAGCCCATGACAGTCAACCCAACGTTGGCATCTTGCAGTAAAGCTGCAAGCAGCACCACGAGCAGCGACAGCGCAAGCACCGGTGTCAGTACGCGGCAGGAAACAGGACTTCAGTCAGCACTGGTGCCAGGTACTGCAGCGGCATGTGGAAGTCGCAATTGCAATGAGGCAAGTGCTGGAGGTGGCAGAAGTTGGGCGGCACTGCCAGGAAGCGGTGCGTCGCCCAGCGACTGGTTTAGGCCACCCGCAGTCTCACTTCTTGCTAGCGTGACGGTCGTCTGGTTGATGGCGGCGGGCAAGATGCACAGTGCGATGTCATTGAGGCCGGTGGTGAATGACCACCCGGGGTGCACGATGCTAGTTTGGCAACGGCTGGTGCTGTAGCCTGACTCTGGCTTGTCCCTGCGCAGGCCACACGGCGGTCGGCAACACGGCTTCAGGCCCAGCCGTGCAATCTGGCTTTGGAGCCTGTCCGTTGTGGAGCACGTTTGAGTTGAGACTTTGTGAGATCAGCTGTGAGCGCCGCACTTACAAGAAGAAGCGACCGACGTAGACCTTCGGGTTGCGCAGCGTTGAGTCAGTCTGGTCGAGGCAATGTGCCGCGGTCAGGACCACGCGTGGCGCGATTAGCGAGCCGCCGCAGAAATGTCGATCCTGGCTGTCACGCAAGCTGACGAGGTACGGGAACCTGTTGCAGCGCGATCGCAGTGGAGAGATGGAGCAGCAGAAGCAACAACAGCAGCAGCACCAGCAGCAGCAGCAGAGCAAGGAGTTAGAACAACTGAGTCAGGTTGCAGATTGTGGGTGGGGAGGTGGAGGAGAGAGCGGGAGGGGTGTCAAGCAGGTAGTGTACGGCTCACCTGCCTGGTTCGGTAGGGAGTCCACCGACTATCCTGTAGTGTGGTGTGGCTGCAGGGGCAGCAGGGGCTGCAGGGGCTGCAGGGGCTGACTCAGCTGATTGCTGCATGGCCTGCCTGGTCAGAAGGGGGCTGCGCGAGTGCGGGCAGCAGGGCAGGGCACATCCGCAGTCAAGCCACCAGCACCCCGGCTGCCTTATGGGGCTGGCTACGTTCTGCACTGAGGGGAACCGCCCTGTAGGGAAAAGGTTGTTCTTTAGTGGCATGTGCCCATTCACTGAGGGGGACGTAGTGCAGTGGGTTCAGGTGTGGCTTCATGTGTGGGTGCATGTGCAGGTGTGGGTGTGGGTGTGGGTGCAGCACAGGTACAGCATATGTGCACCAGGGGAGGTGGGACAGGAAGCCCAGGTCAAGAAAGCTTCCCCTCCGCTGGCCCCCTCGACCTCCCTGACAACAGTAGCCCAGCCTGCACCAACCACCACCTTCTCCCTATCACCCATGCCCTTCTCTTGACGTGCTTGACTACCGAGTAGATGCGCATCTCCCTTGAGAAGCCAGCCCGCACCTAGACCCAGTCTATCTCGTCACTGCACATCTGTTACCAATCCCGCCCCTCACTTTACAGCCCCCTCCCACTCTGCACCCTAGGCCATCCCACCTGCCAGGTGCCACCGGCGTGCCTCCAATGATGCGGGTCGTCAGCGCCGTGAGGGATGACGATGGCAGGTTGGGGAAGGCCTGTGTTACCATGTCGGCCAGCCAGGCTATTCGGCTGCCTGCCGGGGCGTTCCACGACCACGCGGTGTTGGTCGAGGAGCGGTTGGAGTCTAAGTGCATGGCAATGGTGGTCGCGTTGGCGTGTCTGCCCGGGAACCACGGTATGGGTGCCGCGGAGGTGGACGGCGAGGAGCCGAACAGCGAGGAAAACACGCCGGATGCTTGATTAGCTGACTGCGCCTCAACCTGGCGCGGAATCGTGAGCGCCACGGCGAGCACGAGCAGTACCAGGCACAGCTGTTTTGACATTGTTGCAATCTATTGCGTGCTGCTCTTCGCGTTTAGGCAGCGCCTCACGCTATGTCGGCTTCTGCAGGCAACCGCTGGTTCCGATTCCTGTCGACCCCTCAGCGTGCTTGACCCCTCAGCCGGCCGAGGTACTGGCCCATGCGGGCTGACCGTGCGCGCCAACGTCGGACACTTTCCTTTGCTTCCACCCTCGCTGCTGCTGCTGCAGCGCTGCAGTAACAGCGGCGCATGCAACCATCGCGACCTTCGCAAAGATCGCGCGAGCTACTTACAGCGGTGCGCCAGCCCCCTGCAAGCCTGCGAATCACGTTTGGGCGTCGCAATGTCAGAATCCGCTGCTTGGACAATTGCTGATGGCGCCCGCACCACCCACTATTCTGACCCAGGTAAGAGAACAACATTGTGGCAGGGCCAAGTCCTTAGAGCATGATCGCATGGACTTTCGGACTCTCGTGCTCGGGTGGTGGGCCACACCAATGGGGGTGCTGATGGTAGGGGTAGCCACGTTTGGGCGCTTGGTGCAGACAGAGGACAAGGCCGGCAGCTCTCCCTTGGGACCTGCCCCTGATTGTACCTTGGTGCTATGCATTTGAAGTTGTTCCTTGCGGCAACCTTGTACTGTAATGGGCATTGACGTGCCCCCTGACCAGCTCCTTGACACCCCTAGGGCAATTCAAGGGGCGCCACATGCATAGGTATATGGAGTCCATGGAGGGGTTCCAACGCCTTGAAGCGCCCCCCTCCAATCTCAAGATGTTGCGTGCGTTGAACGGTGGGTAACACTGAGGGGGTGCTAAGGGATGGCGAGGCCCGGTCCTGGCCAGCCTTCCTGGTGCCTTATTCTCCGCAATCCTTGGGGTTGATGGTTGGTTGTGCTGGTCTCCCTGCTGCTGCACCCAGCTGATGGCAATTTGTTGAGATGGCAATATCATAAGCAACTGGCCGCTTCAGCCAATGCCATTTCCATAGGCGTTGGACCATCCAACGGATCAGTTTGCTTGGTGCCAAGCAGTAAGTTCAGGTGTACAACTAGAGCATGGGCAGCTGGGCTGCAAGGAGTTCAAGCCTTATCCCCAACGCTAACTCCCGTCTATTGCCCACCTTAAGCAGGGGGTGCAGACAGGGGGTCTAGGTACCGGTCTGGACATCAAAGCCAGATTGCAGACAACGTAGACACGAGTTCTAGGAGAGATGTGCGCTGATCAAGGGGAACCAGTGGCTGCTAGACCTCGCTTTGATCTTCCCCCCGCTGCCTTAAATGCCGGCTGTGATCTGGCTGGAATGTAGCCAGCAGCGTGACCAGCCAGTGCGGGGCCTGATGTGGTGCCCGGTAGTGGCCCCCCGCCATCCAAGCATCAGAGCCAGGGCCCAGCACTCCCCCGCCAGCCAAGCGCAGCAAGCGCACTGAGGCTGAGCCGGCAGCTGAGCCCACCCAGCCCACCAAGGGCAAAGGCAAGGCAAGGGCAAGGCTGCCAAAGCCAAGCCAGCCCCACAGCCAAGCAGGTGGCTAGACAGGGACTGCAATGCAGCATTGAACATGCAGCGCATTGGGGAGAGCAGGTGGCGCTTGCTGGAGCTGTGCTACTTGCCTGACCAGGGAGCTCTGCCAGCCAAGGGCAAGGAGTACCCTGGCCTGGGCGACAAGCGGCTGCGAGACAAGCCACCCAAGGCCCAGCAGCAGCAGCAGCCTGCTGAGGCTCAGTAGTGTGTGCCCCCCCATTTGAGCTGTCATCAGCTGTCAACCAGTGCATGTTTTGTCATGCCAAGTCTACACGATAGCCCTAACGGGTCAGGCAATAATGTAGGTGGTAGGCACTCGTGCACCATGTCCATGTGCATTGGGTATACTCCACACAACCCATTAACACCATTTGAGTCAGGCTACTATTGCCCACTAGTATTCCCACTAGTGGTTACTACTGCTTATAACTGGTCCGGCTCAAATGGAGGCCCTAGTGAGGGACAAGGGGGTGGCTAGATCAACCACCAACCAAAGGCCATACAGGAGCAGGGGCCTGCGGCACGGTTGTGTGTGGTCTTCTTCAAGGTTTGCCAGCTTGACCCCAGTTCGTGCTGTCCGGCCAGTAGCGCCCCAAGGCTGAGGCAAAATAAAATGGGCGCTCTTTGCAGGGTCGCTCTTAAACACGTATGGGGTCCTGAGGCCTTGCCTTGCCTGCGGGACGTAGTCGTGGTAATCTTGCATGCACGAGGTGCAAGTAGCTCCTTACATGACACTCCACACAAGTGTAGGCGCCCCGGCGCCCGGGCGCTGAGACGTTGGCCAGCTTCCTACTCGAGCAAAGCTGCAAAGTTAAAGCGACAGGGCGGACATGCCGCGGGGCAACCCTGCAGTTTGGCGCGAATATGGAGCAAGCTACGCGCAGCTTAGCCAACTACCTCCAGCAGCAGCAGAGACAAACTCCGGAAGGTGTCCTAACTCCTCGCCTGCAGGGGTGCGGCCAACAAACTCTCGCTAGCCTCGCTGCAATCATCTCTTACCTGCTCCATTGCTTCTTTGCTTTATAGCATGCCACAACTCGCCAGCCCAAAGGCTCGGGGTCCTTCATTGCTCAGGTAAGCCTGGTTGACGCAAGTGCTAGCAGCTGCTGCTGCGCCACTGAGTTCATATACTGCAGCAGATGGCAGTAGTTTGTGCCACGCATAGCAAGGAGTGGTGCCTAGACAACCAGCAGAATGCACGTGAGGCAGTCCAAACGCCACCACTGCATAGGGGACACAGAGGCACATGTCGTCAAAACATGAGCTTGTGCCATACGTCATGACCTGCTGATTAGCTTTGTGATCATTCTACTGCCTGCCTCCTTTATACCTCTGCCCACCCTAGTATCACACATGTCATCGTCACAACTATGCAAGTCACTTGCCTGACCAGCATTGCTGCAACCCTTGGTGACGCATGTGTGTTTGTCTTATAATGACAGACATCCTGGAGCCTAACTGGGCCGCTGCCCAGCACTTCCACTCACCACCATGCACCGAAGATGACAGAGGCCCGCGCTCAGTTCAAACCGCCTCCATGTAGCTACACGCGGAGGGTGAGTGTGGGTGGGTGTGGCAGACTGAGCACCATGCTAGGGCTGATGCTCACACTGGCAAGGCTTTGAGGTTAGGACCAGTAAAGCAGCCAAAGCCAGCCACGAGAGCCCTGGCCGGACATGAGCTAAGCATAGCCAATTGTGACCAAGGCCGGACATGAGTGAAGCAGGCATGGCCTGCGGTAGTGCTGGCATTGAGCAGTGCATTCCATTCACTTGCAGTCCCACACCAGTGTGTGGCTCTGCCTGCAGTGAGCAGTGCACATCTTTGTCAGCGTGGGGTGTGACCAGAGGTAGGGTGCACACAGCGCGTGGGAGCCTGCAGCACTGCACCCCTGATGGGTGCTTGGCATGGAGCATGGCCTGTGATTTGTTGTGTGACCATTGCTGCTTGACAAACACAGCAAGGCGGCCAGCAGCTCTATGTGCGGGTGAGGTGCTCGAGCAGGGTGTGCATCAGTATTTTTTTCTAAAACAGCCAAGCTGATGCTGGTCACGAAGGGTCCAGGACCATCACATGGCTGGTTACGCAGCTGGTCACGATTCGTTACGAAAAATAGACATCATAGCATTTTCTTATACCAATAGTAGTTTTAGATTCCGAAAACTTATTTTTCGGTTACGAAGCCGCCGAGGCCAGTCGACGCAAGGGACCGTTTGGTAACGAAAGTCAGGCCTGGAAAACAAGCTTTTGGTTCCGATCGTTACGTATTACGCAAAACAAAAATCACTGGTGTGCATTGCCAGGGTGGGGTGCCCTAGGTGCCAGGCAGGGCGGTTATGGGAAGGCTCAGGGGAGGATGTACAGTTTCAGTACATATTGCTGCTCCTTGCGCTCCCACCACCTCCAAGCCAAGCTCTCTGCTCTCGTCATGATCACATCACAAGGTGGAGCTGGACTAGGATTGCGGTGGGGTGCAGCAATTGGTTGCTATACTCGTTCACATCAGCAGCGCCTAGCGGTGGCCCATCCACTGCAGCAAGCAATGTGCCACTTGCTGCCCACTAGCACACAAACATGGTTTGACATGGCGCATGGCCTGACTGCAGGTGTTGGTCTGCTGCTACTGTCGTTGCCAGTGGCTTGCCACAGTCTTGCACAGGCTCATCATTCCAATAGCTCTCCATGCTTGGCGCTCCAGCCAGTAGCCAGTGCCACAGCCAGTGAGGGTGGAGTGCGCAGTTGCTGTCATCCAGTGCCTGCTTGAAATGGGACAAAGGCATCAGGAGCAGTATCACCACCACAGCATGGCGCCATGGGCTAAGCAGGCTAAGCAGCCATACCAGGTCATCACCATCGTCACCATCACCAGCAGCGTCACTTCTGCTCTGTGTGCCTGTCTCAGCATGTTTACACAATGGCAGCACAGCCCTGCTCATGCAGCTATTGTTAGCCATGGCATGCAAGCTCTATGCTCCTGCCACATGCAATATGTGGGGTTCTGGTAGGGTTATTGTGACCCTAGCCCCGACTCTGATGCTCCTTATCACATTGTGCACTGTTCTGTGAATCCCCCCCGAAACGTCTATGCCCAGTTTGGAGTAGCCAGGGCCCTCTCCTTGAAAACACTCCTACTCGTGCTCTGGCCCAGAGGGTGCTGCAGGAAGGGCGCCCACTTGCAGTCAGCCAGGCAGGTAGGCTGACCTGGAGGGTGCCTGACCCTGACCTGCCCACCCGCCCCTGTGCTATGCTGCCAGGCACCCATCAAGAACGACAAGGACAGCTTCCCAGTGCCTAGCTACCCACGTGATTTCCAGTGAGTGACCAGTGGGTCCAGGACCAGGGTGTTGAAAACACGTTGTGCCCGCTTGGGTGCTGTGCCCCAGCATTCTGTGGACACACACACGCATGCACGCACACACCATGGCCACTGTGTGTGTGTAGCTGCACCTTGTACTATTGATACAGAACAGCAGAGGAGTACTAATGATACTGATGATGATGTTGAACCCAAGGGCCCAGTAGAGCACATGAGCAGAGGTGCAGGATAAAGACGACAGCATGGATGCAACACGAGGGCGGCACCATAACACGGTGTATTGCAGCGCCACACCCGCTGATAGTGACATAAGCAGCAGGCCTAATAGGGCGGCAGCAGCGATTGGAGTCTGGTGCAGATTCTTGACGATGCGCTGGCGCACTGTCCTCCTACAGGACTTGTAACAAGGCAGATTATGGAGCTGACCTGACGCAGCACGTGCGGACTAAGTCGGTGCGGCCGGCTGAGTCGGGCCCGCTGCTACCGCAAGACGCCGTCACCCCGCAGGTGAGGCTGCTGTGTGTGTCTTGGTTGAATAGCAGGGCTTGCCTATATGCATGTGGCGTATGGCAGCTCGCATGCCTTCTAAGCGTGTGGCGTATGGCAGCCCAACCCAGCTTCACTAACACTGCACTCTGAGACAAGGTCAGGTTAGTGGTCGTGTATTCTAGCACGTGGTATGCTTTGGACACCTGCTGTGAGAGGGGTTGCGCTTAAACCTTGCCCTTGCAAGCACTTTCCCACCATTCATGACGACGCACTAAGGGAAGGTTGCAGGTAGGGTTGCCTGTCACCGCCGCCATCCCTGTGTGTACCTCAGTGTTACCAAAAACGGCCGTGTTCCTCGTTTTCTCGTTTACTGCCTTATGAAAACTGTCCCTATGCCTGCAACAACGTCCAAGCACCTAAGTTGACCTGCTTACGGCCGTGTATTCAGTTTACCTCCCAAGCTCGCGCCGACTTCCCGGCCCACAGCCGGGAGGCTGTGCGGGAGTTGCAGAGCGGGCGAGCGGGGCAGTCAGCGAGCCACGCGCCGGGCTACAACATCATTACGGGAGGTAACGCTCTGGGCAACAACGTGTTCGAGCAGTGGCAAGACACGGACTATCGGCGCCACAGATAGAACGGGTCGGCGCCAAAACTGGGCATGCAAGCTGAATAGGTCAGCTGGCTGGAAGGGTGAGTCAGTTTGATTGGTGGGTGGCTGCTTAGGTGGGTATTTTTTTATTGGAGTGCCACAAGCACCAGTCCGTCCCACACATGTTTGCATGCGTACGACAAGTATCTCGCATACGCTCTAAGCTGTCTAGCGATTGCACCAAAGACATGCAGTGAGAGTGGCAAAGGCAGCTAGTCTGGGAGGTCGTGATCAGATTATGATTGTTTTGATGGGACCCAATGCCTCTGCTTGGACGACATCATTGGAGCTGTACATGGAGCCAGGAAGGATGTAGAAAGTGCAGGGACCTTGTGATGGGCACGTGTGCCGATCATCAATGCGAAAAGCTGCCCGTTGCTACGAGGGGGAACTAATTACATGGGAAGGCTAGTAATGTTGTGGATGCGGTTGAAGAAGGTTTCTGCTAACACTGCAAACCTGGTCCCGGAGCGTGAGCCAGCAGCTGCGTGACTGTTTGCCCAAGCCCACGCCAAAGAGACCCATAGACACAACGGCTTCTTATGCGTGCAGACATCTGATGTCCAGCGATCTGTTGCACCTCCCCTACTCACACTCGTCATGGTAGCTAGCACCGCTTCAACCGCAAGCTCATGCCTATCGTGCTCATGCTCGCTGCATGAGGTAAAATGCACGATACTCAAGACATGCAGTGTCTGTGATAGAAAAGCGCTGGTGACAGGCGATATTAACCGGTAGATATGGGGCTGGTCGAAACCTTGAGCACAATTCGTGGTGAGGACCTCACGCTTCACGGCCCTCGCGGTTGAGGAACCAGACAGACGCCATCCTGCGCTCCTGCAGGCCAGGTGTTGCACAACACTGTGAAAGCCAGCAGGCAAACCCTTTCCGACCTGGCATCTCCAACCTGCAACATCGTTCACTTGCGCCGACCTTGGGGTCACATGAGAGAAGAGCTGCTCGGGGTTACCCGAGCACACCCCAGCCTTCGGCGCAGGGTGTGTGCTGCCATGGACCAGCCCAGTCTTCCTGGCTCATGTTTGTGTCTGCCAGCAACCATCAGGACTGCACTGTGTGTGTGCATCCTGCACCGAGGTCATTCGGCTGCTGCCATGCCATGATTTTCCTGCTTGCAAGCAGGCTCTGACAGTCACAATTGTGGCCTGCAATGTGGAATTGCACAGCTTGTACAAGACACACACACTACTGCTCCGCAGACCCCCCTGCTGACGCTGCCACTGTCCCTGTCACCTTCAACCCGACCTGCCAGCCAGTGCCAGCCAGATGCAATAAAGATGTTGCCTGAATCTTAAGGAGTAAATGCAGGCAGGCACCTGAGCCAGCCAATGTGATGTGCTGCAACTGCAGGTATCTGCTGTGGCACGCCAACCTCAGCCAGCTGTTCACACGCTGCTGCAGCCCTTGGTAATGTCTGATGCAGGCTTCACAGCTCTACATGAGGACGTGTGCCAGCTGGTCAGCAGCTACGCCGAGGTAGTGCAGGGTAGGCCAGGACAGGGCAAGGGACTACCTGCCACGCCTCTCACACCTACCCTCCCGCTTCCCCTGCCGCTGCTGACGTCACTGCAGCACCATTAACATCCCAGCCCTTCATCATTGTCATCTATCCTTACTGCCCACCTATGACCTTGCTGCCACTGACTCTACCACCCTAGCAACTGACTCCACTGCTTCCACTACCTTTGCCCACACCGTGTCCTGCTGCTGCTGCTGCTGCCTGTGCTGCCCCTGCTGCTGCTGCCCGGGGCGCTGTCCCTGCTGCGTGCCGCAGTGCCCCATGTGAATGTTAAGCTTGAGGTGCTACATGCCACCCCTTGCCCCCGTTGGCATGCGGACCATGTGACAGCCAGGCTGCTGGTTACCTACTTAGGTCCAGGCACCGAGTTTGTGGAGAACAGGTGAGACTGTTCACCTCCACCACTGTGCCAGGGACATGATGTTCGTGATGAGGATGCGCTGATGCCGTTAAAGCTGTCAGCCGTCAGGCTGCTTGACCTCCCACTGGGAGTTGTTGACTGCTTTGTGACAAACTGGCTGGTTTCACCAACGTCACCATTGTCAACATCCTCACCATGATCATCATTGATGTTGTCACCTGAACAGGTCACAAGCATTGAAGGTATTGAACAGGTTATAGCCTTCTGTTCCTAAACCCAGGCAGTGGTCAGCTTGTGATCCAGGGTGGCTGGCTAACTTAAGGCAACAGCTGGGTTGGCAACCAGGCCAAGGGTGGGGTGTTAAGGTGGCTGCTTTTGTGAAGTGCTCAGGGTTGGGTGCCGTAGGTAGCTGGACAAAAGCCCCCCCTGCAAGAGGAGGGCCATCTAGTGACCTAGGGGCACCATTTGCTTGCGGGCTGTCCATCCTCGTGTCACTGGGTGTGGCATGCAACTCCTCCACCCTCCTCCAAACCCCATCAGCGTCACACCATGCCACTCCATGTCACAATATAATCCTCTTAGCCTGTTGCATCACTCTTGCAGGTGGCTAGCCTTCCTTACCCATCAACATTGTTCAGACATGCTGACACTACCTAGTGCATCCTCACTCACATCCCCCACACGTAGGGTTGGCCAGAACCGTAGCGGTGTATATACGTAGGTACGTATATACAGTATATACGTAGCGTACCCCGACCACCGTGTATCCGTAGGCAGCCGTAGGTACGTCGGTTGACCGTAGAATTCCGTAGGTTTGACCGTAGTTTTCGCGCTTGAACCGTACACGCGACGGCCAAATCGCGAGATTGCAAAGGACGCAGTACGCACAAGTCACCGTAACCGCGGGTGTGACCGTAACCGCGGGTCAAATATAAGTCGCTGCGATACCCGATGGCATTCATTGCGATGGATGGTGCATACGAGAGATGTGGCGACCGGATACTGCAGCCAGGCCCCTCCGGGAAGAAGACGCCCGAAGAGCTGCTAGCCGAGCTCATAGCCTTGAAGGCGAATGGCACCGCCAGCTACTGGGATAAGCTTCAGCCTGTGCTGCGCAAGTCGAAGGATGGCACAGAGCTGTGTTACCTGGAGTGCAAGCTGCCAGGTTGTGGCAAGTTGCTCAAGCCCAGCAACCCCTCCCGTACCGGCAACACTCACTTTAAGAACACACCTCCCCATCCTTGTGAGGAGGTGGTGCTGTCACAAGCATGCCTGGAGGTGGAGGAGGAGGAGGTGGTGATGTTGTAAAGGAGGCTGGCACGAGGGGGATTAAAACCATGCACACATGGTTGGCAGAGTAGGAGCACATGGCCACACATGCGTGGCACACATGATTGGTTGAGTAGGAGCCCATGGCTGACTACATAGCTGCATCCACGGCTGCCACACGAGGGGTTTGGACACATGCACATTGCTAACAGCATGCATGGCTGGCTAGATGTGTCACGACACTGCTATTGGTTGAGATTCTGAACATGCTTACCCCTAGCGGGCGTTTTTCTAGTTGTTGTGCACCAAACTGCATACTTACTTTCGCAAAATGACGACCCTGCCCCTACGGAAGACACTACGGAACTACGAATACAGCAAATACGTATGTATATACCGTCTTTCTAGCCGCCACCTACGGATCTGGCCAACCCTACCCACACGGCAGCAGCAGCCCTTGCCCACATGCACATTCTGCTCATCTGCTGGCTTGGCGCTTTCCTGTTTTGCATGTGCTCAATTGCTACTTTCCTCTATCCTCTATGACGCACCCTTCAGGTCTCCCACTACAAGGACACCAGCAGTGAAAAGTACTGAGAATGATTTGGCCTTGGGAAACAGAAACAAGAGCACAGTGCTTCACGTTACTACAGCACAGAAAGGCACTGCCTCTCAGATGCCCAGCTGTTTTTGGGTGCTTGCAGGTTTGTGAAACGCAGGTGGAGCTTGGCATCTGGCCAGGTGGACCCATCTGTGGGCCATGTAGATGCACAAGCTGCACAGCAAGCTGGGGAGGGCGACATCCTGCTGCTGAAGGGGCACGCCTGGCCAGGATCTCTGGTAGGTCATGGGCGGGGTGGTGTTTTTCTCGTGGCCTCAAAACCTATGCAAGGGCTGCTGCCATGGAATGTGTGACACTGCGTTGCTAGGCGCAGGGGTGTGCCACGGCTGCCGGGACCACATGGGCCGTTTGCGTTCGCTGGCAGCTGCACCTGATTTGAATGCAAACATTCGTGCATGGGTGATGTGTGATGTTTGTCCGCAGGGGTTGGGCGCTGTACATCGATCTCCGCATGCTACGGAGGCCATCGACAACGTCCGCCTACTTTTAACAGTAGACGACGCTGCCGAGCACGGCAGTGATTGCGGGTGTAGTCTGTAGGAAGCTGTCACGCGTTGCCGGTGAACATCAGATTTTGCTTGCATCACCCTCGTGTTGCCCCTCGAGCAACCATCATGCAACTTATAATCTAAGCTGTAAAAGAACAAATCATTGGTAATCATTTGCATGTCCGATGTGGCATGCAGTCATAGTGAGATAAACCTGGGCGGATGCTAGACAGAAACGCCAATACAGGTGAAACGGTTTGCACCGCATCACCACCAAAACTTCAACTTCGCTTAGTGGACCCCCTGAACTCACACAAACCTTAAGCAGCACCACTGGCACCAGCTACTCCCACTGGCCCGCTGGCCGGTCATACAATGGCCGGCACAGCCTCAACTTCGAGCTTAGCCGCCGCGTTGACCGCGTTGAGCATTGTTGTGGACGCGCTGGGCGACGGGCATGGCTTCTGTACAAACGTGTTTTCGTCCGTCGCGCTGTTGGACCTTTGCACGGTCCTCGGAATTCCCGAAGTGCGGTCAAGTGCAGACCCTGGGATTTTGGAATTGCGCTCGAGTGCCATGGATTGCCGCCGATGGCCGCTCTTTCCCTCAGGGTAGTGCACCGAGCCATTGTGCACGGAGACCGACGACCCCTTCTCCATAGTCGGCGAGGTAGCGCTGCCGCTCTCAGCAACCACCGGCCATACCGGTGTCCAAGGCTCTGCGATGAAAGCCGTCAGCGCTTGCGCGACGCGAGCTGGGTCTTCGATGTGGGGCCTACAGGTCAGCGGGCAAACATGGCCCAAGCTCGTGCAAGGTAAACATGAAGGTGTTGGGCAAGGCATACTTAGAAGTGCCTTGCATAAACGCCAGGCTGTATGCAAGCACACACCAGTGACCCAGGTCCGCATGTCCACTGATTTTGACATTGTAGCGCCCAAAGCGCCGTTTTAGCTCCTCCGCCACATGCGCCCCGCTCATGGGGTCCTGCAGCAAACATGCCCACACGCAATGCCTGCATGAGTGACCTACTTTGCACAGCAGAAACGCTCACATTGCGTCCATGCTGATGCCATGGATGAGCATGGTTGAGATGGCTTAAGATGGTTGACGTGATAGCCAGTGACACAAGGACACTGCGGCTCGCATGACTGCAACCCTAGCCACAGCTCACTAAGCTGAGCCCACTCCTTGCCCATCATGAGGCTAGCCTGGTCTATATGCCTGCTTTATGTAGAGTGACAGGAGTGTGTATATGGGTGAGGTGGCAGCTACAGGTGCTCTCAAGCTGCATGGTGCAGAGCGGGCATTGGTTCCAAGAGGGCAGTACTTCATCGTAGGTGTGTTGGAGCATGACTAGGTCCAGGTTGGGCAATGGTTGTTTGGGCCCTCGTCTGCACCTCTTGAAGGGTAACAGGAGTGTGTATGTGGGTGTGGGGAGCGGCCACCTCACCTGTGCACCCCAGAAGAACATCATGCGGGAGGAGTCAAAGCGCATGGCCAGCTCCAGGGCGCCCTGCCAGATGTGTTTGTAGCGATGCCGATCCTTGATGAAGCGCACCTGAGCGGGCCGACAGGAGGCGAGGGTCAGAGGGGCTGGATCAGGGGCAGGAAGGGAACAGAGGCAGGAGCAGGAGCAGGGGGGTCCAGTGGAGGAGGTCGGGTTACAGGGACAGGGGCAGGGGCAGGGGCAGGAGCAGGGGCAAGAGGATAGGGGGCAGGTGGGGTGTTGTGGGGAGGGCGATGGCAGCAAGCAGGGCCACTCTATACAGCTGCCCATGTTCTGCTGCTGCTGCGGTCTTCCCAGGATGGGCTAAGCTGCACCTGTGTCGATACGGCCACTGGGCCAGCAAGCCATGCGGGGTTTTGCTGACCCAAGCCCTGGTCCTATCAGATCAGACACGGTGGCTGGGGCGTCAGGAGCAGCAGGTGCTGGCCTGGCACTAGTGGCAGCAGGTCAAGGAGCAAAGTGGCAAAGGGCAAAGTAGCAGCAGGTCAAGGAGCAAAGTGGCAAAGGGCAAAGTGGCGGCAAGGCATGAAACAAAGGTAGGAGGCTGGGTCTCACCAGCTTGTGGTGGATCTGAGCGCCTCCCCTGTGCTGTAACGCCTGGTGGATGTCTGTGAGCCACTGCAGCGCATGCACAGCGACCATGGCCGGGAATCATCACCTCACGCTGCGGCTGCGGTGCAGTGATGTACCCTGATGATGGTTTTACACTGTTGTAGCTGTCAGCATGGTGTAGCTGCTTAGCCCTAGCTTGGCCTTGCCCTGCCCTGCTAGCAACTTGGGCTTGGAGGTGCTGTTGCTGCTGCAGGAGCTGTGCAGGCAGCCCATGGTGTAAGCACACTGGTCTTCTAAGGTCTCACACATGCTTCGCGATTCCTGTCGCTCATGGTAGAGTGAGCACTGCATGGCTGAGTGATTGAGATGCAGGGCTGCATTAGCACTGCATAGCTGAGTGACGGAACTGCATGGTTAGGTAACTGCAGACCATTGCCTGAACTGGATAAGTAAGTGTCCAGGCAAAATGACTAAGTGCCTGCACTAAATAGCTAAGTGGCAATCGGTCACTGAGCTGTAGGGGGTGGACACAAAGCAAGCATTCACTGGTGGTGGCAAGCAACCATACCACATGTCACTGTGCAAGCATACGCCAGGGCTGCAAGGGGACAGACAAACTAGGTGAACAAACTAAACGAAACGAAAGTAAACTAATTAAACTAAAGTAATATAAACTAAACTAAGTAAAGTAGATATACAAACTAGGTGAGAGGGTGGTCTAGCTTGAATTCCAGCAGCCTCACCTGGCGGGGTGGAGGGTGCTCCCGGCTGAACACCCCGCCCACCACCTGCTCAAACGCGGACTGGGTCAGGGAGCGTGCCGTCAGCCAGCCTGTCATGTCAGCCATCAGCCTCTGCTGCAGCTCAGTGGGCCGGTACAAGTCAGTGAAGACGGAGCCTGGGGTGGAAAAACAGGGCAGGGCGGGGCAGGGCAGGGGAGAGTGTGGCAAGGCAGGGTGGAGCAGGGCGGGCAGGGTGGGCAAGGGAGGGCATGGCAAGGCAGCTTGGAGCGAGGCGGGCTGGGCAGAGAGGGTGGGGTGAGTCTCAGGGGTGTCAGCTGTTTGCTTCCATGACAGGCAGGGCCAAGCATGAGCCAGGAGCCAGGATCCATATCTGACACATAGGCTGGCATGCCAGCTGATGAGTGGGGCAGGCAGGCAGGCAGGCAGGCAGGCAGGCAGGCAGGCAGGCAGGCAGGCAGGCAGGCAGGCAGGCAGGCAGGCAGGCAGGCAGGCAGGCAGGCAGGCAGGCAGGCAGGCAGGCAGGCAGGCAGGCAGGCAGGCAGGCAGGCAGGCAGGCAGGCAGGCAGGCAGGCAGGCAGGCAGGCAGGCGCGCAGCTGGTCCCACTGGCACATGGTGATAGGTGTGGGCAGCAGGGGCCTACCATTGAGCCAGAAGACCTTGTGGATGGGGATAGGCAGGCGGCCCTTGGGCTGCTTGCTCAGCAGCTCCTGCGCCACACTGACTGCAAAGTCATGGACCACTAGGTGCGTCCGCTTCACGTTAAACCTGAGGAGCAGGCAGCGCCAGGCACAGGGTACTGTACTGCCCTAGGGGCAGCAGGGCCAGCAGGCAGGCTGGCAGGCGCATGGCTGGCAGGCTGGGCAGCGGGGCGAGTGGGTGGGCAGGCCAGTGTTATTTCGGGTACATGCACCTCAAATCTTAAACACTTCCAGGGTGGTCTTCCCACCCTCCCCATCCTCATCCTTACCTCCCCAACCCTCATCGACGCCCTTTCCCTGCCCTCCCCATCCTCATCCCTACTTCCACCCACATCATTATCCTTCACCCGCCCTTCCCACCCTGCCATCCTCATCCCTCCCCTCGTCACCCCTGTTCCTCTCCCCACCCACCGGGCCCACACCGCCTGCACCACGTTGGCCTGCTGGGAGATGGAGAAGCGCGCCTCTCCCACCCCTTTGTCGCTGTCCCCATAGCCCAGCATGTCCACCAGCAGCAGGCGTGCACGCAGCGTCTGCGCCGGTGTTGGCGACAATGATGCTGTTTCAATACATTCAAGCTCATGGCCACTCGCATGATTGCCTGCATTTGCATCTTCAACATTGCTTCTCACACCTGACACCTCTGGGGCACTGGCAGCACAATGTGATCACCACGGTGTGACCAGCACAGCAGGCACAGGCACCCAGCAGTGCCAACGCCCCGCAGGCCCACCTTGTCCTGCAGCAGCTGCTCCACCAGCGGTTCAAAGTCCAGGCTGCAGGCAGGGAGGGGGGGCTGGCCAGCCGCTGAGGTATGCTGCCATGTTGGACTGTTGATGTTGGCCTACACAGTCTAGCTGCCAGCCTGGTATGGCTGCTGGGCTGGGAAGGCCTAGCGGAAAAGCCTAACTGGGAAGCCCACAGTGAGGGTCACACCAAGGTGACTCCAAGCTGTACTGTTTGTGTCGCAAATCTCCCATCACTGTGCATCGCTGTCAGCCTGTGCCCAGCCATGGGGTGAAGAGGGGTTCAGAGGGATAAGGGATGTGATAGAGGGGTATGAGGGGTGAGAGAGGTTGAGAGGGGGTTGCTGTTGAGAAGGTGAGATGCAGTGGTCGTCCACACCCTGGCGCTCCATGCAGCCCTAACCTCGCTGCTCAGCGCTGAAACCGATAAAAACTCCCTTGCCGTGCGCAGTGCAATGCGGTGTCTGGTTGATGCCTGGTTCCCTGGCACTTGCCTGCAGCTGGGGTAGCCATGGAGGAAGGTGATGCAGGCATCGGCTTCACTGGGGTCCTCTGGCTCGTAGACGTGAACTGAGGGCGTCACAGACAAGTGTGGCGTGCAGGCTTACATCACTGATATGCTCTGGTCCCTGCTCTGCTGCATGCCTTGTTGCTACTGCACTGGCGATGACAGATGTGGCCTTCTCCCTCCAGCCTGCCCCCATGAGCCTGCCTAGCTGACAAAGTATGTTTGACATGACAAGGTTGGAAAGGCAAACTGCTGCTGCAGCAAAACCCGGGCATCTAGACCACAGCTGATCGACTGCCAAGGTGCCTGAATTGTGACGTCACTGTTATGGCCAAAATGCAGCTAGATGAAGTGAGCGTGTGCCGGTAGCTGAAGCTGTGTGTGTGGTTGCCTGAGGCTACCCTGCCACAGCAGAGAGTACTGGCTTGTCTAGCAAACGGAACATTGGCTGGCTGCATGACACTCAGGAGCAGTGTTGTGAGTCATGTTTTGTCGCTGTCGAAGCTAACATGCAATGAAAGAGACCTGCCCAAGCAAGGAAGCATAAGTGCCAGCACTTTTGATTGCGCGTTGATGTGCGTGATTTGCCCGTACAAGCCGCCAAGACTCAATCTTTATTGTGCTATGCAAAAATCTGAGGGCCAAAAGCCCACCAGGCAGGTCTGTACACTCGCGAAGCCGTGGAACAGCAGCATGGACTGATGGGAAGCTCTGGTGTGGCCGGCGACGCTATTTCACCTGAGATGGATTCTGTCCTCTCCTCCCCGTCTAGGTGGGCGGGGTCGATAAAGGTCAATGACACGCGCTGTGCACTGCTGAACCACCGCTGCAGGCTCTCAGAAAGCTCCATCGTCCTCGATATGTTATGTTGAAAGGACGACCGTGCTCCTCGGGCCCATACTGCAGCGAAGCGCCGTGGGTCGTGAAACACACGCTGCGCTGGTGAGACCTGGCAACATGCTATATGCATGAAAGCTAGGAAATCAACAAGCAATTTGTTTATCAATTAGTTTATCAACTGAGGTGGACCGTGAACTCGACGCGCATCCAGAACCAAACCAGGCGCTGAAGATGACGTTGGAGCACGCAGTGCCCGGCAGTGACAGGCACATCTTCAGGTGCAGACCCCTTGTCCCTCACTAGGGCCTCCATTTGAGCCGGACCAGTAGTAACCACGAGCAGCCACTAGCGGGAATACTAGTGGGCAATAGTAGCCCGACTCAAACGGTGTTAATGGGCTGTGTGGAGTATACCCAATGCACATAGACATGTGCACGAGCGCCTACCACCTACATCACTGCCTGACCCGTTGGGGCTATAGTGTAGAGTTGGCACGAACAACATGCACTGATTGACAGCTGATGACAGCTCAGATGGGGGGGGGGGCTGCTGGGCCTTGGGTGGCTTGTCTCGCAGCCGCTTGTAGCCCAGGCCAGGGTACTCCTTGCCCTTGGCTGGCAGAGCTGCCTGCTCTGGCCACCAGCACAGCTCCAGTGGGCACCACCTGCTCTCCCCAATGCGCTGCATGTTCAATGCTGCATTGCAGTCCCGGTCTACCCACCTGCCTGGCAGTGGGGCTGGCTTGGCTTTGGCAGCCTTGCCCTTGCCTTTGGTGGGCTGGGTGGGCTGGGTGGGCTCAGCTGCCTGCTCAGCCTCAGTGCGCTTGCTGCGCTTGGCTAGCAGGGGAGTGCTGGACCCTGGCTCCGATGCTGCAGGCTGTGTGGCTGCCTGGCTGCTGCAGGGGGGCAACTACTGGGCACCACATCAGGCCTCGCACTGGCTGGTCACGCTGCTGGCTCCAGGCTGGGCGCAGCAGGCGGTGTTCCACCTGCCCTGCTGGGGGCTTCCAACCTGCACGCCTGGTGGGCTGCTCATGGTCCAGCTCCTCCTCACATGGCTGCTGGCCATTCACTGCTGAGCCGACCCGGGTGGTGCAGGGCTCATCCACAAGCACCACCCTGCCCCTCAGCTGGTATATGCCCCTGGGCCTGCACACCACCTTGCAGCAGGCACGCAGCACCGCATCCGCACCCCAGCCTCCCCTGGTGCCAATGGCAGCTGCACCAAAGAACACCACCAGCTGCTTGGCACGCCCATGGCGCTTCATGGCCACCTCAGCCATCTCCTCCTCAAGCTGCAGACATGCACACAAGGCACACAGGGTGGCTGACATGGTGCCACCATGGCTTCATGCCCATGGCTTCATGCACCAAGGCTTCATGCCTAACCCACCACCTCTCAGTACCTTACCCTCCCACCCACCCTCACCTTCTTGAAGAATTGCTCCGGCGCCCGGTCCTGGGCTCAGTACAGCCTCAGCCGCTGCCGTGCCCACTTGGGGTCCAGGTACACCTCCCACACCGCGTCCCAGGTGGCCAGGGTGACGGTGATGTGCTTCAGGTTGGCCTCCAGGGAGGTGCCGGCTGAGCTTGCTGCTGCCAGGTGCTGGAGGTGGGGCTTGATCAGTGCCAGCCACCGCTGGGTGGTGCGGCAGGCATTGTTCAGGCGGCGGCGGCTTCCACCGGCGGAGCTGATCTGCTACCAGCTGGCCTGTCACTGGATCCCACACCCCTGAGGCGGCACTGACTGCCTGGGTGACGCCAGGATCGATGCCCACCCCAATCTGTGTGGCTGGATCAAACACAAACTCACGCTGCTCAGCTATGCCCCTGCCTATGTGGGGGAGTCCCACTGCATGTGCCGCTGCTGCTGCTGCACTTGGGCGGCTGTTGCTGCTGGCAGCTGGGGGTGGGGCTGGAGGAGGGGGGAGGGGGCGCATGTAGTGGACACACACGCTGACACCGTCTGTCTTCCTCTCAAACCGAAACTCCTTATTGCGAAGCTTGCGTGTGTTGAACCACCTAGCCCAGTGCTGGCTCAGTGCTGGCTCTGATGTGAATGCTGCCTGGTCAGACTTGGCTGCTTGCACACCCCTTGCAGCACCCTGCTGTCCAGCTTGACATCTTCAGGTGCAGTCACATTGTAGGAGTGGTCATAACATAGCTGCAATACCTACCAACCCACCGGCCTGGACTATGCCCTGCACCATCAAGCACGTTGACCTGGCACATGGTTTGTACATGTAACAATGTATCATGTGTCAGAACCCGGTGCACAGCATGGCAGGCATTGGCAGAGTGGTCCCGGATCAGGATTCTCATGGTGCATTACTGCACCTTTCTCTGGTGCAGTCCTGTAGTTCACCCCATGGTGCAGTACTGTCCAAGGTGCAGTATGTGCAGTATGTGCCAACTCTCAAATATGCTGTGATTGGTTGCCTGAGCGCAATGCACATGCCATGTGCGTGCAATCTTGGAAAAGAGTGCACTATAAGTGCCATGAGGGTCCAATGTTACAAGTTGATGACTCCCATTTGTCACTGTCATTCCAACAAAGTCGAAGTTTTGGGTGACCAATCCAGTAGTAGTGAACTTGCATACTAAATACCTTCGTACAGCCTTGCAAAGCCAACTTTTGGAATGAGATTCACAGGTCAGGCTTATATATATTATATATCATAGTGTTTGGAACCAGAAAGAGAAACTCAGAAAATGCTTAAAACATCTGTCATTCACTTCTGTATCATGTCAGTTTGTACTGTATCATCTGTACCTTCTCTCCCGGGTTTTTATTTGCTTTTAGGTTTCCACCCCCAATCTTACATCCCCAAGTTTCATGTCAAAGCATCAAACTTTGTTCCGACAAGTTTCTGCGAGTGCGGATGGAAATCCACACAGACGAAACACAGGTCATAGTGAAAGGTCAGTGTTGTACACAGTATTTGCAAACCAATGCAATGCATTGTCAGCAATGGTGTATAGCGTCCCAGCGCCTCACATTCATTGCCTGAGCTGCTCCGGCATCACTGCCACCTCCTCCCCTCTGCCTCTGCTGCCAGGTGCCATGGGGATGACTGCAAACAGGGAAGGTGATTGCTGCCAGCACCAGAGCTGCCTGCCCCAGGGGCTTCCCTGCAGTGTGCGGCCCAGCTGCCAGGCAGGACCCGGGCGGCAGCAGCTCACTCCCGGCAGGCAGGCACACACTGCGGGGCCATATACCATAAGCACCTGCACCCACACCCTACCCTGCTCCATAAAGCCCTGCTAGACCCAACTGCCCACCAGCAGGCCTGGACCCAGGCAGACAGGGCCCAGGGGGGCAGTGGGCTGTCCCTAGCTGACCCTTGAAGGCAGGCATACAGTGTTGAGCGTGGCATCTGGCTGGCTCCTTCCGGCTCCTGACTCACACCTTTGGCTGCACTGGGCAGGGCAGCAGCCCTGGTGCCTGGCCTGCCCGCTGTGATGGGAGAGCCCTGGTGCCTGGCCTGCACAATGTCCCCCCTCTGCCTGCAGCAGCTGCCGCCACGCCTCAGCCTCAGGCGGGCTGGCCCGCACCTGCTCATGCATGAGGGCTGCCCGCTTACCGTCACTGCCCAGCTGGTCGAAGACTGCTTTGTTCACTATGAACCCTGCATCAATGTGGATCATCTGCTGCAGCTTGATGTGGGCCGCCACCCCTGACATGCTGCCATCATGCAGTGTAAGAGAAATCTGATCCACAGCTATGCCCCGGGGCAGACCCAGCTCTATCCCTACCCGCAACAAAGCGCAAAAGGTGCCGATCTGGCTTTGTGACGTCTGCTGCGACTCCATCTATCCAGCAGCTGCCAGCGCTTGCACTAGCTGACAACAGTCTACTTGCTGTGCTGCTTTCTGCACCTTCTTGATGCTCCTCATTGCAATAGTTGTAACCCTGGCAAACAGCTCTTGCAATGTTGGTGACGCTGCCAGGGATGTCTAACACCCCGTGCAGGCATGCAACCACTGACTGGCTGTGTGTAGCTGAGTGAGAGACTCCTTACCCCACAGCCCCTCATTCTGTCCCCTCTTGCTGCACTCCCTCCACAGTGCTGCTGCCATGCTCTTCAGCTGCGGCTCACTGACCAGCTGGCTGTGACTTGATGACACTGCCTGGCGGATGGACAGGGCTAGAAACATGCTCCTGGCATACAGCAGGTTGGCAAAGGCCTGAGTGGCGAAGGCGGTCAGGTCTGCCTTGGCCACCCCTGCTGCCAGGCTGCGCACTGAGCTGTCCAGGTAGCCAAGGCGTGCCAAGGCATTTAGGTTGTTAGCCAAGTCTTGGCCATTGGCAGCTCGTTGTGCCTGTGCTGCACGCTCAGCCAGCTGCCTGCAGACCTCCTTGTCATGCCACAGCACCAGGCCCATGGCGTACAGGATGTTGCTGATGTTGTGAGCATTGCATCCGACCACCACCCTCATTCCTCTGATGCAAACTGGTCCAGCAGCTGCCTTGCCTCTTCCCTGCAGCCAGGCAGCTTGCTGGTAGCCTAGAGTAGACAATAATCCAATGCCTGCCTCCTGGAGGTGCAAGAGTGATGTGGCCGAGTGACACACTGGTACGAGCAGGTATGAGCTGGTAGCTGGTATGAGCCTAGTGGCGCAATGACTCCGAAGAAGCCCACAGGTCACACGTGGGGAGCAGTTCTTCAAGAAGGTGAGGGTGGTTGGGAAGGTTAAGTAGTGAGAGGTGGTGGGTTGGGTATGAAGCCATGGTGCCAGCATGCCAGCCACCCTGCGTGCCTTGTGTGCATGACTGCAGTTGGAGGAGATGATGGCTGAGGTGGCCATCAAGCACCGTGGGCGTGCCAAGTAGCTGGTGGTGTTATTGGTGCAGCTGCCATTAGCACCAGGGGAGGCTGGGGTGCGGATACGGTGCTGTGTGCCTGCTGTAAGGTGGTGTGCAGGCCCAGGGGCATAGACCAGCGCCGGGGCAGGGTGGTGCTTGTGGATGAGCATCGCACCAGCCGGGTAAGCTCAGCAGTGCATGGCCAGCAGCCCTGTAAGAGCTGGCCAAGCGAACGCAGGGCCACCAGCAGGGCCGGTGGACCACCGCGTGCTGCGCCCAGCCTGGAGCCAGCAGCCTGACCAGGCAGTGCGGGGCCTGATGTGGTGCCCGGTAGTGGCCCCCCGCAAGCCCCCACAGCCCCCATGCAGCAGCCAGGCAGCCACACAGCCTGCAGCCTCAGAGCCAGGGCCCAGCACTCCCCCGCCAGCCAAGTGCAGCAGCTGAGCCCACCCAGCCCACCGCAGGCAAAGGTAAGGCTGGGAAAGCCAAGTCAGCCCCACAGCCCGGCAGGTGGGTAGACCGGGACTGCAATGCAGCGCTGAACATGCAGTGCAGTGGGGAGAGCAGGTGGTGCCCACTGGAGCTATGCTGGTGGCCTGACCAGGGGAAGCTACCAGCCAAGGGCAAGGAGTACCCTGAGCTGGGGTTCAAGCGGGTGCGAGGCAAGCCACCCAATGCCCAGCAGCACCAGCAGCCCGCTGCGGCACAGTAGTGTGTTCCCCCCGTTGGTGAGCTGTACCAGCTTACAACTAGTGCATGTTTGTCATGCCAACTCTGTATCATAGCCCTGTGGGTCAGGCAAGAGTGTAGGTGGTAGGCGACCATGCCCATGTGTATGCCATGTGTATGCCATGTGTATGCCATGTGCATGAGAACTCCACACAGACAAAAACACCGTTGTGTGGTGGTCCACGGTTAGTGTCCCACGGCAATGAAGGCTCTAGGCTGAGGGTCAAGGTGCTGAACGTATGTAACCCTGTTTTGTTTTGCACTGAACCTGCGCAGATGGCTGTCAACACGTGAGAAACCCTTGGAAGGATGTCATGCGCATGCCTTGTGTGCCTCTCTGTGCCTTGTGTGCCATCTTGTGTGCCTTGTGTGCCATGCAGTTGGAGGAGGAGGCAGCCGATGTGTTCCCAGCAGCTGTGGGGGACCCGCAAGCAGCTGGTGGTTTTCTTTGGCAACGCAGGCATTGGCACCCGGGGTGGGTAAGGGGCCAAGGCCGTGTTGCAGGCCTGCCGCAAGGTGGTGGAGAGGCCCAACAGCGGCAAGCCAACAGACAGGGTGCCAGGCAAGGTGGTGACAGTGGATGAGTTCCGCACCAGCAGGGTCAGCTCGGCTATGCACAGCCCCCAGCCCTGTGAGGCGGGGCTGGGCCGCAGCAAGCCCACCAGGCCTGACGACTGGAAGCCCGAGCCAGGTCAGGTGCAGCACCGCTTGTTGCGGTCAGCTTGGAGCAAGCGGCTTGAGGCGCCAGTGCGGGGCCTCATGTGGTGCCCTGAGCTGAACCAGGCTACCCCTGGGGACCTTGGCATATGGGTGGACAGGGACTGCAACACAGCCCTCAACCTTCAGCGGGCAGGGGAGAGCAAGTGGCGCCCACTGGAGCTGTGCAGGTGGAAAGATCGAGGAGCGGCTCGTGCCGAGGGCAAGGAGCACCCCGGCCTAGGCTCTAAGAAGCTGCGAGACCGAGCACCAGCAGCAGACCGAGCACCAAGCCCAGCAGCCTGTTGCACAGTAGCATGTGTGCACTAGGCAATGCTTAAGCTGTTGCTTACATCAAAGCATGTGTTTCATGCCAACATCTATCGCCCCATCCTCGTAAAGGGGGTGGGGGTAGGAAACTAGGTATTGGTGCCGGCTGTTTTGGATATAGCTCGGAATTGCTCGGACTCCAGATAACGCATCTCCTAGTAGTAGGGGAATGCACTGAGCATGCGCATAAACTGTACTTGCAAAATGCAAGGCGGCATGGCCGAATGATCGCCGATGCTGAGACTAGCGCTCCTATCTGCTACCCTTTGGGGCTTGTTGGTCGTCAGCGACGCCTTCAGCTTGCATAACTGTACTGCATTCCTCTGTTCCGTAGCACCTGGCGAGACCTGGACGCCCGCTGCACTCAATGTGTCAGGCATTTTGACGGTGGCAGGGATTTCCGGCGTGCAAGCATCCACGCTGAACTTGAGCTCGCTAAGCCGTGGGACCTTCACGCCAGGCGTGTCCCAGCCATCACATCAGCACTGTCTGATGTCACGCACATGGTAGCACCGCAATCACAACAGGCCGTGTTGGCTCATGCAGGAAGCTCGCTTCGCTTCCAGGACCTCACCTTGGTGACAGACCTCGCTGCGCCCACAGCCAGCTCAGCATCAGCTTTCCTGCGCCCTTCACGCCTATCGGGCACAGGCCCCCCTTCCATCACGTACATCAATGTCACCCTACGGCTGCCCAGCTCCTGCGTTTCTCTAGGCCTGTACACCAACCTGCTCTGCCGGGGCACAGTGAACTCCAGCTTGGTCATCAACAGATGGGGCGTGCTGATCCACACCTGGTCCAGTGCGGCTGTCAGCGCTCGCAACTTGAACCTCACATGTGGCGGCCCCCTGCCCCGCACTCTGTGCTCCAGCACGTCAGTCTCTCAGCCACGGGAGCTGCTGGCAGCACTCATCAGTACCACAGTCATGGCCGCGGGCACGACCAGTTTCATTCACGTCCTTAACAACATCTCCTTGCAGGTCTGCGGTTGTGAGCTTGAGCTGTTGCTGGTCAGCCTGCAGCTCCTCCCTCATGCAGTGAAAGCAGGCACAGTCGAGCTTGCCCTGCCCCTGCCCCTGCCCCTGCCCCTCAACGTCCCTGGTTCTAGCCCCTGGCTGCAGGGCCATGTCCCCGCCGTAGCAGCCTTGTGTGGTGGTGCAGGGCGGCTGGTCAACATTACCAACAAGGTCATCATTGCAGGTCAGTGGGCTGTCGGTTGATGCTCAAGTCAGCACATTCCCCTACTACTAGGAGCTGCGTTATCTGTAATCCGAGCTGTTGTCCCCTACAAAAAAGCCGGCACCAATACCTAATTTCCTACCCCCAACCCCTTACGAGGATGGGGCGATTGATGTTCTCAATTCAGCACAAGTGTGCTTCTCCAGCTGAGCCTGTCATGGCCAGGGCGGGCTGTGTGTCATAGCTGTGATGTAGGTGGCACCTTGTCAACTCACTGCTATTTTGTCCCGACACCTCCTCCCTCACTAGGGACTACTACGAGGGACCACTAGGGACCGCTACGTACCACTAGGCACCACTACGTGGGGGCGGTGTTTGCTGTGTGGAGTTGTGTATACATGCACTTGGCATGGGCGCTTTCCACCTAAACCACTGCCTGACCCCTGTGACATGCATCCACTCATTGTAAGCTGATGACAGCTCAAGAGGGGGGCACACATTACTGTGCCACAGCAGGCTGCTACTGCTGCTGGGCCTTGGGTTGCTTGTCTCGCAGCCGCTTATACCCCAGCTCTGGGTACTCTCTTGCCCTTGGCTGGCAGAGCTGCCTGCTCTGGCCACCAGCACAGCTCCAGTGGGCACCACCTGCTCTCCCTAATGCGCTGCATGTTCAGCGCTGCATTGCAGTCCCTGTCTACCGACCTGCCTGGCTTAGGTGCTGGCTTGGCTTCAGCAGCCATGCCCTTGCTCTCGCCTTTGCCCTCCAGTGTGTCACCAGTGTGTCACACCTCCACATCACCCTCGCACCTCCAGGCGGCAGGCACCGGAGCACTCATCTTGTTGGAGCGGGTTATCTTGTCCCAGCCCTATTGTGGGCGGCCAGCTTGTTCAGCCCTGTGCAGCAGTGACAGCCCTGCCCACTTGCGCCGTGCAGTGCTTGACAGGGGAAGCAACTGCAATACCTGCAACATAGGCTGTGTCGGGCACTGTGCTGTGTGTCATCACGTGACATGGCTGGCCAAGTGCTTTGGCTGCCGTGTTTGCAGGAGTGCCCTCACCTGACAACCCTCGACCAGAGCTGGATTGGGCAGGGTGGGTACACATGCTCGAATCACCTGCCTGAAGCATTGGTGGTGCAGGGCTGCTGCTGCTGACATGTGATGCTGCTGCCCACAATTCCAAGCTGCTCGCTGACCACAGGTGGTGTGGCATTGTGAGCGTAGTGCTCCCCACCAGCAGCCTCCAGCTCAGCAACCTGACCCTGGCCAACCTGCCAGTGGGACCCTCAGCGTCCACCCCTCTCAGCTTCTTCACCGCTGCAGCCTTCATCGCTGCCTTCAACAGGTGAGATGGCGGGTGTGTTGAATTGTGGTGATCACCCTCATCGTGTACGTGCCCTTGGGGGCCTCTGTCCTGGCTGGGGTAAGGGTTGGGGGTTTTGAAGGTCTAATGGTTACCCTCACTCTCACCCTAGCACTCACAATGTGCCTTTGGGATGTGCTGGGCCAGCAACACTGCATCAAAGACACACTGTGTTATGGATTTAGAGAACGACAGCTCGAATTACAGATAACGCAGCTCCTAGTAGTAGGGGAATGTGCAGTATGCCACATGCAATAATGTCAGTAATGTCAGCGTGTCACGACCGCTGTAGCTGACTTGGGGTATCTCTCGTCACATGTTGTTGCCCTCCAGAGACGCTCTGGGCATAAGTGGCTTTCGCCTTGTGCTCCAGGACGTCACCCTGCTGCTCCCTTCTGATGAGGTCAGGCAGCAACATGTTAAGCTCCAATGCAAATACAAGAAACAAGGACGCCTATACTTCGCCATATACCTCAGATGTATATGTATACATGTATCCACTTATCCTCTCATTCACTTATCCTCATGCATTTGCACTAATCCTATGATGCAAGATGAGAATGGCGATCAGTGCATGTCTACCCTACAACTCCCCTGGATCTGTACTCTGGACACTTTGGGTAGATGTGATGTCCGGGCCAATACCTGGTTCCCTGTCCCCACCCCCGACGTTATCTGCAAACCGGGTTCGATGTCCAGGCCGATATTCAACTCCCTATCCCCACCCCCTTGCAAAGGTGGGGCGATAGACGTTGGCATGAGACACGTGTTCTTATGTCAGCAACAGGTTGGGCAGTGCCTGGTGCACACATCACTGTGCTACATGCTGCTGGGCCTGGGCCTTGGGTGCTCGGGTCCCCACTTTGTGCCTAGTGCCGCTGCTGCTGCGAGGCCTGGCCACCAGCACAGCTCTACTGGGCGCCATGGGGCCTCCCCTGCCTGCTGGAGAGTGAGGACTGAATTGCAGTCCCTGTCCCACCCTTTCCCAAGGTCCCCAGGGATGGCCTGGTTCACCCAAGCTGGATGATGATGGAGCCCCTCAAGCAGGCCTTGACGACCTGGATCCTTACGAAACCCCGCTGCTCTATCCACTTCCGCAGCTTCTCCCTTTTAGCGAGCGAGGACCCATCCAGCCCACTTTGCCATGTGCATTAAAGCGCCCTCAATTTCCCTGATACGGCAGCGGGACCGGCTCGGACGTATCTTGCATGATGAGGGTTCGCACGCGCATGTACCTGCACTACTCATGGCCTGTGTTGCCGTGAACTAGGCCAACAGCACAGCTTAATAAAGAGCCATGAGGCCTCGTTGCTTACCGGAGGTTGAGGGCTAAGTTACGATCCACTTACCTGCCAAGGACACAATCAAGTCACAATCCACTCCTGTTGGTACTGGCTCTGCAGATGGTGTGGTGGAGCGCCATGGCCACCAACCCCAACTTAGCTGAAGAATGGATCTCCTATTTGACTACCTTCCTGGTAACGTGCAAACAATGCACCCTGCCCCCGTGCTTGTCTTTAAGCAGGACTGTCTCAGCCAAATCGGCACTAAACCCGCCAGCATTTGTGCTGCCCTCCTGCTTGCTGCGCCGCTTGCGTCCACCTCTCACCACATCCAACCTGTTGCCACCAACCTGTTGTGCATTCTGCAGGTCACTGATGCCAGTAATGTCAGCATCACCGTGCAACACCTTATGCCTGCTAAAGGCACCTATGTTTGGCGCAACACACAGCTGGTCAGTGTGCAGCAGCAGCCACCATCAACGCCCCTGCTGGTGCATGACACAGGTGCGACGGCCTGGGTGTCCTCCTTGCAGCCTATGTGGCTGTGGCTGTTGAACCAGGCCTGTTCACGAATACATGTTAACTGACCTCACTGCTACACCAGGCCAACAAAACTCATTCAACAAGGAACAACATGTCGGCCTGTGGGTAATCTCACTCAGCTACTACAACCATGTTGTAGCATCCTCGGTCGCTTTGATGATAAGCCCAGTGGTCTTTGGAGGGAACGTGACACCGGTGTGGGGTTTGTAGTCATCAAGGGTGCGAATGAGGACGCTGCGGTTGAATTGTAGCCGAGTAAGATTATCCACAGACAACACCTTGTTCATTTACCAGGTTGTTCTGATTTGGAGGGAAATGTGCACACACGTGGAGAAAGACTCTATCAAGCAGACCCTATTGCTCGGCTCACATTTTCCTCGTGTATTACATAGCTCAATGCCAATCATTGCATTTGGTGCACATGCACTGTAGGCTCCGTGCCAACCCTCAATTAGTCACTGTTTGTACGTCTGTGCAGCAGAAGCACTCGATGCAACATTGCCAATGATGTGTCCATACCTGGCAGCTACTGTGATCTTACTTGCCCTTTGTGTCTGGCAGATGTGTCTGGCAGATGTTGTAACCCTCACCTGCCCTTTGCCATTGCAGGTGCGCTTCGCCTGAATGGCTTGGGCCCCGCCGTGTTCTTCATGTATGCTAATGTCCGCCCCTATGCATGGGTGAAAAGGTCTTCCCTGCTCATTTCTCCTTTTGACATCCCCTCAGACCGGCGGGTACTGACGCTGGTCAGCAGCAGCACTGTGGACATGTCAAACTCCATGGTAAGCCTCTTGGCTCTGAGCATTGAGGTCTGTAGGCTACGTGGACAAGAGTGCAAACACAGACAAGTCTATAAGCCTACTGCAACATGCGGTGTTGAGGCAATCATCGTATGCATCGACGTTGACATTGTTAACCAGCCAGCTCATTTTGAGGAGCGCTAGCTACACAATACGCGACCACCCCCAGTGCATGCCTATGGAACCATATCAAGCAAGGCCCATAACCAGGATGACCAACTCTCTTGTGCCCAATATCTTCAAGGTTAATGTCTGCCTACCACACCCTTTCTTGATTACTATTATAGTTGGTTTTTAGGTTACCCAGCTAGCTACTAATGCTGCTAAGGAAGATGAAGAAGACTACGCCAGTATGCACCAGCGCGCATCATGGGAGGAGCTACCGCCTGAGACATGGCCTGCTCCCACCATCAAGTTGGAGAAGAGACAGACCCCCTACCCCCAATGCTGCTAAAGCATCCTGTGCTGCTCATCATGTGCCTTGCTCGCCGTTAGCAACCCTGGCGGGTGTTGCTATAGCATGCCTCTTCACAAGCTTGTGATGGCAACAGAGGAGTGGGCACAGCCCTTGGCAGCAAGTCTAGCAGCACAGCGTCAGGCTGCCAGGCTGCACTGTGGCTGCTGTGACCTTGCAGGTGCTGCAGCAGGACACAGTCATCACAGGTGACCCCCACAGGCCCCAGGTCACCCTGCTGGACTTGGCAGCAGCGCCCTCCAGGCTGGGCCTCAGCGGCCCTGGCGGCCAGCTCACCCTCAGCAACCTGGTGCTGGGCAACGCAGCGCCCTTGCTGTCCAGCCTGGTCTGTGGGGCTGCTGCACGGCAGCAGGGTGTGGCCTGCCACCCCACCAGCTTGGACAACATGACGGACCCCACTGCCAGCAGCAGGGCTGTGTGGCGGGCCACGGGGCTGGCTGACCTGGGTGATGAGGCCCCCTCGCCGCCCCTCTGCTCCCCGGCGCTGGCTGAGGCCCTGGGCGGGCTCACCAGCTTGTTGTGGTTTTTCTCTACCCCCAGAGCTCCTGACCTTGATAATCTGCCGCCCATTGCCAGCGCCCCCCTGGTGCTGTTGAACGTGACGATCCTGCTGCCCGACCTGGAGGCCCAGGCCATCAGGGAGGTGGCAGTGGGCGGCAGCACCTGGGGCAACCTGCAGCCTGACACCCTGGACCTGCTGCGCTCTCAACTGGCTGGTCAGCAGGTGGATCTGGGGAGGGAGTGGCGGCTGGCTGGCCTGGGTGGGGCTGGCCAGGGTGGGTATGGCTGGAGCTGGGGCAATGGCAGGCCCGGGCCCATAGTCCCTTGTCTAGAGAGACCCATCTGAGCTCCTGCTGCTGCTGCCACAGGTGCTGCCTGCTGCCTGGCCCCCTGGTGGCTTCACCTTCCCCACCTTTTCATGGTCAGTAGAGGTACAGCGTGTCATCACCAAGCTTCAGTGTTGGGCTGCAGTGCCATGTTTGTCTTGTCAACAGTAATACTGTTGACACCTCATGCATAGCCTAGATGCCCATATGCCCACCGCCTCAGCCTCGCATAACCTGTCATTGCTGCCCAGGTTTGGTATTCGTGGTCTCCATGTCACGCTGGCGCCTGCCACGCCCACTGACCCCTGGGGCACGCCCTGGGCTGACCTTTGGAATGATCCTTTGCCCCAACTGGTGCCCAGCAACCTCACCACCATGGTTCAGCCTGACGGCCCCCTGCTGCTCACCCCTCCAGACCCACCTGGCCCCTCCCCTGACCCACCCAGCCCTAGCCCTGACTTTGCTTCAGACGATCGTCCCAGCCCATTGCTTGCTTCATCTAGCCCCAGCCCTGGCCTCCCTGCTCCCAGATTCAGTCTGAAGCCCAGCCCACCCGCACATCCACCTGTACCCAGCACAGCGCCTTTCAGCCCTGAGAAGTCTGTGCCCTCAGCCTGCAGCGATTGTGAAGACACAGCCATCGGTGTAGCGGTGGGCTCTACCATAGCCTGCCTGCTGCTGTGCTGTGTGGTGCTGCTGCTGGTAGCCCGCTGGCGTCAGGGGCTCTCCTCCCCAGCTCAGTCAGGCTGTGGCAAGGCTGGTGTGGCGCTCAGTCTCTCTTCCGTTGAGGCCCAGTCCATCCATGAAAAGGTCACCAACCCAGCTGCTGCTTTGCAAGATGAGAGGACTCGTCAGGTGAGCTGGTCTATCTGGGAGCAGGCAGGCTCTGGTTCCGTTGAGAGGACCTGACCTGACCTGATCGAGCCTGAGCCTGAGCCTGAGCCTGAGTATGAGTATGAGCCACACCACACAGGCTCACTCAAACGCAGCTGCTGCCACACAGCTGTCCGTGTAGAAAGCATTCACTCACTGGGCATGCAGGATGGGATGTGTACTGGAGGGCTGCTGCCTGCTGCCACTTACTTACCTTACTTACTTTAGCTGTCTTGTTACTTACTTACTTTTTTTACTTTAGCTGTCATGATTGAGGGCCAGTGAGGGGGATCACATGACACCCTCCTCCCCCTTTACCCTTCCCCCTTTACCCTTCCCCCTCCTTCCTAGCCCCACTTGGTACTACTTAGGCCTAGGCTGTCTGCATGCACATTTCTCAACTGTGGACAGCATTCATGCCATCCTCACTTGCTGTTAGCAGCAGGGCAAGCTGGCACATGTGCATGCCAGCTGTCATGGCAGCCAAGGTATCCGTATGCCGGGTTGAGTGCTGGAGCATGCGAGCATCGCACCACGTTGACCAGGCAGCTTTGCTTGTGTGGCCCTGTTGTATTTAGACCACCAAATGCATACAAGCCAAATGACGCACTGCTAGAGTACAGCAGGACCTCCTGCTGCTAGCTTGCAAAGCTGCTTTAAGCTTCCTAGCAATTGACAGTGCCCAGATGCTACACAATGAGCCATGTCACATATCATCATGGCATTCTTACTGGGCTCCCTTCTTCTCGGCAGTCACAAACCTGCAGCAGAATGGTGCAGCATTATCTGCCACCATTGCAGGGTACGCTGTGTGCCCGCAGTGATGGGAGCGGCTGCCTTGTTCCAATCTATTGCTCCTGCCTATCTGCTGCCCCTGCATAGCAAACCACACACTGCCACCACAAGGCAACCCCACCCTGTATCCCAGGCCATGTCCTTACCCTCCAATATGCCTCCAATATGCCGTACACCCCTCCTGCAGTCACTGGACCTCAAGTACATGCAGTACGCCGAAGCGAAGGGGAAGCATTGCAAAGGTCACGAAACTCTCGCCACATCACTCTCGCATCTCCAGGAGGCAGGCATCGGACTGTTGTCTGATCTGGGCTACCAGCAAGCTCCAGGCCGGTCCCAGGAGCAGCAGCAGCAGGAGGCACCCCCCATCCAAATCTCTTCCAGCTGTGTGGTGCAAGCTGGCTCAAGCAGCAGTGGCGCACCTGACAGCCATGGCACCAGCAGCTCTTCAACAGCGGGACACGCTGCCGCAGTGCCAGCCAGCTCAGCCCCAGAGGCAGGGCCAGCTGCAGGGCCAGCCAACCAGGAGCAATTGCGCAACATTGAGGCTTGCCCCATGCTCAGCACGCCTTACAGTGAGTGCACACCATGCTCAGCACATTCCCCTACTACTAGGAGATGCGTTATCTGGAATCCGAGCTGTTGTCCCCTATAGCCGGCACCAATACCTAATTTCCTAGGTCGTTTTACCATGCTCCACACCATGCTCAGCAGGGGCTAGCACCGAGCTTGAGCAAGCGGGCCTCGAGCAGGAGCTGACGCTGGAGCAGCAGCTGGGTGTGGGGGCATGTGGCACAGTGTACCGGGGCAGCTGGCGGGGAATGCCGGTGAGTGGCGGTTGGTAAAAGACCAGGCTCTACCAAACTTTTTGCGCCACTCCTGACTTGGCACTGTCCTCTGCCCTGCTGGTGGTCAAGGGATTGGTGAAGCGCTCATGTCCCATGAGTAGTGCCGCATGTGGTCGAGGTCTTGGTCTGCTGCTTGACCCAGGTGGCGGTGAAGCGGCTGCTGTTCTCCGGCCTGGCTGACCAGCTGGACTTCACCGCCCAGCGGCAGCAGGTGCTGATGGAGGCGGAGCTGAATGCAGGGCTGGCGCACCCCAACCTGGTGGCCACATATGCCTACCGCTTTGCCCCCGTGACCAACAGCAGCCAGGTGACAAAGGAGGACACTAAGAAGCGCAGGCTAGTAGGGCCCAGTAGGGGTCCTACTAGGCCCAGTAGGCCCACTAGGCCCAGTAGGGGCCCTGGGCCTAGTAGGGCCCAGGGCCTAGTGCCCATGGCAGGCTAGTAGGGCCCAGCGCAGGCTAGTAGACCCTCTGCCCTCCGCTGCTACTCAGCCTGCAGCTACTATCGCCTGGAGGAACCCTGGCCTCTAGTGACCATAGTGGCAGCAACATGCCAAGCATGAAAACCTACTGGGTGCTGCCTGCTCTCTGACCCTGCAGGGCCTGGCTGACTGGGCCCTGCTCATGGTGTGCGAGCTGTGCTGCTTTGGGAGCCTTTTGGGCGTCATTGACAGTGGCAGGTGTGCGGGCTTGGCAGCATTTGTGAGCACCTTTGTTCTGCATTCATGACAGGCTCTCGCTGCTGCACTCGCATCATGTGGCTTGCAGAGGTCACATACAGCTCAGAGTTATGCCCGTGACCTGAAACAATGCCTGGGCCACACAGGCCAGCAGGCTTAATCAACTGCGGCAGCGTCCTCACTGACTAGTGGCATGTTCTAGGAATGCGCAAGGGGACCTCCAGCCTGCTGCCCTCACATGTCATTTACACAGGCTGTGGGACGCCCAAGAACAAGTGCCCCGCATGGCTCAGGTGATCACCATTCTCGGTGATGTGGCGCAAGGCATGGTGAGGCGCAGCAAACAGACCCTAAAATCTCTGCCTGGTCGCTGGAGCAGGCCCTTCCTCTACTCTCTTTGTTGCCCTGGGAAAGCTAGAGCTATGGGGTTGGCACAAGGCTTGCACCTCGCCCTGGCTGGTTCCTAGATCACGTCAACAGCCTTGCAGAAGGACCCCAGGCCTGTCTAGCCAGGTGCTGCCAATCATCAGCCGCCGCAGGCTACAGCCTCTTGGTGCTGACACTCAGGGCATGAGGTCTGTGAGCTTTTGACGGCTGCACCACTCCGTCACCCTGTTGTGCCTGCAGGCGTACATTCACAGCCGCAACATCATCCACAGGGTAGGTCTCAGGGCCTGCAAGCGGCAGCTAGCCTGGCACACACTGGTAGGCAGTGCTGTGTAAGGTGCAGGCAGGGGTGGTGTGACTGCGGGGCCGGCTCCCTCACCTCCTGTTTGGCTGGCCCTGCCAGCAGTAAGGCCATTAGCTGTGTGGACAACTGCTCAGGCACTTCAAGTTCAATCATGGTTATCAACGAGCTTCCAGCTGTGCAGCTTGACAGGGCATATGGGACACAGCAACAGAACAAGACATGGTCGCTGTGGCAACCAGCACCTCCTCCCTCACTAGGGACTGCTACAAGGGACCCACTAGGGACCGCTAGGTACCACTAGGCACTACTACGCGGGGGCGGTGTTTTGCTGTGTGGAGTTGTGTTCCCATGCACTTGGCATGGGTGCCTTCCACCTAAACCATTGCCTGAACACTGTGACAGGGCTAAAACCCAGGGTTGGCATGACCTGCATGCACTAATCTGCCTGGCTGTGGCGCTGGATTGGCTTCAGCAGCCATGCCCTTGCCCTTGCCTGTGCCCTTGGTGGGCTGGGTAGGCTCAGCTGCCTGCTCAGCCTTGATGCGCTTGCTGCGATTGGCTGGCCGGGGAGTGCTGGGACCTAGCTCTGAGGCTGCAGGCTGTGTGGCTGCTTGAAGCAGAATGCGTGGGGTCACTACCGGGCACCACATCAGGCCCCGCACTGGCTGGTCACGCTGCTGGCTCCAGGCTGGGCACAGAAAGCGGTGGTCCACCTGCCCTGCTGGGGGCTTCCAGTTTGCAGGCCTGGTGGCCCTGCGTTTGTTCACCAGGCTCCCACATGGCTGCTGGCCAATCACTGTTGAGCTGACCCGGGTGGTGCAGGGCTCATCCACAAGCACCACCCTGCCCCTCAGCTGGTCTATGCCCCTGGGCCTGCACACCACCTTGCAGCAGGCACGCAGCACCGCATCAGCACCCCACCCACCCCCAGTGCCAATGCCGGCAGCGCCAAAGAAGACCACCAGCTGCTTGGCACGCCCATGGTGCTCCATGGCCACCTCAGCCATGTCCTCCTCCAACTGCAGCCATGCACACAAGGCACACACAAGGTGGCTGACATGGTGGCACCAGGTTAGGCATGGCATAGTCAACTACTCTTTCACCTCATGCCCGACCCACCACCTCTCAGTCCCTTACCCTCCCTACCACCCACCCACCCACTCTCACCGTCTTGAAGAACTGCTCCAGCGCCCGGTCCTGGGCTCCGTACAGCCTCAGCCGCTGCCTTGCCCACTTGGGGTCCAGGTACACCTCCCACACCGCGTCCCAGGTGGCCAGGGTGACGGTGATGTGCTTCAGGTTGGCCTCCAGGGAGGTGCGGGCTGAGCTTGCTGCTGCCAGGTGCTGGAGGTGGGGCTTGATCAGTGCCAGCCACCACTGGGTGGTGCGGCAGGCATTGTTCAGGTGGGGCTGATCTGCTTCCGCCGGCGGAGCTGATCTGCTACCAGCTGGCCTGTCACTGGATCCCAGCTGAGGTCCGCTGAGGTCTCCGCTGCAGGTCTCATCTGTCAGGGGCTAGCCAGCAGCTAAGGACGCGTCATCTAATGCAACGGCTGTCAAAGGACACCGAAGAAAATAGCCCCGCACACTAACCCCGCACATAGCAAACACTAAGCACATGTTGTGGCCCTATGTGCTTGCAGGTATCGCCAAAAGCAGCAGCGACTAATAAACCTGCAGCCACAATGGAGCTTCCTAGTGGAGCGGTCCAGCGCTACCCGAGCCCTGGAGCCATGGCACACTCTAGGGCTGTTTGCTAGTTCACTGGTGTTTACCAGTGCAACGGGCTGGTAGCCATATAAGCATTAAAGCTGTTAGTTTTGATGAGGTGCCCAGTGGTCAAGGGGGATTAGCCCCTTGAACGAGTGCCACCGGAATGGGGTTGGTAGTCATTAAGGGTGCGACCGAGGATGCTTCAATATGATTGTAGCGGAGTGAGATTACCCACAGGCCGACATGTCGTTCCTTGTTGAATGAGTTTTGTTGGCCTGGTGTAGCAGTGAGGTCAGTTAACATGTATTCGTGAACAGGCCTGGTTCAACAGTGATGTAGCCACAGCCACAGCCACATAGGCTGCAAGGAGGACACCCAGGCCGTCGCACCTGTGTCATGCACCAGCAGAGGCGTTGATGGTGGCTGCTGCTGCACACTGACCAGCTGTGTGTTGCGCCAAACATAGGTGCCTTTAGCAGGCATGAGGTGTTGCACGGTGATGCTGACATTACTGGCATCAGTGACCTGCAGAATGCACAACAGGTTGGTGGCAACAGGTTGGATGTGGTGAGAGGTGGAGGCAAGCGGCGCAGCAAGCAGGAGGGCAGCACAAATGCTGGCGGGTTTGGTGCCAATTTGGCTGAGACAGTCCTGCCTAAAGACAAGCAAGGGGGCAGGGTGCATTGTTTGCACGTTACCAGGAAGGTAGTCAAATAGGAGATCCATTCTTCAGCTAAGTTGGGGTCGGTGGCCATGGCGCTCCACCACACCATCTGCGGAGCCAGTACCAACAGGAGTGGACTGTGACTTGATTGTGTGTCCTTGGCAGGTAAGTGGATCGTAACTTAGCCCTCAACCTCTGGTAAGCAACAAGGCCTCATGGCTCTTTATCAAGCTGTGCTGTTGGCCTAGATCCCACACATGTAACCAGCTGGCCTGACCACTTGTCCCACACCCCTGAGGCGGCACTGACTGCCTGGGTGACGCCGGGATCGATGCCCACCCCAATCTGTGTGGCTGGATCAAACACAAACTCACGCTGCTCAGCTATGCCCCTGCCTATGTGGGGAAGTCCCACTGCATGTGCCGCTGCTGCTGCTGCACTTGGGCGGCTGTTGCTGCTGGCAGCTGGGGGTGGGGCTGGAGGAGGGGGGAGGGGGCGCGTGTAGTGGACACACACGCTGACACCGTCTGTCTTCCTCTCAAACCGAAACTCCTTATTGCGAAGCTTGCGTGTGTTGAACCACCTAGCCCAGTGCTGGCTCAGTGCTGGCTCTGATGTGAATGCTGCCTGGTCAGACTTGGCTGCTTGCACACCCCTTGCAGCACCCTGCTGTCCAGCTTGACATCTTCAGGTGCAGTCACATTGTAGGAGTGGTCATAACATAGCTGCAATACCTACCAACCCACCGGCCTGGACTATGCCCTGCACCATCAAGCACCTTGACCTGGCACATGGTTTGTACATGTAACAATGTATCATGTGTCAGAACCCGGTGCACAGCATGGCAGGCATTGGCAGAGTGGTCCCGGATCAGGATTCTCATGGTGCATTACTGCACCTTTCTCTGGTGCAGTCCTGTAGTTCACCCCATGGTGCAGTACTGTCCAAGGGCTATGTGCCAACTCTCAAATAAAAGTACTGTCCAAAAAAAAATAAAACTCTCAAATAAAAGTACTGTCCAAAGGCTATGTGCCAACTCTCAAATAAAAGGCTGTGATTGGTTGCCTGAGCGCAATGCACATGCCATGTGCGTGCAATCTTGGAAAAGAGTGCACTATAAGTGCCATGAGGGTCCAATGTTACAGGTTGATGACTCCCATTTGTCACTGTCATTCCAACAAAGTCGAAGTTTTGGGTGACCAATTTAGTAGTAGTGAACTTGCATACTAAATATCTTCGTGCAGCCTTGCAAAGCCAACTTTTGGAATGAGATTCACAGGTCAGGCTTGTATATATTGTATATCATAGTGTTTGGAACCAGAAAGAGAAACTCAGAAAATGCTTAAAACATCTGTCATTCACTTCTGTGTCATGTCAGTTTGTGATGTATCATCTGTACCTTCTCTCCCGGATTATTATTTTGCTTTTAGGTTTCCACCCCCAATCTTACATCCCCAAGAAATTGCTATATACCAGGTTTCATGTCAAAGCATCAAACGTTGTTCCGACAAGTTTCTGCGAGTGCGGATGGAAATCCACACAGACGAAACACAGGTCATAGTGAAAGGTCAGTGTTGTACACAGTATTTGCAAACCAATGCAATGCATTGTCAGTAATGGTGTATAGCGTCCCAGCGCCTTACATTCATTGCCTGAGCTGCTCCGGCATCACTGCCACCTCCTCCCCTCTGCCTCTGCTGCCAGGTGCCATGGGGATGACTGCAAACAGGGAAGGTGATTGCTGCCAGCACCAGAGCTGCCTGCCCCAGGGGCTTCCCTGCAGTGTGCGGCCCAGCTGCCAGGCAGGACCCGGGCGGCAGCAGCTCACTCCCGGCAGGCAGGCACACACTGCGGGGCCATATACCATAAGCAGCTGCACCCACACCCTGCCCTGCACCCTAAAGCCCTGCTAGACCCAACTGCCCACCAGCAGGCCTGGTCTCAGGCAGACAGGGCCCAGAGGGGCAGTGGGCTGTCCCTAGCTGACCCTTGAAGGCAGGCACAAAGTGTTGGGCAAGGCACCTGGCTGTGCCCACAGCCGCCATCGACTGGGCCCATCAGGGCACAGGCCTTGCATCTACAGCCACCTGGTCAGGACCCAGGCAGACAGGGCCCAGAGGGCGGCGATGGTCTAGCCCTAGCTGACCCTTGAAGCCAAGCATACAGTGTTGGGCGTGGCATCTGGCTGTGCACCTGACCCAGTATGCGAGGCTCTTTCCGGCTCCTGACTCACACCTTTGGCTGCACTGGGCAGGGCAGCGGCCCTGGTGCCTGGCCTGCCCGCTGTGATGGGGAGAGCGCCTGGCCTGCACAATGGCCCCCCTCTGCCTGCAGCAGCTGCCGCCACGCCTCAGCCTCAGGCGGGCTGGCCCGCACCTGCTCATGCATGAGGGCTGCCCGCTTACCGTCACTGCCCAGCTGGTCGAAGACTGCTTTGTTAACTATGAACCCTGCATCAATGTGGATCATCTGCTGCAGCTTGATGTGGGCCGCCACCCCTGACATGCTGCCATCATGCAGTGTAAGAGAAATCTGATCCACAGCTATGCCCCGGGGCAGACCCAGCTCCATCCCTACTCGCAACAAAGCGCAAAAGGTGCCGACCTGGCTTTGTGACGTCTGCTGAGACTCCATCTATCCAGCAGCTGCCAGCGCTTGCACCAGCTGACAACAGTCTACTTGCTGTGCTGCTTTCTGCACCTTCTTGATGCTCCTCATTGCAATAGTTGAAACCCTGGCAAACAGCAATGTTGGTGACGCTGCCAGGGATGTCTAACACCCCGTGCAGGCATGCAACCACTGACTGGCTGTGTGTAGCTGAGTGAGAGACTCCTTACCCCACAGCCCCTCATTCTGTCCCCTCTTGCTGCACTCCCTCCACAGTGCTGCTGTCATGCTCTTCAGCTGCGGCTCACTGGCCAGCTGGCTGTGACTTGATGACACTGCCTGGTGGATGGACAGGGCTAGAAACATGCTCCTGGCATACAGCAAGATTGGCAAAGGCCTGAGTGGTGAAGGCGGTCAGGTCTGCCTTGGCCACCCCTGCTGCCAGGCTGCGCACTGAGCTGTCCAGGTAGCCAAGGCGTGCCAAGGCATATAGGTTGTTAGCCAAGTCTTGGCCATTGGCAGCTCGTTGTAGCTGTGCTGCACGCTCAGCCAGCTGCCTGCAGACCTCCTTGTCATGCCACAGCACCAGGCCCATGGCGTACAGGATGTTGCTGATGTTGTGAGCATTGCATCCGACCACCACCCTCATTCCTCTGATGCAAACTGGTCCAGCAGCTGCCTTGCCTCTTCCCTGCAGCCAGGCAGCTTGCTGGTAGCCTAGAGTAGACAATAATCCGATGCCTGCCTCCTGGAGGTGCAAGAGTGATGTGGCCGAGTGACACATTGGTACGAGCAGGTATGAGCTGGTAGCTGGTATGAGCCTAGTGGCGCAATGACTCCGAAGAAGCCCACAGGTCACACGTGGGGAGCAGTTCTTCAAGAAGGTGAGGGTGGTTGGGAAGGTTAAGTAGTGAGAGGTGGTGGGTTGGGTATGAAGCCATGGTGCCAGCATGCCAGCCACCCTGCGTGCCTTGTGTGCATGACTGCAGTTGGAGGAGATGATGGCTGAGGTGGCCATCAAGCACCGTGGGCGTGCCAAGTAGCTGGTGGTGTTATTGGTGCAGCTGCCATTAGCACCAGGGGAGGCTGGGGTGCGGATACGGTGCTGTGTGCCTGCTGTAAGGTGGTGTGCAGGCCCAGGGGCATAGACCAGCGCCGGGGCAGGGTGGTGCTTGTGGATGAGCATCGCACCAGCCGGGTAAGCTCAGCAGTGCATGGCCAGCAGCCCTGTAAGAGCTGGCCAAGCGAACGCAGGGCCACCAGCAGGGCCGGTGGACCACCGCGTGCTGCGCCCAGCCTGGAGCCAGCAGCCTGACCAGCCAGTGCGGGGCCTGATGTGGTGCCCGGTAGTGGCCCCCCGCAAGCCCCCACAGCCCCCATGCAGCAGCCAGGCAGCCACACAGCCTGCAGCCTCAGAGCCAGGGCCCAGCACTCCCCCGCCAGCCAAGTGCAGCAGCTGAGCCCACCCAGCCCACCGCAGGCAAAGGTAAGGCTGGAAAAGCCAAGTCAGCCCCACAGCCCGGCAGGTGGGTAGACCGGGACTGCAATGCAGCGCTGAACATGCAGTGCAGTGGGGAGAGCAGGTGGTGCCCACTGGAGCTATGCTGGTGGCCTGACCAGGGGAAGCTACCAGCCAAGGGCAAGGAGTACCCTGAGCTGGGGTTCAAGCGGGTGCGAGGCAAGCCACCCAATGCCCAGCAGCACCAGCAGCCCGCTGCGGCACAGTAGTGTGTTCCCCCCGTTGGTGAGCTGTACCAGCTTACAACTAGTGCATGTTTGTCATGCCAACTCTGTATCATAGCCCTGTGGGTCAGGCAAGAGTGTAGGTGGTAGGCGACCATGCCCATGTGTATGCCATGTGTATGCCATGTGTATGCCATGTGCATGAGAACTCCACACAGACAAAAACACCGTTGTGTGGTGGTCCACGGTTAGTGTCCCACGGCAATGAAGGCTCTAGGCTGAGGGTCAAGGTGCTGAACGTATGTAACCCTGTTTTGTTTTGCACTGAACCTGCGCAGATGGCTGTCAACACGTGAGAAACCCTTGGAAGGATGTCATGCGCATGCCTTGTGTGCCTCTCTGTGCCTTGTGTGCCATCTTGTGTGCCTTGTGTGCCATGCAGTTGGAGGAGGAGGCAGCCGATGTGTTCCCAGCAGCTGTGGGGGACCCGCAAGCAGCTGGTGGTTTTCTTTGGCAACGCAGGCATTGGCACCCGGGGTGGGTAAGGGGCCAAGGCCGTGTTGCAGGCCTGCCGCAAGGTGGTGGAGAGGCCCAACAGCGGCAAGCCAACAGACAGGGTGCCAGGCAAGGTGGTGACAGTGGATGAGTTCCGCACCAGCAGGGTCAGCTCGGCTATGCACAGCCCCCAGCCCTGTGAGGCGGGGCTGGGCCGCAGCAAGCCCACCAGGCCTGACGACTGGAAGCCCGAGCCAGGTCAGGTGCAGCACCGCTTGTTGCGGTCAGCTTGGAGCAAGCGGCTTGAGGCGCCAGTGCGGGGCCTCATGTGGTGCCCTGAGCTGAACCAGGCTACCCCTGGGGACCTTGGCATATGGGTGGACAGGGACTGCAACACAGCCCTCAACCTTCAGCGGGCAGGGGAGAGCAAGTGGCGCCCACTGGAGCTGTGCAGGTGGAAAGATCGAGGAGCGGCTCGTGCCGAGGGCAAGGAGCACCCCGGCCTAGGCTCTAAGAAGCTGCGAGACCGAGCACCAGCAGCAGACCGAGCACCAAGCCCAGCAGCCTGTTGCACAGTAGCATGTGTGCACTAGGCAATGCTTAAGCTGTTGCTTACATCAAAGCATGTGTTTCATGCCAACATCTATCGCCCCATCCTCGTAAAGGGGGTGGGGGTAGGAAACTAGGTATTGGTGCCGGCTGTTTTGGATATAGCTCGGAATTGCTCGGACTCCAGATAACGCATCTCCTAGTAGTAGGGGAATGCACTGAGCATGCGCATAAACTGTACTTGCAAAATGCAAGGCGGCATGGCCGAATGATCGCCGATGCTGAGACTAGCGCTCCTATCTGCTACCCTTTGGGGCTTGTTGGTCGTCAGCGACGCCTTCAGCTTGCATAACTGTACTGCATTCCTCTGTTCCGTAGCACCTGGCGAGACCTGGACGCCCGCTGCACTCAATGTGTCAGGCATTTTGACGGTGGCAGGGATTTCCGGCGTGCAAGCATCCACGCTGAACTTGAGCTCGCTAAGCCGTGGGACCTTCACGCCAGGCGTGTCCCAGCCATCACATCAGCACTGTCTGATGTCACGCACATGGTAGCACCGCAATCACAACAGGCCGTGTTGGCTCATGCAGGAAGCTCGCTTCGCTTCCAGGACCTCACCTTGGTGACAGACCTCGCTGCGCCCACAGCCAGCTCAGCATCAGCTTTCCTGCGCCCTTCACGCCTATCGGGCACAGGCCCCCCTTCCATCACGTACATCAATGTCACCCTACGGCTGCCCAGCTCCTGCGTTTCTCTAGGCCTGTACACCAACCTGCTCTGCCGGGGCACAGTGAACTCCAGCTTGGTCATCAACAGATGGGGCGTGCTGATCCACACCTGGTCCAGTGCGGCTGTCAGCGCTCGCAACTTGAACCTCACATGTGGCGGCCCCCTGCCCCGCACTCTGTGCTCCAGCACGTCAGTCTCTCAGCCACGGGAGCTGCTGGCAGCACTCATCAGTACCACAGTCATGGCCGCGGGCACGACCAGTTTCATTCACGTCCTTAACAACATCTCCTTGCAGGTCTGCGGTTGTGAGCTTGAGCTGTTGCTGGTCAGCCTGCAGCTCCTCCCTCATGCAGTGAAAGCAGGCACAGTCGAGCTTGCCCTGCCCCTGCCCCTGCCCCTGCCCCTCAACGTCCCTGGTTCTAGCCCCTGGCTGCAGGGCCATGTCCCCGCCGTAGCAGCCTTGTGTGGTGGTGCAGGGCGGCTGGTCAACATTACCAACAAGGTCATCATTGCAGGTCAGTGGGCTGTCGGTTGATGCTCAAGTCAGCACATTCCCCTACTACTAGGAGCTGCGTTATCTGTAATCCGAGCTGTTGTCCCCTACAAAAAAGCCGGCACCAATACCTAATTTCCTACCCCCAACCCCTTACGAGGATGGGGCGATTGATGTTCTCAATTCAGCACAAGTGTGCTTCTCCAGCTGAGCCTGTCATGGCCAGGGCGGGCTGTGTGTCATAGCTGTGATGTAGGTGGCACCTTGTCAACTCACTGCTATTTTGTCCCGACACCTCCTCCCTCACTAGGGACTACTACGAGGGACCACTAGGGACCGCTACGTACCACTAGGCACCACTACGTGGGGGCGGTGTTTGCTGTGTGGAGTTGTGTATACATGCACTTGGCATGGGCGCTTTCCACCTAAACCACTGCCTGACCCCTGTGACATGCATCCACTCATTGTAAGCTGATGACAGCTCAAGAGGGGGGCACACATTACTGTGCCACAGCAGGCTGCTACTGCTGCTGGGCCTTGGGTTGCTTGTCTCGCAGCCGCTTATACCCCAGCTCTGGGTACTCTCTTGCCCTTGGCTGGCAGAGCTGCCTGCTCTGGCCACCAGCACAGCTCCAGTGGGCACCACCTGCTCTCCCTAATGCGCTGCATGTTCAGCGCTGCATTGCAGTCCCTGTCTACCGACCTGCCTGGCTTAGGTGCTGGCTTGGCTTCAGCAGCCATGCCCTTGCTCTCGCCTTTGCCCTCCAGTGTGTCACCAGTGTGTCACACCTCCACATCACCCTCGCACCTCCAGGCGGCAGGCACCGGAGCACTCATCTTGTTGGAGCGGGTTATCTTGTCCCAGCCCTATTGTGGGCGGCCAGCTTGTTCAGCCCTGTGCAGCAGTGACAGCCCTGCCCACTTGCGCCGTGCAGTGCTTGACAGGGGAAGCAACTGCAATACCTGCAACATAGGCTGTGTCGGGCACTGTGCTGTGTGTCATTACGTGACATGGCTGGCCAAGTGCTTTGGCTGCCGTGTTTGCAGGAGTGCCCTCACCTGACAACCCCTCGACCAGAGCTGGATTGGGCAGGGTGGGTACACATGCTCGAATCACCTGCCTGAAGCATTGGTGGTGCAGGGCTGCTGCTGCTGACATGTGATGCTGCTGCCCACAATTCCAAGCTGCTCGCTGACCACAGGTGGTGTGGCATTGTGAGCGTAGTGCTCCCCACCAGCAGCCTCCAGCTCAGCAACCTGACCCTGGCCAACCTGCCAGTGGGACCCTCCGTGTTCACCCCTCTCAGCTTCTTCACCGCTGCAGCCTTCATTGCTGCCTTCAACAGGTGAGATGGCGGGTGTGTTGAATTGTGGTGATCACCCTCATCGTGTACGTGCCCTTGGGGGCCTCTGTCCTGGCTGGGGTAAGGGTTGGGGGTTTTGAAGGTCTAATGGTTACCCTCACTCTCACCCTAGCACTCACAATGTGCCTTTGGGATGTGCTGGGCCAGCAACACTGCATCAAAGACACACTGTGTTATGGATTTAGAGAACGACAGCTCGAATTACAGATAACGCAGCTCCTAGTAGTAGGGGAATGTGCAGTATGCCACATGCAATAATGTCAGTAATGTCAGCGTGTCACGACCGCTGTAGCTGACTTGGGGTATCTCTCGTCACATGTTGTTGCCCTCCAGAGACGCTCTGGGCATAAGTGGCTTTCGCCTTGTGCTCCAGGACGTCACCCTGCTGCTCCCTTCTGATGAGGTCAGGCAGCAACATGCTAAGCTCCAATGCAAATACAAGAAACAAGGACGCCTATACTTCGCCATATACCTCAGATGTATATGTATACATGTATCCACTTATCCTCTCATTCACTTATCCTCATGCATTTGCACTAATCCTATGATGCAAGATGAGAATGGCGATCAGTGCATGTCTACCCTACAACTCCCCTGGATCTGTACTCTGGACACTTTGGGTAGATGTGATGTCCGGGCCAATACCTGGTTCCCTGTCCCCACCCCCGACGTTATCTGCAAACCGGGTTCGATGTCCAGGCCGATATTCAACTCCCTATCCCCACCCCCTTGCAAAGGTGGGGCGATAGACGTTGGCATGAGACACGTGTTCTTATGTCAGCAACAGGTTGGGCAGTGCCTGGTGCACACATCACTGTGCTACATGCTGCTGGGCCTGGGCCTTGGGTGCTCGGGTCCCCACTTTGTGCCTAGTGCCGCTGCTGCTGCGAGGCCTGGCCACCAGCACAGCTCTACTGGGCGCCATGGGGCCTCCCCTGCCTGCTGGAGAGTGAGGACTGAATTGCAGTCCCTGTCCCACCCTTTCCCAAGGTCCCCAGGGATGGCCTGGTTCACCCAAGCTGGATGATGATGGAGCCCCTCAAGCAGGCCTTGACGACCTGGATCCTTACGAAACCCCGCTGCTCTATCCACTTCCGCAGCTTCTCCCTTTTAGCGAGCGAGGACCCATCCAGCCCACTTTGCCATGTGCATTAAAGCGCCCTCAATTTCCCTGATACGGCAGCGGGACCGGCTCGGACGTATCTTGCATGATGAGGGTTCGCACGCGCATGTACCTGCACTACTCATGGCCTGTGTTGCCGTGAACTAGGCCAACAGCACAGCTTAATAAAGAGCCATGAGGCCTCGTTGCTTACCGGAGGTTGAGGGCTAAGTTACGATCCACTTACCTGCCAAGGACACAATCAAGTCACAATCCACTCCTGTTGGTACTGGCTCTGCAGATGGTGTGGTGGAGCGCCATGGCCACCAACCCCAACTTAGCTGAAGAATGGATCTCCTATTTGACTACCTTCCTGGTAACGTGCAAACAATGCACCCTGCCCCCGTGCTTGTCTTTAAGCAGGACTGTCTCAGCCAAATCGGCACTAAACCCGCCAGCATTTGTGCTGCCCTCCTGCTTGCTGCGCCGCTTGCGTCCACCTCTCACCACATCCAACCTGTTGCCACCAACCTGTTGTGCATTCTGCAGGTCACTGATGCCAGTAATGTCAGCATCACCGTGCAACACCTTATGCCTGCTAAAGGCACCTATGTTTGGCGCAACACACAGCTGGTCAGTGTGCAGCAGCAGCCACCATCAACGCCCCTGCTGGTGCATGACACAGGTGCGACGGCCTGGGTGTCCTCCTTGCAGCCTATGTGGCTGTGGCTGTTGAACCAGGCCTGTTCACGAATACATGTTAACTGACCTCACTGCTACACCAGGCCAACAAAACTCATTCAACAAGGAACAACATGTCGGCCTGTGGGTAATCTCACTCAGCTACTACAACCATGTTGTAGCATCCTCGGTCGCTTTGATGATAAGCCCAGTGGTCTTTGGAGGGAACGTGACACCGGTGTGGGGTTTGTAGTCATCAAGGGTGCGAATGAGGACGCTGCGGTTGAATTGTAGCCGAGTAAGATTATCCACAGACAACACCTTGTTCATTTACCAGGTTGTTCTGATTTGGAGGGAAATGTGCACACACGTGGAGAAAGACTCTATCAAGCAGACCCTATTGCTCGGCTCACATTTTCCTCGTGTATTACATAGCTCAATGCCAATCATTGCATTTGGTGCACATGCACTGTAGGCTCCGTGCCAACCCTCAATTAGTCACTGTTTGTACGTCTGTGCAGCAGAAGCACTCGATGCAACATTGCCAATGATGTGTCCATACCTGGCAGCTACTGTGATCTTACTTGCCCTTTGTGTCTGGCAGATGTGTCTGGCAGATGTTGTAACCCTCACCTGCCCTTTGCCATTGCAGGTGCGCTTCGCCTGAATGGCTTGGGCCCCGCCGTGTTCTTCATGTATGCTAATGTCCGCCCCTATGCATGGGTGAAAAGGTCTTCCCTGCTCATTTCTCCTTTTGACATCCCCTCAGACCGGCGGGTACTGACGCTGGTCAGCAGCAGCACTGTGGACATGTCAAACTCCATGGTAAGCCTCTTGGCTCTGAGCATTGAGGTCTGTAGGCTACGTGGACAAGAGTGCAAACACAGACAAGTCTATAAGCCTACTGCAACATGCGGTGTTGAGGCAATCATCGTATGCATCGACGTTGACATTGTTAACCAGCCAGCTCATTTTGAGGAGCGCTAGCTACACAATACGCGACCACCCCCAGTGCATGCCTATGGAACCATATCAAGCAAGGCCCATAACCAGGATGACCAACTCTCTTGTGCCCAATATCTTCAAGGTTAATGTCTGCCTACCACACCCTTTCTTGATTACTATTATAGTTGGTTTTTAGGTTACCCAGCTAGCTACTAATGCTGCTAAGGAAGATGAAGAAGACTACGCCAGTATGCACCAGCGCGCATCATGGGAGGAGCTACCGCCTGAGACATGGCCTGCTCCCACCATCAAGTTGGAGAAGAGACAGACCCCCTACCCCCAATGCTGCTAAAGCATCCTGTGCTGCTCATCATGTGCCTTGCTCGCCGTTAGCAACCCTGGCGGGTGTTGCTATAGCATGCCTCTTCACAAGCTTGTGATGGCAACAGAGGAGTGGGCACAGCCCTTGGCAGCAAGTCTAGCAGCACAGCGTCAGGCTGCCAGGCTGCACTGTGGCTGCTGTGACCTTGCAGGTGCTGCAGCAGGACACAGTCATCACAGGTGACCCCCACAGGCCCCAGGTCACCCTGCTGGACTTGGCAGCAGCGCCCTCCAGGCTGGGCCTCAGCGGCCCTGGCGGCCAGCTCACCCTCAGCAACCTGGTGCTGGGCAACGCAGCGCCCTTGCTGTCCAGCCTGGTCTGTGGGGCTGCTGCACGGCAGCAGGGTGTGGCCTGCCACCCCACCAGCTTGGACAACATGACTGACCCCACTGCCAGCAGCAGGGCTGTGTGGCGGGCCACGGGGCTGGCTGACCTGGGTGATGAGGCCCCCTCGCCGCCCCTCTGCTCCCCGGCGCTGGCAGAGGCCCTGGGCGGGCTCACCAGCTTGTTGTGGTTTTTCTCTACCCCACGGGCTCCTGACCTTGCTGCGTCGCCAATTGCCAGCGCCCCCCTGGTGCTGCTGTATGTGACGATCCTGCTGCCCGACCTGGAGGCCCAGGCCATCAGGGAGGTGGCAGTGGGCGGCAGCACCCGGGGCAACCTGCAGCCTGACACCCTGGACCTGCTGCGCTCTCAACTGGCTGGTCAGCAGGTGGATCTGGGGAGGGAGTGGCGGCTGGCTGGCCTGGGTGGGGCTGGCCAGGGTGGGTATGGCTGGAGCTGGGGCAATGGCAGGCCCGGGCCCATAGTCCCTTGTCTAGAGAGACCCATCTGAGCTCCTGCTGCTGCTGCCACAGGTGCTGCCTGCTGCCTGGCCCCCTGGTGGCTTCACCTTCCCCACCTTTTCATGGTCAGTAGAGGTACAGCGTGTCATCACCAAGCTTCAGTGTTGGGCTGCAGTGCCATGTTTGTCTTGTCAACAGTATTACTGTTGACACCTCATGCATAGCCTAGATGCCCATATGCCCACCGCCTCAGCCTCACATAACCTGTCATTGCTGCCCAGGTTTGGTATTCGTGGTCTCCATGTCACGCTGGCGCCTGCCACGCCCACTGACCCCTGGGGCACGCCCTGGGCTGACCTTTGGAATGATCCTTTGCCCCAACTGGTGCCCAGCAACCTCACCACCATGGTTCAGCCTGACGGCCCCCTGCTGCTCACCCCTCCAGACCCACCTGGCCCCTCCCCTGACCCACCCAGCCCTAGCCCTGACTTTGCTTCAGACGATCGTCCCAGCCCATTGCTTGCTTCATCTAGCCCCAGCCCTGGCCTCCCTGCTCCCAGATTCAGTCTGAAGCCCAGCCCACCCGCACATCCACCTGTACCCAGCACAGCGCCTTTCAGCCCTGAGAAGTCTGTGCCCTCAGCCTGCAGCGATTGTGAAGACACAGCCATCAGTGTAGCGGTGGGCTCTACCATAGCCTGCCTGCTGCTGTGCTGTGTGGTGCTGCTGCTGGTAGCCCGCTGGCGTCAGGGGCTCTCCTCCCCAGCTCAGTCAGGCTGTGGCAAGGCTGGTGTGGCGCTCAGTCTCTCTTCCGTTGAGGCCCAGTCCATCCATGAAAAGGTCACCAACCCAGCTGCTGCTTTGCAAGATGAGAGGACTCGTCAGGTGAGCTGGTCTATCTGGGAGCAGGCAGGCTCTGGTTCCGTTGAGAGGACCTGACCTGACCTGATCGAGCCTGAGCCTGAGCCTGAGTATGAGTATGAGCCACACCACACAGTCTCACTCAAACGCAGCTGCTGCCACACAGCTGTCCGTGTAGAAAGCATTCACTCACTGGGCATGCAGGATGGGATGTGTACTGGAGGGCTGCTGCCTGGTGCCACTTACTTACCTTAATTACTTTAGCTGTCTAGTTACTTACTTACTTTCTTACTTTAGCTGTCATGATTGAGGGCCAGTGAGGGGGATCACATGACACCCTCCTACCCTCCTACCCTTCCCCCTCCTTCCTAGCCCCACTTGGTACTACTTAGGCCTAGGCTGTCTGCATGCACATTTTGTCAACTGTGGACAGCATTCATGCCATCCTCACTTGCTGTTAGCAGCAGGGCAAGCTGGCACATGTGCATGCCAGCTGTCATGGCAGCCAAGGTATCCGTATGCCGGGTTGAGTGCTGGAGCATGCGAGCATCGCACCACGTTGACCAGGCAGCTTTGCTTGTGTGGCATTATTGTATTTAGACCACCAAATGCATACAAGCCAAATGACGCACTGCTAGAGTACAGCGGGACCTCCTGCTGCTAGCTTGCAAAGCTGCTTTAAGCTTCCTAGCAACTGACAGTGCCCAGATGCTACACAATGAGCCACGTCACATATCATCATGGCATTCTTACTGGGCTCCCTTCTTCTCGGCAGTCACAAATCTGCAGCAGAGTGGTGCAGCATTATCTGCCACCATTGCAGGGTACGCTGTGTGCCCGCAGTGATGGGAGCAGCTGCCTTGTTCCAACTTATTGCTCCTGCCTATCTGCTGCCCCTGCATAGCAAACCACACACCGCCACCACAAGGCAACCCCACCCTGTATCCCAGGCCATGTCCTTACCCCACTGACCTCCAATATGCCATACACCCCTCCTGCAGTCACTGGACCTCAAGGACATGCAGTACGCCGCAGCAGAGAAGGGGAAGGTGCAAAGGTTGCAAAGGTCACGAAACTCTCGCCACATCACTCTCGCATCTCCAGGAGGCAGGCATCGGACTGTTGTCTGATCTGGGCTACCAGCAAGCTCCAGGCCGGTCCCAGGAGCAGCAGCAGCAGGAGGCACCCCCCATCCAAATCTCTTCCAGCTGTGTGGTGCAAGCTGGCTCAAGCAGCAGTGGCGCACCTGACAGCCATGGCACCAGCAGCTCTTCAACAGCGGGACACGCTGCCGCAGTGCCAGCCAGCTCAGCCCCAGAGGCAGGGCCAGCTGCAGGGCCAGCCAACCAGGAGCAATTGCGCAACATTGAGGCTTGCCCCATGCTCAGCACGCCTTACAGTGAGTGCACACCATGCTCAGCACATTCCCCTACTACTAGGAGATGCGTTATCTGGAATCCGAGCTGTTGTCCCCTGTAGCCGGCACCAATACCTAATTTCCTAGGTCGTTTTACCATGCTCCACACCATGCTCAGCAGGGGCTAGCACCGAGCTTGAGCAAGCGGGCCTCGAGCAGGAGCTGACGCTGGAGCAGCAGCTGGGTGTGGGGGCATGTGGCACAGTGTACCGGGGCAGCTGGCGGGGAATGCCGGTGAGTGGCGGTTGGTAAAAGACCAGGCTCTACCAAACTTTTTGCGCCACTCCTGACTTGGCACTGTCCTCTGCCCTGCTGGTGGTCAAGGGATTGGTGAAGCGCTCATGTCCCATGAGTAGTGCCGCATGTGGTCGAGGTCTTGGTCTGCTGCTTGACCCAGGTGGCGGTGAAGCGGCTGCTGTTCTCCGGCCTGGCTGACCAGCTGGACTTCACCGCCCAGCGGCAGCAGGTGCTGATGGAGGCGGAGCTGAATGCAGGGCTGGCGCACCCCAACCTGGTGGCCACCTATGCCTATCGCTTTGCCCCCGTGACCACCAGCAGCCAGGTGACAAAGGAGGACACTAAGAAGCGCAGGCTAGCAGACCCTAGTAGGGGTCCTACTAGGCCCAGTAGGCCCAGTAGGCCCAGTAGGGGCCCTGGGCCTAATAGGGCCCAGGGCCTAGTGCCCATGGCAGGCTAGTAGGGCCCAGCGCAGGCTAGTAGACCCTCTGCCCTCCGCTGCTACTCAGCCTGCAGCTACTATCGCCTGGAGGAACCCTGGCCTCTAGTGACCATAGTGGCAGCAACATGCCAAGCCTGAAAACCTACTGGGTGCTGCCTGCTCTCTGCCCCTGCAGGGCCTGGCTGACTGGGCCCTGCTCATGGTGTGCGAGCTGTGCTGCTTTGGGAGCCTTTTGGGCGTCATTGACAGTGGCAGGTGTGCGGGCTAGGCAGCATTTGTGAGCACCTTTGTTCTGCATTCATGACAGGCTCTCGCTGCTGCCCTTGCATCATGTGGCTTGCAGAGGTCACATACAGCTCAGAGTTATGCCCGTGACCTGAAACAATGCCTGGGCCACACAGGCCAGCAGGCTTAATCAACTGCGGCAGCGCCCTCACTGACTAGTGGCATGTTCTAGGAATGCGCAAGGGGACCTCCAGCCTGCTGCCCTCACATGTCATTTACACAGGCTGTGGGACGCCCAAGAACAAGTGCCCCGCATGGCTCAGGTGATCACCATTCTCGGTGATGTGGCGCAAGGCATGGTGAGGCGCAGCAAACAGACCCTAAAATCTCTGCCTGGTCGCTGGAGCAGGCCCTTCCTCTACTCTCTTTGTTGCCCTGGGAAAGCTAGAGCTATGGGATTGGCACAAGGCTTGCACCTCGCCCTGGCTGGTTCCTAGATCACGTCAACAGCCTTGCAGAAGGACCCCAGGCCTGTCTAGCCAGGTGCTGCCAATGATCAGCCGCCGCAGGCTACAGCCTCTTGGTGCTGACACTCAGGGCATGAGGTCTGTGAGCTTTTGACGGCTGCACCACTCCGTCACCCTGTTGTGCCTGCAGGCGTACATTCACAGCCGCAACATCATCCACAGGGTAGGTCTCAGGGCCTGCAAGCGGCAGCTAGCCTGGCACACACTGGTAGGCAGTGCTGTGTAAGGTGCCGGCAGGGGTGGTGTGACTGCGGGGCCGGCTCCCTCACCTCCTGTTTGGCTGGCCCTGCCAGCAGTAAGGCCATCAGCTGTGTAGGCAACTGCTCAGGCACTTCAAGTTCAATCATGGTTATCAACGAGCTTCCAGCTGTGCAGCTTGACAGGGCATATGGGACACAGCAACAGAACAAGACATGGTCGCTGTGGCAACCAGCACCTCCTCCCTCACTAGGGACTGCTACAAGGGACCCACTAGGGACCGCTAGGTACCACTAGGCACTACTACGCGGGGGCGGTGTTTTGCTGTGTGGAGTTATGTTCCCATGCACTTGGCATGGGTGCCTTCCACCTAAACCATTGCCTGACCCCTGTGACAGGGCTAAAGCCCAGGGTTGGCATGACCTGCATACACTAATCGTAAGCTGGTGACAGCTCAGATGTAGGGGCACATTACTGCGCCCCATGCTGTGGCTGCTGGGCCTTGGGTTGCTTGGCTCACAGCCACTTGTACCCAAGCTCAGGATACTCCTTGCCCTTGGCTGGCAGAGCTGCTTGCTCTGGCCACCAGCACAGCTCCAGTGGGCGCCACCTGCTCTCCCCAATGTGCTGCATGTTCAGCGCTGCATTGCAGTCCCTGTCCAGCCACCTGCCTGGCTGTGGCGTTGGCTTGCCCTTGCCTTGCCCTTGGTGGGCTGGGTAGGCTCGGCTCGCTGCTCAGCCTTGATGCGCTTGCTGCGATTGGGTGGCGGGGGAGTGCTGGGACCTAGCTCTGAGGCTGCAGGCTGTGTGGCTGCTTGAAGCAGAATGCGTGGGGTCACTACCGGGCACCACATCAGGCCCAGCACTAACTGGTCATGCTGCTGGCTCCGGGCTGGGTGCAGCACGGTGGTCCACCTGCCCTGCTGGGGGCTTCCAGTTTGCAGGCCTGGTGGCCCTGCGTTTGTTCACCAGGCTCCCACATGGCTGCTGGCCAATCACTGTTGAGTTGGCCCGGATGGTGCGGTGCTCATCCACAAGCACCACCCTGCCCCGCTGCTGGTCTGTGCCCCTGGGCCTGCACACCACCTTGCAGCAGGCACGCAGCACCGCATCCGCACCCCAGCCTACCCTGGTGCCAATGGTAGCTGCACCAAAGAACACTACCAGCTGCTTGGCACGCCCATGGCGCTTCATGGCCACCTCAGCCATCTCCTCCTCAAGCTGCAGACATACACACAAGGCACACAGGGTGGCTGACATGGTGGCACCATGGCTTCATGCCCTTGGCTTCATGCACCAAGGCTTCATGCCCAACCCACCACCTCTCAGTACCTTACCCTCCCAACCACCCTCACCTTCTTGCAAAATTGCTCCAGCGCCCGGTCTTGGGCTCCGTACAGCCGCAGCCGCTGCCTTGCCCACTTGGGGTCCAGGTACACCTCCCACACCGCATCCCAGGTGGCAAGGGTGACGGTGATGTGCTTCAGGTTGGCCTCAGGGAGATGCTGGTTGGGGTTGCACGGCTGGAGGAGTGGGGGCGCTGTGGAAACCGAGGGTGGGGTAGCCCACCAGGAAGGAAGATGCGCAACACAAGCAGTGAGGCAATGACTCGCGTGTTTTTCTCGCTATATATAGGGTTCGCTACGAAATTTCATATTCAAGAGGTCGCTTCGCGCTATGGAAATGGTCGCTTTCCGTGCTGCACTATCGTGTATCTCAGCGTACTTTCTCCGCATGAATGATGTGTCCGAGTATGGTCGAGCTATGTATCTAAGGGTATGAACCTGGGCCATGTCATTTTGAGCTATGAATCATGCATCAAGGCGAAACGAAATATATTACTGACACGCAATTGTGGGTGAATCTGCACCCTCTGCTGGACGTGTGCCATATGTTTAACATCAGCAATGCTCACAGCACAATTGCAGCAGACTACACCACGAATGACCTAAGGACCATTGACCTTGCTTCCGCGAGCATTTTGTCGGGCGCGGCGTTTGTTTCGCGGTGTTCTTCCGCTTCTTCGGATTCATTGCGCTACTAGGCTCATACCAGCTTCCAGCTCATACCTGCTCATACCAGTGTGTCACTCCGCCACATCACTCTCGCACCTCCAGGAGGCATGCATCGGATTGTCGTCTACACTGAGCTACCAGCAAGCTGCCTGGCTGCAGCACATGGCATCACCACAACCACACCAGGCAACCAGTCCTGTTTCCTATGGCTACCGGTTTGTCCTGCCTCTCTCTCTTTTAATGCTTGTGATGTCGCGCAGACCAACAAAACTCATGTGGGCCTCACTTTGTGATGTCGTGCAGCTCATGGCACCAGTACTATATTAAGCTGCTCTATTGCTGTTGCTGCCTGATATGCCGCAGGACCTAAAGCCTGACAATGTGCTGCTGCAAAACAGCCCTGCCGGTGTGGTTGCCAAGGTGCGCCGGGCAGTTGGTGGCAATCAGGACAGGAGGCTGTAGCACCAGCACCTCAGGCCCTCCTCAGGCAGGGCTCTTCCATGCATCTCATCAGAGCCTTCCATCAGCCGCAAAGGTGGTGCCTGGCCACAGGTGGCTGACTTGGGACTCAGTGTGGTCCTGGGGCGGCACCAGACCCACATCAGCAACGCCCGTGCAGGCACGGTGCTGTACATGGCGCCTGAGGTGCTGCAGGGCCACTGCAGCTGGGCAGGGGATGTGTACAGTTTTGGCGTGATGGCCTGGGAGCTGCTCCACGGCTGCACTGCCTGGACCCGGCTGCAACAGATGTGAGTGAAGGAAGCCTCTGCCTGCACCCTGGTTTGCTTACACTTGCTCTGACCCTGCTTGCAGCCTGTCGACGTCCTTCCCACTGCCTGGCCTTTTCCCAATCGCTGTGCAGCACCCAGGAGCCGAGGTACCTGCAGGGCTTGGCGCCCCACCCCCAACTCTTTGATCACGACTGGCGGTGCCAGCCTGCAGGCCCTGCAGTGGCCCCGGTGCAGCCGGTGCTCAGGGGGCTGCGGGACCTGGTGGACTGCTGCCTGCTGCCACGCCCCAGTGCCCGCCCCTCCTTTCAACAGCTCATACATTGGCTTGCCATCCTTGTTGAGGTGCACGGCAGTGTCATGCACAACACATCACAAGGGTGAGTGGGTAGGGAGCCAACCACACTCTCAGCCATAGACAGGCACAAGGATAAAGTGAGGACAGCACGTGATGCTAATGCCACATGCTTGCAATGGTGCTAGTATCGGACGACTTCCCAATAAATTGGGTAGGGCTAGTGGGGCTGCTGAAGAAGATCGCTCGGCAGCAGCATGTGGATGCTGGTATTGAGCCAATGTAAAAGACATTCAGTGCGGCAAGGCTGTACTGTGAAGGGTAAGCCAAACCAAATGTTGTAATCGCCTCTGAGAGTGAGAGTCATGAGAGTCGACAGAGTCGCGAAGTGCCGTCTACGACAAAGCGCGATGAAGGGCAAAAAGCGCAAGGGCGCGGATGAGCCCAAACAGCCCAAACCCAAGGGAAAGCTTGGTACGCACGACCCTGAATGGGCCCTGTCTCACCGCGAGGGAAGGCGCTGGAAAATAAACTGCAGGAGCGGTTCCAGTGCGTCAAGTTCTTCCTGAAGGGATTCATCAGGTGCGTTGCTTCAGCCGCATCCACAAGCGAGAACCCTAGAGACACGTCCGCACTAGGCGCGCTTGTGTCGCTTTGCAATAGCGCTTGTAATAGCGCGCGTGTGTCGCTTTACAGGGGCCGTAAGAAGGCTAAACCAAGATCGTGACACACATGAGGCTGAGGGTCGGCATCCACCACCAGGCGCGCAAGCTAGCCAGCCTGGGTGTTCTACTGCAGCTGGTCAAGTGCTTGGTGGGGCCTCCCACCCCAGACTTCCATCCTGTCCCTCCCCCTCCCTCAGTGCAGCCTCCCCCACCCCAGGGTGCAGCCCCCCGTGACCCTGGCCCAAGCAGCCTGCAGCAGGTCCAGCCCAGCCTGTCTGGCAGCCCCAGCTGCAGGAGCGCAGCAGCAGCAGGCTGGCAAGCAGGCGCCCCCCCCCCTGCCCCATTCCCTCCCCAGCACCTTCACATCCTGGACCCTCTGTTGGCAAAGAGGGTCAAGGACTGGGGTTAGGAGTACGCCACACCCAGCGAGGTGTCAGGCTGGAAGCACTTGATGCGTGGCCCCGCACACAAGCAGATGGCTGTCAACACGCGGGAGATGTTCGCCAACCCAGGTAAGAGTGGTGGCCACTGCAAGTCACTGTGTCCTATGCAAAGCAAGGTGATGCCCATATTGAAGGATGTGGCTTGCTATTCCTCATGTGTGGGCTCCCCATGGTGCCCCCAGCCCCACATGTTGCATGTTGTGCTCGCGCGTTGCTATGCAGAGCGTTATGTCAAGCTATGGGCCAAGGGAGCCCGCTCCAAGTACGGCATCACCAGCGAGGTGTCCAAGCTGTTTGTGCGTGTGGTGTGCAAGTACAGTCTCAACTCCAGCAGCTCCGAGCTGCGTGGCACCGTGCTAGAGGACCCTGAGTGGCAAGCGCAGATGGCATTCCACCGCCATGTGCTGACCGGTGTGCCGGTCCTGGAGCGCTACTTCAAGGAGGTGGGAGTGCCAAGGGTAGGGGGGAGGGGCAGGGCCAGGGGCGGGGCCAGGGGCAGGGCCAGGGGCAGGGCCAGGGGCAGGGCCAGGGGCAGGGCCAGGGGCAGGGCCAGGGGCAGGGCCAGGGGCTGATGACTGCCCCCCCCGTGTGACCTGCTAGGTGCCATGTCCCCAGCCCTTGGAAGGATGTCATGCGCATTGTGTGCCTTGTGTGCCATGCAGTTGGAGGAGGAGGCAGCCGATGTGTTCCAGCAGCTGTGGGGGACCCGCAAGCAGCTGGTGGTTTTCTTTGGCAACGCAGGCATTGGCACGCGGGGTGGGTGGGGGGCCAAGGCCGTGCTGCAGGCCTGCCGCAAGGTGGTAGAGAGGCCCAACAGCGGCAAGCCAACAGACAGGGTGCAAGGCAAGGTGGTGACAGTGGATGAGTTCCGCACCAGCAGGGTCAGCTCGGCTATGCACAGCCCCCAGCCCTGTGAGGCGGGGCTGGGCCGCAGCAAGCCCACCAGGCATGACGACTAGAAGCCCGAGCCAGGTCAGGTGCAGCACCGCTTGTTGCGGTCAGCTTGGAGCAAGCGGCTTGAGGCGCCAGTGCGGGGCCTCATGTGGTGCCCTGAGCTTGACCAGGCTACCCCTGGAGACCTCGGCAAATGGGTGGACAGGGACTGCAACACAACCCTCAACCTTCAGCGATCAGGGGAGAGCAAGTGGCGCCCACTGGAGCTGTGCAGGTGGCCACACCGGGGAGCGGCTCCTGCCGAGGGCAAGGAGTACCCCGGCCTAGGCTTCAAGAAGCTGCGAGACCGAGCACCTAAGGCCCAAGCTCAGCAGCCTGTAGCACAGTAACATGTGTGCCCTAGGCAATGCTGAAGCTGTTGCTTACATCAAAGCATGTGTTTCATGCCAACATCTATCGCCCTATCCTCGTATGGGGTGGGGGGTAGGAAGTTAAGTATTGGTGCTGGCAACAGCTCGGACTCCAGATGACGCAGCTCCTAGTAGTAGGGGAATGTGCTGAATTGAGCACCCATTAAAAATGTGCGTCCTTAAACCTGGGAATGGGAACTGGGAACGGATGGGTTGGGCTTCAGGCTGAATCTGGGAGCAGGGAGGCCAGGGCTAGGGCTAGATGGAGCAAGCGATGGGCTGGGACGTTCGTCTGAAGCAAAGCCAGGGCTAGGGCTGCGTGGGTCAGGGGAGGGGCGGAGGATGAGCAGCAGAGGGTCGTTTGGCTGAACCATGGTGGTGAGGTTGTTGGGCACCAGTTGGGGCAAAGGATCATTCCAAAGGTCTACCCAGGGCGTGCCCCAGGGGTTAGTGGGCGTAGCAGGCGCCAGCGTCACATCGAGACCACGGATACCAGGGTAGGTAGGTCACCGAGGATGTCTTCCTCTTCACATCGCCATGTCACACATCGCCTCACACCAAGGGTCATGTTTACGAGCGATCAGCTTCATGGGCGATGCCGCACGATGCACAACGCCACGTAGACGTCGCTTACATCACACAGGCGCTGCTGCAACTCCGCAACCAGCGCTTCCCTGTTGTTGATTTACGTACCTACGATCGATTCCGCGTGGAGCGATTGTCTGGGTCTGCGACTTTTCCTGGCGGCGTCAGTGGCCTCGCCGAGCACTGCTTCCTCTTGCCTGATAAGCAGGTGCAGCCGTTGCACCCCTGCTGCACGTGTAGCCCCTTGCTACAGCCATGGTAACAACAGTGTCACCAGTGTCGAGTCAGCTAAGCGCCACTGCGTTGTCCAACCTTCATGAATGGCACTTATGTGTAGGCCAACATGCCTCACCCCTGCCGCAGCGCTTGCCTGCCTGATTACATGCCTCATCACCTGCCTCACCGCCTCCTGCTTCACTTATGCTAAGTGCTGCCCACTTGCATCAGGAGCGCTTTGGTGTCGTGACATCAAGCTTGCAAGACAGCTGCAAGGGCTGCCTCCTACAGGACTTCTTCTCATCTCGGCAATGGAGCTGTGTCGTGTTTTGCTTGCCAGATACAGAGGTACACACTACCAGACCAACAAAACTCACTCAACAAGGAACAACATGTCGTCCTGTGGGTAATCTCACTCAGCTACTACAAACATGTTGTAGCATCCTCGGTCGCACCCTTGATGACTGCAGCCCCCACGTAGATGGCACTTTCCCGGGACAGACCACTGGGCACCCCACCAAAACTACACACTACCAGCTCAGCTTCATGGGTTGGGCAGATGCAGCAGCAGCAGCAGCAGCAGCAGCAGTGGCAGCAACAGTAGCAGAGGCAGCAATAGTAGCGGCAGCAGCAGGAAGGGCAGTGAAAGCAGCATTAGACAAAGCTGCCATTCGTGTCCTAGTGGCATGTGCTGCAGACACCTGACATCTTCTCCCTCATCATCAGTTAATGTCTTGCATTCCACTCTGTAGATCTCACTCAGCTAGCTTCAGCCCAAATCTGGCACCTGACCCCAAGCTTGCAAGAGCTAGAAGTTCCCTGGGCCATTAAACCAGCCAGCCACAAGCAGCCACTGAGGCTGAAGACCTCTCTGGCACGGGCTTTGGCGAGCCAGCCACCCCCCCATTTTTGGAGTGCCTTTCAGTGCCTTCCCCCATTTGAGTGCTGTCCCCCTATTTAAGTGCCCACCCCCCACTTGAGTGCCTTCCCCCATGCGCAATAGGCTGAGTGCAGCCTTGGCGTGTATGCCCAGCCACCTGCTCCATGGCAAGGGTGGCTGGAAGGGCAGTGCGACATGTCAGCAGGGAACCTCCTTGGCCGCATTGTGGCGGGCTGCCCTGCATGGATGTCGTTGCATGGCTCGAGTTGCATGGCTATACTGCATGGCTTCACAGGGAGTGCTTGGCCTGCGTCACCGGGCAGGAGGAAAAGCCCCCATACCCTGCCACCCACCCCTTGGCGGCATGCTTCCCTGCAGGTTGTGTGGACCACTGCCAAGGAGCTGGGGTTGTGGGAGGGGCCAGCCTTCACCCAGCAGCAGTTGCGGCAGCGTTGCCTGTTCAGGCCATGTCCTTTGTTGGAACAGGAGATATGCCGCATTGAGCGCAGCTTGGCGTCCAGATCAAGCCGCTCAGCCAGCCAGGCACGATCTATTCCATCCCTCTTGCAACTGCCCCAGCCCCCAGGCATTGCAAAGGGGTGTGAGGACCCATGCCACAATAGGCAACCAGGAAGCCAACAGCGCTGGTCGCCTGAAGAGGGCAGCAAGGTGCAGACTATGGAGGAAGGGGCGGGAGGGGCATGCCCAGGGACAAAAACATGCCCAACAAATGAACCGGGCGTAGGAGTTGATCCAGGGATCTCTGCTGCGGATGGAGAAGGGGTGGGAGTCGAATCTGGGACGTGGGCAGAGGGGTGTGTAAGGGGCTGTTCCCGGGTCCAGGTGCGCTGCCTTGAGCCTGGCAGTGGCAGCGGCCGGAACCTTGCCTGGCTGGCCTATCGCAGGCCCCTGGTCAGTATCCCTCGAGACGGCTGGCAGCACCAGCAACAGCAAGAACAATGCCCAGCAATGGAGCCATGGCAGCAACACCAGCTGGCCAACGGGCAGGGGCAGCAGCATAGGCAGGGTCATGGGCAACTAGGGCAGCAGCAGGAGCAGGGGCTACAGCAGCAGTCACGCCAGGTGCAGGAGCTAGGGCAGCACGAACAGGAGGAGCGGCAGCAGCCTGGTCTTAATCAGGCTTCAGGGTATGCAGCAGGTCCTAATCAGGCTCCAGGGTGTGCAGACAAACCTGAGTTCCAGCTGCCGGCGCCCTGCCTCCAAGCAAGCTTACCATCAGCTCCAGCTCCATCCAGGGAGCAGGTGGTGGAGCTGGTCTGGTCCGTGGTGGGCCTGGACAGCTGGTGGGTAAGGGGCAGCTGCAGGGGGCCACTGCCAGCACCACAGCCCTACTGCTCCCTACTCCCCGCTGCTGCTGCTGCTGCTGCTGCTGCTGCTGCTGCTGATCAGGACAGGTGCACCGGTTGACATGGACACAAAAGCGCCCTCCTAGGCATCCATGCAGGCAGCCCAAACACGGCTCTCTACACCTGTCTTGCAGACTGCCCCAGCCTCTGCCCCTACCCCTCTGCCCCGCACCCACTGCCCTTAGTCTGCGCATCTCTGCCCCTGCCCTGGTTGGCGTCCACTGTGAGGCACCTATGGCTCTGGCCCATCCACAGCTCTCACACATTTCTCACACATTGCCAACCACACTTAAGGCAGTTTCTGGGTGTACAGTTCACATGCAGCACCACCCTCTGGCTCCCACCTTAACAATTCCTCTACATCACGGAGAAAGTAAAGGAATCTACAAATCCATGACAGCTTGGCCTCTGACATTATACTATACTTCTTTGCCAGTTTTCCAGTATTCCAGTCAAGGTGCCACACTTTGGCTTTCCCTACACCTGTCTTCCATTCCCCTAGCCACAACCACATCATGGACACTGCATTCCTCCGACTACTCCATGCGAGTGTGCCACACCTCTGCCCCTACTTGGTGCCACCTCTCTGCCCCTACTTGGTTGCACTGCAACTGACCTTATGAAGCCACTGCAGCCAGCCTTGCTGTCACTCTGCTGCCCGGCTTCAGGTACGGCGCCCTGACTCGAACCCAGGACTTGTTCCAGTGGGCAGGCGTCTCACCTGACCAAGCAAAGCTGTGGTCAGTTCCTCGCAGCCCCCTGTTCAACTTTCCCCAAAACACCTGATCAGCCTCTTGGCAACTAGGCAAATGACTTCCCTCACCACCCTCTTGACACGCCTTGGGCCGCTGCGCAGCGCAGTGCTGCCCCAGCCTGAACACGCATCCCTGCTCTCCCACAACTCCCTGCCCCCTCTCCGCCCGGAGCACCCCCCGGAGCAGCCTGGGCTGCAGGACTGCACACACAGTGGCCCCACAGCACGGGGTTGCAGCCGCAAGCTGTACAGCCTGTGCAGACACTGTTTCCATGCGCTGGAGTGAGCTGTGGATGTGCACCCCATGCTATGCTGCGCACACAGGGATGTGTGTAGTGTAGACGGCTTCACTGTTTGATTCTTCTGTAGTGTGGTTCTGTTGTGTGATTCTGTTTGATGGGTGTTGTCTGCCCATGGCCAGGCTAGGTGAGCCCCTCCCCCTCCCCCTCCCCCTCCCCCTCCCCCTCCCCCTCCCCCTCCCCCTCCCCCTCCCCCTCCCCCTCCCCCTCCCCCTCCCCCTCCCCCTCCCCCTCCCCCTCCCCCTCCCCCTCCCCCTCCCCCTCCCCCTCCCCCTCCCCCTCCCCCTCCCCCTCCCCCTCCCCCTCCCCCTCCCCCTCCCCCTCCCCCTCCCCCTCCCCCTCCCCCTCCCCCTCCCCCTCCCCCTCCCCCTCCCCCTCCCCCTCCCCCTCCCCCTCCCCCTCCCCCTCCCCCTCCCCCTCCCCCTCCCCCTCCCCCTCCCCCTCCCCCTCCCCCTCCCCCTCCCCCTCCCCCTCCCCCTCCCCCTCCCCCTCCCCCTCCCCCTCCCCCTCCCCCTCCCCCTCCCCCTCCCCCTCCCCCTCCCCCTCCCCCTCCCCCTCCCCCTCCCCCTCCCCCTCCCCCTCCCCTGCAGCCTACAGCCAGCTCAGCATGGGCTGGTCTCGTCCCCCCCGCAGGCACCTGAGTATCAACAGCGCCAGTGGTGCGTTGGAGCCCCTGCCCCTGCCTGACAGCTGTCGTGGCAGCAGGGATGAGGAGGCCCCGGCTGTCAACACCCACATCCCTGGCCAGGCGCCTGAGACCCTGGGCCACTGCTGCTGGGACCTCATCCTGTGTGTGCGGTGGGTGGGTGCTGGGGGGTCGGCAGCCTGGGCTGGAAGGCAGGGGGCGGCCATGCAGGCAGGGTGGAAGCAGGTAGGGAGCCCGGGGAGGGAGCCACGCTGGCTGGCAGGAGGGTGGGAAGGCAGTGGGGAGGCAGGGGAGCAGGTCAGTAGAAGTGCGCATGCAAGCTGGGTTTAGCAGTACAGTAGTAGGTGGTCGGTTCAATGGGCAGGGGAGCAGGTCAGCGGAGGGATGGTGTACTGGGGCAGCAAACCTGTGCTGGAGTAGCATCAGTATCAATGAGTCGTGACTGCCAGCATGACCTTGCATCAGCCTACCTTCTTCTCCATGACTGTCTCCCTGCCTCCCATGACGCTGCATGATGCCTCCTACTCCTGCTGCTGTCCTGGTGCCGCCACCCTGACTTACTTCCTTACTCTGTGACTGCTCCTGTTCTTGCACATGGTGCCTATTGGCCACCCCTCCCTGAAGACCTGCGCCCTCTACTGCTGCTCCAAGACCTCTTGTAGGGCTGCTGGACTGATTCACACCCCTGCTCCTGCTGCTGCCTGCTGCTGCTTCAGCCGTCGCCTGTTGCTACTGCTGCTTCCTGCTGACGCCTGCTGCCTGCTGCTGCTGCTCCCACTGACACCCTTGCTGCTGCTGCTGCCTGCCATGCCCTGCTGTCACAGCTTCCTGGAGCGTGTCTTCCTGCCCCACTTGCCGGGCTTGCTGGCCCCAGGCGGGTTCTTGCTGTTCTCCACCTTCCTGGACCTCCCCGGAACACGCAGGTCAGGCTGGCACAGGATGAATTAGGAGGAGCGGGCCAGCAGCAGTAGGGGAGGCAGCAGTAGTAGCAAGGGGGCCAGCAGCAGCAGGGGGAAGAGCAGCAGAAGGGGTCTAGGCTGGGACGAAGGAAGGGATGGGAAGGAGGTCAAGGCACTGGGTTGGTGACAGCACCTGCTTGGCCTTGCTTGAGCATGTCAGGTTGTAGAATTTTTGTTTGTTAGAGTACAGCAAACAGCCCCCTTGTCCCTCACTAGGGCCTCCATTTGAGCCGGACTAGTAGTAACCACTAGCAGCTACTAGCGGGAATACTAGTGGGCAATAGTAGCCCGACTCAAATGGTGTTAATGGGCTGTGTGGAGTATACCCAATGCACATGGACATGGTGCACGAGCGCCTACCACCTACAATATTGCCTGACCCGTTGGGGCTATAGTGTAGGTTTGGCATGAACAACATGCACTGATTGACAGCTGATGACAGCTCAGATGGGGGGGCACACACTACTGTGCCTCAGCGGGCTGCTGCTGCTGGGCCTTGGGTGGCTTGTCTCGCAGCCGCTTGTAGCCCAGGCCAGGGTACTCCTTGCCCTTGGCTGGCAGAGCTCCCTGGTCAGGCCAGTAGCACAGCTCCAGTGGGCGCCACCTGCTCTCCCCAATGCGCTGCATGTTCAATGCTGCATTGCAGTCCCTGTCTAGCCACCTGCCTGGCTGTGGTGCTGGCTTCGCTTTGGCAGCCTTGCCCTTGCCCTTGCCTGTACCCTTGGTGGGCTGGTGGGGCTCAGCTGCCGGCTCAGCCTAAGTGCGCTTGCTGCGCTTGGCTGGCGAGGGAGTGCTGGGCCCTGGCTCTGAGGCTGCTGCCGGTGTGGCTGCCTGGCTGCTGCATGGGGCCTGTGGGGGCTTGCGGGGGGCCACCACCGGGCACCACATCAGGCCTCGCACTGGCTGGTCACGCTGCTGGCTCCAGGCTGGGCGCACCAGGCGGTGTTCCACCTGCCCTGCTGGGGGCTTCCAGCCTGCACGCCTGGTGGGCTGCTCATGGTGCAGCTCCTCCTCACATGGCTGCTGGCCATTCACTGCTGAGCTGACCCGGCTGGTGCGATGCTCATCCACAAGATGGGTGCCCTTCCGCTTCTTCTTAGCCATCACGCGATGCGCATTGAGACGGGCGGTGGCCTTTTCAAGCACCTTGGGGTTTCCGTGAGAATACACGGTTGTGTGACGCTACATGTGAGCCATGGCAACAGGCACATGGGCATCAACAGCACCAGTTGCGCCAGTACAGCAAACAGCCTACATCCTGGCAGACAGTTCCAGGAGCAGCTCACCGGGTCGACAGTGATGCCTGGCCTGGTAACAACCTGTGAAGAGCCCGGCCTGGGCCACGGACCATGTTGACAAGCAAGTAGTGTGAATACAGCTTTGACTCAATCCCAGGCTGCTTAGTTAGGCTACACGATGTACTAGACCGGGCTGCCTGGTGTAGCTGAACCTGCCAAGCTTGGTCCTAATCCTCGTGCAATGCCTGTCCCGTGATGCGCTGGCTGATCAGGTTCGGGAGGCCTAAGGGCGAGCGGCACCTGTTGCAGCGGAGCGAGCTGCGGGAGCTGTTCGAGGGTGTGCACAAGATGCAGGTGCTGCGGGACGATGTGGAGGTGTCTGCAGATGGACGCGAGCTCAGCATGTTCCTGGCCAGAAAGGCAGATACTTGAAGCCACGTGCCTCTCTTGAGCGATCAAAATTTGGAAGCGTGCGGCATAGCTATAGCAGGGATTTGACTGTGGCGGTTACTCTCATTTGCGCGCTACAGTTACGCTTGTTAACAGTGCTAGTATCATCATCAATGTTTCATTGAAGCTCGACCTAAATAATAAATAATAAATAATGATAATAGTAATGATAATATAGTAATTAATAATAAGCTACCTGTATGACAGTATATACATCTGAATCTGGATAAACCTACATCCCTGCATCCCTATCCTCCTGTGGAGCCCCTACACTTCTCCACAGCAGTGAGAGACCGGTGTGTGTCCCTAACCTAGGAGTCGGGACCTACCCTAGGTGTCCCTAACCTATTCGCTAGAGCCCTACCCTATGCATGACTCTAGCGCACACACATCCCCTTTGTAAGGGGCAATCTGATTGTTTGATTGATTTGGCTCATGGCATGTCACACATGGAACTACTGCTGTCGCCAGTGCCGCCGCTGCCACTTCCACAAGAGGCCCTTGTCGCGCACGTCCACCCACTCCTCGCCTGGTCTGCCTGGGTTAGGCATGGCGGGGCGGCCGAGAGCTGCTGAGCTCGCGTGGGCGGCCCGGCCCGGCTGCAATGCAGCGGATGTTCAGCGCGGCTGACACGTCTCGGTCGTAGAACCTGCGCTTGATGACATTGCTTGTAGAGCATATCAAGCCCAGGATCCGGGACCGCGTCGCCATGCTGCGCACCGGGTACAGCCACCTGCAAGGCAACATATGTCAATGCTCACTTGTTGACCCTTCCTTGCCAAACCAAGCGTGAAGTCAAGCCATGTCTAGTCTGAACGGTGTAGGACACAGTATAGGCCGATGTGTGAGGTGCCATGTAATAACTCCTCCCACAATGCAAATGCACCTGAGGTCTCTCACCTGAAGGACTCTTGCACCACGTTGGTGCGGGCAGAGCTGACCCGGCTGGTACGAAACTCATGCACCATCATCACACACCCGGGCAGCTGCTTGCATGCTTCCCGTAGCATCTGCTTCACAGGCACACCCCTGCTACCACTGCTGCCACTGCCGCTAAAGCCTGCTGCCCCACAGGCCAGGGCCAGGGGGCGACCTGTGGCAGCTGAATTGCAAGAGTCACAACCAGATGCAGGGTACGAGGTCACTACAGTCTATCTGGTTTGCCCACCCACTTTAGCTCCGCCCATCTGGTGAGTGTGCCTCCATGACTTTGGGAGGGTTCACATGTTTCCATGCCAACAGTGTTGCCAGTACAGTGCTCCTATTGGCATGGCTTGAAATACTTCAGCACTCTCAGGGTGGTATGGTGGGTTCTGGAGTTGGAGTTCAACGCCCCAAAGCCTCACCAGGCTGACGGCGTGTCGTCATGATCCAGGGGGGTCAGCTATCAATGCGAGATTTAGAATGCTGCTTGTTACCTTCCGCATGGCAACCTGTCTCATGGCTGCTGCTACACATATGGGGCTACATATGAAAGTACTTCCCCAGCATATTCGGAAACTGACGAAAACTGCTACATTGTTTTACAAAACTGCCACCCTCCCGACTCGCCACGACTCAAAGCTCTAGACGCAGAGCGAGTACCATGCAGCTGCACAGAGTTCCTGCCTGCGGGTTTGAAGCAAGCACAAGCGGCAGAGGCAGCTTTGTGGCACCTCGGCCAGCTGCGGCTCAGCGCCGTCTACCCACACGTGTGCGCGTCAGCGCACCTGAGAACGCCACTGTGTCGCAGCAGCGCCCTAGCAGTGGACCTGGCTCTCTGGATTATGAAGGCCTGTACTCCACAGACGTGCTGCCTACCGCAGCAAGCGGAGGCGTATCGGAAGTCATGCGCAGCAATAGCAGGGGCCTCCTTACGTGTCTGCCGCAAGACACGCTAGAGGTGCGTCCCTCGAGTTTCTTTCGCTTTTTACTACGCAGCTGTTGACACACATAAAGTTTTGGCGAACAGGATGTGATCCCCAAGTTAAGCAAGGTCACTGGGCTGCCAGTGTTGAGTGCTCAAGGCTTAGTTGTCGGTGTCATCAGCCGCAAGGTGGGTTCTGCTGATTGCTAACTGTGTACATGTGCAAGTGTCATGCCTCCTTGCGGCCCCCCTTCGCGATGATAAGTGCCAAGATGCTTGCGTGCTTACAGGACATCATCAGGGTACGCAGGTCGCAGGGCAGCCTCCAGGACACGGTTGCACAGCACATGACCACCCCAGCCCTCACTATCTCCGCTGATGCAAGCGTACTTGAGGCAGCAAACCTGATGCGATCTCGAAAGATCAGACGCTTGCCAGTTGTGGATGAGTCTGGCTACCCCCTGGGTATTCTTGCAAGGTACGTTACGTTCAAGGCATGAAGCTGTGTATGCAATGTCTTGCATGTTGTGTCTTGCTGGACTTGGGAAAGCTGTGTGGGCGCAGATCAGACATTTTCAAGCCACTGTTTGAGGAGCAATACATGCAGTTCATGGACAAGGAGGTGGTGAGTACTGCAGGCAGAGCCTGATGTAGGAGGCCATGCCAGTTATCTCGAGCAACAGCTGCTTGCAGCTGGCATGGGATGCATGACGATGGCCTCCCCTCCCCCCTCACCCGCTCACCATCGCCTCTGATGCAGGCGGCTATGCAAGGCGTTACAGCCAAACCACTGACAAAGAAGAAAGCAAAGATCACATGGTGGGGCGGTTACAATTGCATAGCATAAAAGCGCATGCTCTTGTGGTTTGGGTGCTTGTTGTAAACCTAGCTTTATATCCAGGACCATTGGCATGTGTACACACCATCGTCTGCTTTGCAAGCTACGGAGTCTTGAGTGTCGCCGTGCTGGATCAATGCAAGCAAGCCTCGCCTGCATGCAGGGCCGTCAAGTACCTGTACGATGGAGATTGTGCCATGTGCCGCAGCCTGAAGACAGTGCTGGAGCGCCAGGTAAGGCTCTGTCAGGCTCCTCACCTTGCACCGCTGCGTGCCTTGCTGTGTGCTGCTCATTGCTTACTGCAGTGGGCTCGCCATCATCTGTGCAGGACAATGGCCGGGGCAAGATCAAGTTTGTGAATATTGCAGATGACAGCTACGACCCTAACAAGAACATGGGCATAGAGTATGAGGAGGCCATGGAGACTATCCATGCCATTCGGCCAGATGGCGAGGTGTGACCTCATCTTTACAAATGCATTATGTTACACTACAGTTATGTGAAGGTGGCTGCACATGTGCTTCAACCACCCAGCCGCTAGTGGCCTACAGCACAGGGGTCACCTAGCGCTGGCATGAGCAGCCTTGCCTTACTGATGCCAGCCCCTGGCCTATAGCAGTCAGTGGCTGGTGGCTATTCCACCCCACTGGCTTCTCTGCTGCATGACTAGCACATGCCCTTAACCACCCAACTGTCATTGTCAGTGCTGGACAGCATGAGGGTGACCAAATGCCAGCATGAGAGACCTGGCGCTCCTTGTGCCAGTGCCTGGCGCTGTGATGCAAGACTGGCAGATAGTCATGGCCCATGGGACATCCGTGTGAGGCCCATGTTGTATCCTTGTCAGCCCTGGCTGCCTGCCTCGGTTCCACAGGTGCTGTACGGCACTGACGCACTGCGGGCCATGTTCAATGAGGTAGGTCTGACCGCTGAGCACCTGACCTAGGCCACTAGCACTTACAATAGCTGGCAACCGCGATGCTGGTGGTGAGATGGTCACCTGATACCAGTGACTCTGGTGGCAGGCGGAGTTGCAGCTCCACAGTCTAGCCAAGGGCCCTACTCTGGCATCCAGTTTCTCTTAGCTAATGGGCTTGCTGTCGTTTTGTTGCAGGTGGGCCTGGGCTGGGCTGCCCACCTCAGTGAGCTGCCATTGTTCTCCAAGATCGTGGACCTCATCTATAACTTCTTGTCTGCCAACCGCCTGAGTCTGGGGGGCGCCATGGATGCCATCATTGCTGCCAAGCGCATGGAGCTGAGCAAGAAGGGCGTGGAGACGTGTGGTGACGTGGATGAGGAGTGCAAGGTGCGGCCACACCAGGGCCCAGCTCGGCTAGACACCACATAAAGCACAACTAGGGTGAAGTGAGGCAGACGGCGGGTAGGCAGTGCAGGGCACACCACAGATAGCAGGTAGGGTGGGCTGAATGAGTGGTGATAGTGGTGGTGGGCGTGTACTCCTCCTAGCTATTGCTATTGACACGGAGCCCAGTGGTGGTCAGGAAGGGAATGTGCCACTGCAATGGCGACGTAGCTGTCACAGTGAAGGGATGAAGTGAAGAGATGAAGAAACGAAGGGAGAGCAACCCACAGGTTAGCACCCAGAACGAGATGTGCTGTGTGAGGAGCAGCGTGCGTCCTGTATGTATGTGGCAGATGTGTAGCATGTGGGTGCTTCCTTGCGCTCCAGCTTCATAGTCAAACGCTGGGATCGCTAGGTGCGAGCGGTGGGTTGGGTAAATACTAGGAGGATGCGGGAGGACGGTGATGGAGAGGAGTATATCAACAGTATCACCCATCCCTTCTCACACTTTTAGTAAGGGAGGCAAGAGACTGTGACTTTGCCAGCAGGCTGCAACACGCTGCTTTGGCTGTGCGTGTCTTCCCCGCAGGTGGAGTGGTGAGGATGTGTGGTGATCAAGACGACCTTGGCCAGTGACAGCAAACAGAGTGAAGGTTGTTGGCCTAAGCTAGCCTGCAACTGCGGTGCTCCCTGGGCATGGCATGCTCAAGCCATGGCCTCCAGGTGGCTACCGGCTCAGGGCCTGGTGCAGGCATTGCCACCGACCCTGGCAGGCACATATAGCATGGCTGATGTGGTGGTGGAGAAATAGCAACCCGCGTGACCCCTGTATTTGTACACCTTCCTTCTTGGTACCCACATAGCGCTTGGCATTCACATAGTACTTGGCATAGGTTTATGTGTCACGATATTGCCCTGGATTGAGCCGAAGCTGCTAATCAGGTTGGACAAGCAAGGATAAAAAGGGTAATCTCCCTGTAATGGAACGAACGTAACCGGCATGTCACACCATCACACACAAGAGTTGCCCTTCCCTTACTCATTGTATATATTCAGCCCCCTTGTCCCTCACTAGGGCCTCCATTGAGCCGGACCATTAGTAACCACTAATGAGAATACTAATGGACAATAGTAGCCCGACTCAAATGGTGTTAATGGGCTGTGTGGAGTATACCCAATGCGTATCGGTCACGAGCGCCTACCACCTACAATATTGCCTGACCCGTTAGGGCTATTGTGTAGGTTTGGCATGAACAACATGCACTGATTGACAGCTGATGACAGCTCAGATAGGGGGGCACACACTACTGTGCCTCAGCAGGCTGCTGCTGCTGGGCCTTGGGTGGCTTGTCTCGCAGCCGCTTGTAGCCCAGGCCAGGGTACTCCTTGCCCTTGGCTGGCAGAGCTCCCTGGTCAGGCCAGTAGCACAGCTCCAGTGGGCGCCACCTGCTCTCCCCAATGCGCTGCATGTCAATGCTGCATTGCAGTCCCTGTCTAGCCACCTGCCTGGCTGTGGTGCTGGCTTCGCTTTGGCAGCCTTGCCCTTGCCCTTGCCTTTGCCCTTGGTGGGCTGGGTGGGCTCAGCTGCCGGCTCAGCCTCAATGCGCTTGCTGTGCTTGGCTGGCGGGGGAGTGCTGGGCCCTGGCTCTGAGGCTGCTGCCGGTGTGGCTGCCTGGCTGCTGCATGGGGCCTGTGGGGGCTTGCGGGGGGCCACTACCGGGCACCACATTGGGCCCTATTGTGTGTACTCAGTACCCCCCCATCAAGGCTACACCAAGTGCATAGCGCTTATAGTCGATCTTCATTATCACAAAGTCAGGCTCGGCAAGGCAAGGAGCTTCAGTGCCGTCGGTTAAGGCTGGCATAGCCTTTTTATGGAGCGCAAGCCAGCATGGTTGATCTTGATCATTATGGAGCCTGGGTTAGGCAAGAAGCAGCACGCACAGGGCGACATCGTGCTGCACCGCCGCTGCCGCTCTACCCAGACAAGCGAGGTCCTTGCCGGGCTTCATCACACCCTCACACGCTGGCACATCACCGTATAGCAAAGCCGCGGCGCGCCTGCCCAACGACCCATCGGACAGCGCTGCTCACACTGTCATTAACTTTGTGAGGAGAAAAGTGTCCTCCGAGGTCCGAGGAGCGACCTCACCCTATCTGCCACTTAGCATCGCCCACGGCACACTGAGGTGCACCCAGGTGCGCCTCACTTGCTGAACCTCTTGCTGAACCTTGACAGGTCCTACAGAGGTGTCGCGTGCGACCCAAGGGTAGCCCGCACAATCTAGCTTGCTGCAGATGAGCACGCTGCTGGGTATCCACGTGTCGCGCGGATCACGGGCCGGCGAAACTGGCCCTGGGCGCACTCCGAACCCGACCCACTGCTGCTGCGCAGGTGCGCGACTGCTACCCGAACTCGGCCTCGTCTCCAACTGAGCAAGACTCGTTGTTCACTTTGTTCAATGGCCACCAACTTCCGGCCTCCCCCACCCCCAGCACTGCCCCCCGCCCACCACCCAGACCTCCCCAGCCAGGCGTCACTGGGCCTGTGGGTAGTGAGCCCAGGAGTCGACCGACTACTGTTCACAGCACCAGACGTCCTGATCCGTCTGCCAGGGGGCCAATTGCAGCCCTGCCATGGCTGCTTGCTGGCGGCTGCCTCCCCCTTGCTGGCTGACTGGCTTGAGGAGTTCCGGCCAGCGCCTCCCGGGCTTGGCCAGCTGGATGCCATGGACAGTGACCATGCAGATGAGACTGCCCTCCTGTGGTCCAGCCTGACCCCACCCCCCAACCCACCCCAGCAGCAGCAGGGGGGTGGCTCAGACCAGGTCAGGGCGAGCAGCGTGGCAGAGGGCCTACGGGGGGGCAGGGCAGCCGGCGAGGGGGGCGGCATCGGGGGTTGGGGCGATGGGCAGGGTGTGGCATACGCTACACAGCGTGGTGTCGATTTTGCGGCAGGCACGGATGGCAGCAGTGTACCTACCCTTGGCAGCAGCACTGCAGCTGGCGCATCAGGCATGGACACTTCCTCCCCCTCTTCCTCCTCTTCCCTATCACTCCACCTCCCTCCTTCCCTCACCTTCCCATCCCCCCCTCATGGCGCCTCGCCTTGCCCTTTCTCACTGCCCCTTGCTGCCAGCAGCTCGGCCCACCAGCCAGACCTGATGCCGCCGTCCACCCCTGAGCTGAGGCCTCCACCCCCCCACTCCCATCTCCCTCCCTCTCCCTCCCTTACCTCCTCCTCCCAAAGCCATGGTCACACCTCTCACATCCCTCAACGTCACACTTCCACCTCTGCTGATCAGTGGGGGCTGGGGACATCAGCCAACCCCTGCCTGCTTGCCCCTCGCGCCGCAACCAGCCCTCCTGCCACCACATCCGTATCTCCACCCCACACGCCACCCCAGCCCCAGCCCCAGCCCCCGGCCCGCCCCACCTCTGGCACAACTGGGGCTGCCCCACCCCCCCTCGTCCAGCCTGCTGCCACTCACCCGCACCCACCCCCCGCCAGCACCCTAGCGTTCCTGCTGTCCTCCCCCCCGCCCCCACCCCTTGTGCTGCCGGCTGAGGGGGACGACTCCAGGGCATGGGTGCGTCTGCTACAGGTGCTGTACCCTGACCTGCTGCTCCCCCCCACCCCCCTGGTAGCTAGGGCTGGGCAGCAGCCCTGCAGGCAAGAGGGGCTGGGGGGTGCCAGGGGCCAGGGCCAGGCCTCCAGCCGCCAGAGTGCTCCAGGGGACCTACACATGGGAGCAGACCCCACCCCTGCCCCTCCCCCTGGCGCTGCTGCTGCCTCTGCTGCTGCTGCTGGGGGGAGGGGGGGTGGCCCCGAGCCCCCTGCCACCCCTCCCCAGCCAGGGGTGGTGGGGGGAGACGTGGGGGCTCCCTTGCCTTCGTGGCTGCGGGGGGCTGGAGAGCGCGGAGGAACAGGGCGCTCCCAGGAGGGGGTGGTGGTGGGGTTGCCACGAAGTGTGAGCCGCAGCTTTGGAGGTGTGACCCCAGCTGAACCCTTGTCCGCGGGCGGCAGCTGGTCGGCAGCTGAGCTGCTGAGGCTGATCCAGGCTGATGTGGAACGAGGCGACAGTGGCTGTGAGGCCGGGTCTGGAGCTGCAAGGGCTGGCGGCAGTGGTAGCAGCAGCGGCAGCAGCAGCAGCGGCGCTACGAGGGGCTGGGGGGAGGTGAAGCAGGAGCAGGTTGGCGGGGTGTGTGACCGGGGCAGCTGTGTGTGTGGAGGAGGGGAGGCGGCCCGGGCCCATCCCAGCAGCCACGTGAGGGCCCTGGCCTGCTGGGAGGACGTGGAGCGTGTGTACTGCCTGGCACACAAGTACTGCATGCAGGTGGGGAGAAGGTGGGGAGAAGGTGGGGGGCGGGTCACAGCTTACCTTGGGCATGCTGCTGCTCCTGCATGCCTTTACACCTGCCTCCTGGCTTCCTTGGCTTCCCTGCCGCCATGCCCCTCTATCCCCTTGCCCGCCTGCCCGCCTGCCCGCCATGCCCCCCTATCCCCTTGCCCGCCTGCCCGGCATGCCCCCCTACCGCCTTGCCCGCCTGCCCGCCATGCCCCCCTAACACCTTGCCCGCCTGCCCTCTGCCCTCCTGCCCGCCTGCCCGCCTGCCCTGCCGCCCCAGAGTGTGATGGAGGTGTGTCGCCGGCGCCTCATGCTGGCTGTGCAAGCCACCAGGGAGGCGCGGGACGAGCTCATGTGGCTGCCCGAGATGGGCCGCACCGCTGTCAACATGCAGGCAAGCCACAGGCCGAAGGCCACTCCACCCAACCCCCCTCCTTGCACCCTGACCCACGTGGGCTGGCCACAGGATTCCCTTGGCTGCCTGCACCCCACCCACCCGACCCCTGGCCATCCCCCTCCTGGCATCCTGCTCCCTGCCGCCCCCGCCCCCCGCCCCCCGCCCCCCGGCCCCCGCCCCCCGGCCCCTGCCCCTGCCCCCTGCTCCCTACTGCTGCCCATGTTTGGCTCAGGACTCAGGCTCTGGGCTCAGGACTACTACTGCCCAAGCTTGGCTAAGAAGATACAGTCACACGTGTCCCGTGACAGCTGCCCACTGCCATCTGTACAGCCCTCAGGGTCCCGGCAGCTGTGCATGCCGGTCTGTCCCCCTATCACTGGCAACACCTCCCTTCCCATCCACAACTTGCCCTGCTGCAAACGCTGTTGACAATTGCTGCTGATACTTGCTGCTGATACTTCCTGCAGTCCTCCTACCAGCGGCGCTTGGCCCGGGCAGCAGAGGGCCTGGCGCTGGACGACCCCACCTCGCCATCATACATCTGCAGGTGACACCCTAGACCAGCCCGCCAGCAGCCGTGCGGCAGTGCAAGCATGTGGTGGCTGAGTGGCATAGATAGGTAGGGCAAAGTGGAAAATGGTTGTGCACGACCACAGCCTCGTTTTGGATACCCGAGGCCGTGGGAACTATAAGCCACACATCCATCACCCAAGATCCTAACCCCTTATCACTCCGGTAGAATACTCCTATTATGACTTGATTTACCAGCTGCAGACCAGTGTTTTTGTCGATTCGCCCCGATGTATGATGCTCAAAGTGATATGGCATAGGTTGATGCCCTGGAATCTGTAGCTCGACCTTACTACCTTACTACCCTAAGGTTATGTTTTGTAGCGCGATGCGCAATAATGCAGCTCGCACAGCGACCATTTCATAGCGCAAAGCGACCTATAGAACATTGCATTTCATAGTGAACGCTGTATATAGCGTGAACAAAACACTACTGCAGACCATCGACGCGAGAATGAGTCAATCAGTCAGTCACGTTACGTCGGCGTTGGTTGGGAAGCACTAGCGCAACTCACGCAAGTTGTGCGGCGCGCAGGTGGCTTGCGTTCGCGGTTCAGTACCACGAGCCGGAGCTCGAGCGTGCGATGCAGAGGCTTGTGCAGGATAACCTGTCTGCGGTCTTGTACGCTGTCAGCCGCAGCACGGCTGCCAACGCGGCTTTCTTGCGCCACTGGTGCGCATTGGGCCCGGCCTACAGCTTGCGGCTCCTAACACCCGTGGCCGCGAAGCCCGGAGCGCTGCCGGCGCAGCTTGACGCGATGGACACGGACGACTCTGCGGCCAGCGACACAATCGCATGGCGCCGGACACGGAGCGGCAATGTTTCGTTGAGCGGTGGCGGTATGGGCCCGCAAGGGCTTCCTCCGTTGGGCCTGATCATGGGCGGATGAAAGGTCCGTCACACACGTGCCACTTCCGTGCACACCTCGCGATGAAGTTACCCCTGCTAGTTGGTGCAGAGGTGTTGAGGGTTGTTGCCGGCCTTGTTGCAGGCCGTAGTTCTGAAAGGGGCCTGGCTCTGATCAACAGCCGTATGTCCACCTTGTCATTGTTCGTCCCTGCTAGTCTGTTGCAGAGGCATGTAGCTTGTGACCTACTGCTGTTGGCGCTGACATGGGCTTCGCAGGTAAGGTGTTTGTTTCGCATTGCTGTGCGCAATGAAAGGCGTGGCTTGTCAAGCCATCTTGGCCACTTCCTTGCATGCATGTCCACCTCTCGATTTGTTGCTGGAACTGAAGAGACCTGGTTGTTGTTGCTGGCCTGAAGAACATCCTGGTAGCGGCAATGTCATGTTGATGGACAGTGTATGTGGGTAACACTGTTGCCACCTTGCTGCATGTCTGCAACAGTCAACTGGCCTGAGCCCCGTACATCATGTAGCCTGCTGTCCCAATGGGGTCATTGCCAGAACCTTGTTTTCCATGCCTTCTTGTCTGGCACTAGCTCTTGCAATGCCGGCATCAAATGATGCCAGGCTCCGTGTTGTTGTCTGTTCTGAAGCATGTTAATGTAGTGTTATTCAGGCAGGTTGCATAGTAGGTGATGCTGTAATCCACCACGCTTTGATCTTCCCCCCCGCTACCTTAATTCCCAGCTGTGATCTGGCTGGAATGTAGCGTCACACAACCGTGTATTCTCACGGGAAACCCAAGTTGCTTGAAAAGGCCACCCCCCGTCTCAATGCGCATCGCGCGATGGCCACCCAAGGCCCAGCAGCAGCAGCAGCCTGCTGAGGCACAGTAGTGTGTGCCCCCCCATCTGAGTTGTCATCAGCTGTCAATCAGTGCATGTTGTTCATGCCAACTCTACACTACAGCCCTGACGGGTCAGGCAATATTGGAGGTGATAGGCGCTCGTGCACCATGTCCATGTGCATTGGGTATACTCCACACAGCCCATTAACACCATTTGAGTCGGGCTACTATTGCCCACTAGTATTCCCGCTAGTGGCTGCTAGTGGTTACTACTGGTCCGGCTCAATTGGAGGCCCTAGTGAGGGACAAGGGGGCTGCACTAGTCCAACATCAAATTTACAGTTCATATACATCGTAGACCCAGGATTATGAAAACTGCAGCTGGCACCCCAACCTCCGAAAGCTGATGCTGATGCTGCAGCTTATCCTGATCCTGCTGAAACACTGAGTTTTCTAGGGGACTCCAGGGGCACCTCACAGGGCTTGCGCCCATGCACCGGTGAGCCGACTTGACTAGGGTCCACCAGCTGTGGGGCAGCACAGGGTTGAGGTGGGTACGGCCATGGCCCCTGCAGGCAAAGGCCAGGCTGCAGGGTGATTGTGTGGTGTGCATGTGCATGGTGCATGCATGGCAGCCTGTGATGCATGCGCCGTACAAATGGGGCCAACTGAACAAATCACGGCGAGAGCTCGTCCCTCCCAAGACTTACCACCAGGCAGGGTGGCTGTGCAGGCAAAATTAGGGGCAGGCGAGGTGGTGGGAGCGGGCGTGATGCTGAACCACCAGCCTGCAGGCAGGCAGGGTGATGGGGAGGCATTGCTGACGGTCTGGGGCAGTCGAGCCACAGCCCCTTGTCACTATCAGCAGTGTCTCTAGACAACGCTTGGTGCATGGCCCTGCTGCATCTGCTGCACCACTTGTGGCCCAGACCTCACCGCAGGGGATGGCTGCGGTGGATACAAAGAAGGACCTGCCATTGCCCAGGCTATTCGCAAGGACCTGCACCCAGCGGCAGTGGCAGCAAGGGCAGAGGCAGCAGTGGTGGCAGTGGCAGCAGGGGCTGTGGCAGGGGCATCACTGGCTGAGGCTGGGGCAGGGCGGCACTTGATAGCACAGCACAGGAGGCGGAGCGGGGCAGGCGGCATCAGGGTGGTAGCACAGGCTGGGAGTGGGTGAGAGAGGAGAGTTGGAAGAGGTAGATCAAGAGCCGGTTGGAACAGCCCGACCCTTGGCTTGGCTTGGCAGCAGCGGCTAACAGCAAGTCATTGCAGCATGGCAGGCACAAGAGGGCCCTGCCTCTTGTGAGCAGGCACTGCCGGGGGTCTGATATGGCAGCCATGCTCTACAACAGGCCACATACCAGTCTGTTTAGAGCGCTATTAATAGCGTTCACTATGAAATGCCATGTTTCAGAGCTCGTTTGGCGCTACGAAATGGTCGCTTTGTAAACTGCACTATCGCGCATCGAACTATGAAAAACGGTGATTGACCTGCGGTTTTGCTGGCTTTTCATTTGAGCGATGTTTTCAAGTAAGTCTATAGAGCTATAGATTTGAGGGCATATAAAAGGGCCATGTCACTTTGAGCTACAGATTGTGCATCGGGGCGAAACGAAAAGAAAACACTGCTACATACCTGCCCGCATCACCTACCTGTATCAGGCTGCTCACCTACCTAGACAGTAGCAACTGGGATCAAGCTACTGGTGTTTGTGGATGGTGCCAAGCTGCTCACTGGCGCCAGATCCATGGTTGACCTGGCTGGCAGGCTCCTCACCTACCTAGCCTCTATGTACTGGGATCAATGGCCACACCAGCAGGGTGGTTGTGTTTCTGCTGCCAGCCATGCAAGCTGCCAGCCATGCAAGCCACCCACCTGGGCAGCGGGTACGGTAGGAAGGGAGACGGCCAGAGTGATAGCCTGGCCGCCTGCCTGCTGCACCGCACTGCATCGCGTCGTGACCTGCAGCCAAGCCCAGCCACAGCAAGGGTGGGGCAGCAGGGGGCACGCTCTGGCACACCGTGAGTCAGCCAGGCGGCAGTCAGCTACAGGCTGGCTTGTGGCATGGCTGTGTTAATGGACCCATCAGCTCCTTGGCAGGGGCCCCTGGAACAAACTCAGGCCTTGAGGCAGGTGGAAGGGGCAGGTACTTTGATGGGTCAGTTGACTGACATTTATGACACTGACTGTTGCTGATGGTTGATGAGGTTGAGCATGATTACCTAACAACTCCATGCAGCTGTCATCAATGCTGTTGCTGAGCCTGCTGTTGGCTTGACCAGTCTGCCTGCCTGCCTGCCTGCCTCCCAGCCTGCCAGCCTGACCTGCCTACCCAGCCTACCTCCAACACGACACGACGTTGCAGACTAGGACTTGGCCATGATCCTCTTCTTCCCTCCCCTCCTATTAACCCACCCAGGTCACACACACCCTGCACAGCAGCTTCCACCTAGCTCCCACAGCCCCCTCAACGTACCAGATCTGGGTCGAGCTGTGTGAACTGCAGGATGCCCATCAAGGCAGCCTCCACTGCCGGGCAGGAGGCTGCTGCAGCCTGTACAGGGGCAGCATGGGGTCGCATGCAGCAGCCAGGTGGGAGTCAGGTCAGGTCAGGTCAGGTCAGGTCAGGTCAGGTCAGGTCAGGTCAGGTCAGGTCAGGTCAGGTCAGGTCAGGTCAGGTCAGGTCAGCCCACCTGGGGCTCTGCCTGCAGCAGCATGAGGAGGGATCCTGGTGGCGGGGGGGGTGGAGGAGATGGGGGGGGCGCGGGGGGCGGAGGGGGGCTGGGAGAAGGTGGGGTTGGGGGGGCTGGGGGAGGAGGGGGTGGCAGGGGTGAGGGCGGGCTAGGAGAGGGCGAGGGTAAGGGGGGTGGGGGGGGCGGAGACAGCGGGGGGGGGCGGGGGGCTTGGGGGCAGAGGAGGGGGTGGGGGGCAGGCAAGGACGCCTAGGTTTGAGGAGGTCCAGGCGAAGGTGGCGCCACTGCAGAGGTCCTGCACAGGATGAGGGTGGTGTTCACCAGGTGGTGGGTCAGGTCAGTGGGTGGGGCAGTGGGGTAGGGGAGCGGGACATGGGGGCATTGGGGGTGATAGTAGGGCAGGCTAGCTGATGCAGGACAGGCTAGTCATGGTATGGGACGGCTAGCTCAGACCCACTCCGTCACTTACTATCATATCACTTACTATCACCTACCACTATACATGTGGTTTCGACTACACCATCCTAATGTATAGGTATGTGAATAAACAGTATGATGTAACAACACCATGTACACACCACTATCAGTGATGCTGGGGTCAGACCCACTCCAGTGAGCCACCAGTCAGGACACAGCACTGAGTCGGTCCCTCGCTGGGTAGGTGCCCTGCTTGGCTAGCTGCTGGCAACCAGGTCCTCTGTTGCCGCCACCTCTGTTGGCTAGCTGCTGGCAACCAGGTCCTCAGCCCATTGCAACATATAGCCAAACGGCCACCTTAGTGGTGTTAAGGGAAGACTGCTGATGTTAGACATCATAGCCCTCTGGGTCAGGCGATAGTGTAGGTGGAAGGCGACCATGCCGATGTGCATGCCATGCGTACGCCATGTGTATGCCATGTGCATGGGAACACCACACAGACAAAAACACCGTTTTGTGGTGGTCCACACTTGGTGTTCCACGTCAATCAAGGCTCTAGGCTGAGGGCCAAGGTGCTAATGTGGGACAGGTGTGCAAAGGTGCAAAAAGACGTGCAAACCCTGGTCGTGTGAGATACTTCTATCCTGCTGCCTTGTACTACGAATTCTGACTAGGGTTAGGTAAAGGGATGCCCCAGTTAGGTGGAGGGTGGGTGCCCATGCATCAAGCAAGCCTGCAGGATGGTTGTGCTGGAGTGAGTGATGACAGGCTGCCCAGTTTGCCTGATGATGTCCACCAACCTCTTAGCAACGTGAAAAACAGTGCACCCCCTCATGTCGTGTGAAATGCTGCTGTTATGCTGCCCCATACGACAACCCTGATCCTCTGGCACTTTGTCATGGTTTGATCTGCATCTTTCCCAGGCCCCACCTGCAACCTCATTTCAGCGCCGCAGCTCAAGCCAAACGCTCCTGCACACAGCAAGGAGCGGCGCAGCACTGCTAAGGATTGCTGCTGCACGCCATGCAATCCCACCAAAGCAGAGTAGGGAGGGTTTGAGAAGGGTGGGAACAGGGATGGGAGGTTGTCAGGGAAGTGATTGGGATAGGTAGGTATCAGGGCAGTGGGCGAGCACCAGGTAAGGAAGGGAGGGGAAGAAGAGGGGCCGTGCGCCTGGTACCACTGACCATGGTCTGCATACACAGCAGCAGCTGATGGCCGCACACTGTGCATGCTGACCTTGTCTCCATAAACATTAACACGAACAGAGTGGCAGTCTGTTCATGTCTGTATTTTCTGATTTAAAAAAAAAACCGTCGTCAAGTGGAGCATCATTGCTCTCACTACCCCAGCCATGGAGTCAAGGCAATCTAGCCAGCCTAGCTCTAGGGTTGGTTGTTTCTTTTGGCCAGGTTAGTAGCCTTATAAGCATCCTGCTGTTGATTTTGATAAGGTGCCCAGTCCCGAGGATGCTGCAACTTGATTGGAGTAGCTGAGTGCGATTACCCACAGTTAAACAAGTTGATCCATGTTGAATGGGGTTTGTTTTTGTATTTGTGTCTGTGCTAGACAGGCTAGTGTCTATGTCCCTGACTCCAGCAGTGTTAGTACCGAATTGCTTCGCCGCACCAAGGGCGACAGTGCACACATACAGGCGGCGAAGAGGATAATCGCTCATGACGTCTGGCGTGCACACACAAGCGACCGCACAGCCATGCTTGTACCCCTGGCAGTGTGCAGGCTGGTGTCTGTCTGGTGTTCTTACTGCATTGGATGGCGACTGAATGGGCGAATGCCTCGCTTTGATCTTCCCCCCCGCTGCCTTAATTGCCAGCTGTGACTTGGCTGGAATGTAGCGTCACACAACCATGTATTCTCACGGGAAACCCAAGTTGCTTGAAAAGGCCACCCTCTGTCTCGATGCGCATCACGTGATGGCTAAGCTGGGTAGGGCTGACCCAGGGAGGGAGGGGAGGGAGGGCAATGGGAAGAGTGGGGAGTTGTGAGGAGGCCTGCTCAGGCTTCAGCACCTGCTGAACCCACCTGCCACGATGCCTGCTCTGAGGCTGTTGCTTGAGAAGATGCCCATGAGGGCGGTTGCATCCCTGGCTTGCAGGGTGGTGGCTGCGGCTGACACAGAGTTGGGGCCGGCACGCTGGCAGGCAAACCCGGTCTGCTGGAAGAAGGACACGCCCGCGGCTGCAAGGGAGCACAGCAGTGCCAGGCAGGCTGGCGACCGTGTTTGAGGCAGGCAGGCAGGCAGGCAGGCAGGCAGGCAGGCAGGCAGGCAGGCAGGCAGGCAGGCTGATGACTGGGGCGGGCGGGCGGGCGGGCAGGCAATTGCAAGGAAAGAAGGGCATTTTGCGTTGAAGTCAATGCAGTTTTGGGCAGAGGCACCCTAATGCAGGTTAACTGGTTTCCTGGGAGTGCCAGTCAGAAATGAAAGACGACAGCAGTGCAATCAATGGACAAACCATTAAAGTGCCTTTTGTTAGTGCGGTCGAGCAGGAGGCAGGCAGGCATTGGGTCCTGGTAGATGCGGTGCAGTCCAGCAACCAGGCACCACTCACCCAATGTGTACAGGACCATACTCTGGCTCAGCCTCAGGCAGTCAACCGGAGAGAAGGGAATGTCTGACACCCGAGTCACGGTCACCACCACCTACACTCACCGGCATGCAGGCACAATTTAATGCAGAGCAGGGATTTGAAAGACAGGAGCAATGGCCACAGTAGAGGGGAAAGCAAATGAATTGAGAGCAACGTGCAGGCCTCCTTGTCTTGCCCTCCGCCTCCCCGCCCAGCCCTCACCTGGCACGTGGGTGGAGGCGGCTGAGGTGGGCTGGGCGGGCTGGGTGGGCTGGGAGGGCTGGGTGGCGCTGGCGGCAGCGGGGGAGGTGAAGGGTACGGCGGTGGGTTTGGCAGAGGAGGTGGCGGTGGGGGGTCAGGGCAGGCAGAGCCCCGCATTATGAAGGTGCATGGGAGGCCAGCCGGGGTTTCGAACTGGGTACCTCCTGGGTTGAGGGAGACGGTGGAGGGTGGCACAGTACCGGGAGCGGAGCAGGCAGCGAGGGACAGGTCTGAGTGCAGCGTGTCTGTGTAGGTGGCGTAGGCGTTGCACAGCGGCAGGAGCAGGCCGGAGGGGCCAAGCAGGTCTTGCCATAGGGGCTGGTAGGCCAGGGCATAGCCTAAGAAGGCCAGATGGCGAGGATCGGCAAAGCTGAACCTGCAGCGCAAGCAGTTTGACTACACAGGGTTTGCAATGCAAACCCTGATAAGATTTGAACCCTAATCTGCACACGCAGCCAAAACGGTTCTTACCAGGAGGCTGCAGCCACACAGCCAGCAGCAGGGGAGGGGAGATGGTATACAGGCTGAGTTGCTGACCAGGCACTCAGCTCAGTTGCAGCATGTATATGCCTACATGGGAGGGTGTTGGTGTGTTGGTGGACATGCACCCAGCTCCTGGTGCAATGTGCAGGCATACACATTGGCTGGTCGGCTTGCCAGCTGGCTGGCATATTCATGGTTAGGGTTAGGGCCGGGAAGTGCAGGGGCATTGACTATGCTGGCAGGCAGGCAGTGTCCATCGCTGGACTTCCTGCTAATCCTGCTAGAGCAAGCTACTCTGTGATCTGGTGTTAACACAACAATGGAGGTGCGAGAGTGATGTTGCAGAGTGACACACTGGGTATGACCAGGTATGAGCTGGTAGCTGATATTAGCCCAGTGGCGCAATGACTCCGACAAGGCCCAGTCACTACAGGTGTGGAGCAAAGGACGGCGCAATGCCCTCCAGCTTGGTTCATTATCAGCTGCTGCCTGTCCTTTAGCGGTGCACGCGTGACACGCGTGTGAAACAAGGGACGATGGAGAAGCAACAGTGGTGCTGCTGGAGAACAACATCACACAGAATAACGTCACAGAAGGACCATCCCTCTGCTGGTGCCTAATAGAGCTTGCTGGTAGACCAGACCAGACAACCTCTGGGTCAGGCAATACATCATAGCCCTGTGGGTCAGGCAATTGTGTAGGTGGTGGGCGACCATGCCCATGTGTAAGCCATGTGCATGCCATGTGCATGAGAACTGCACACAGACAAAAGCACCATTTTGCAGTGGTCCACACTTAGTGTTCCATGGCAATGAAGGCTCTGGGCTGAGGAGCTAGGTGCTGGAGAGCAGCAGGCCTGAAACAGTGAAATACTTCTGTTCTGCTGCGGTATGCTACAAAACGCAATGAAATGCAGGGAGGGTGGAGTGGAGCTCATTCAGGGAAAGCGAGGAAAGCGGCTTCAGCTGCTGGGGCAGGGAGAAGAGCAGGGCGCTGACTGGCTGACTGGGCCTGGGCGAGCACCTGAGCTGCAGAGCGGAGTAGGGAGTGAAGGGGAAGCTGTACATCTGGGAGCAGGTGACGTTGAAGTCTCCACGAGTGTAGGGGCGCAGGTAGTCCAGCAGGGGCTGGCTATCCTGCAGGATCAGTCCCCAGGTGCACCATGGTCAAAGCTTGCATGCATGCATACATGCATGCATGCATGCACGGAGTTGGGTGTAGTTTGATCTGCGCCTGGTTATGGGGGCAGGGTGCAAGGTGGCGTGGCATACATGAGCTGGGCCAGGTTGCCTGGTCTGACTGCAACCTTGCTGCACCCTACGTTGATCGTGCTAATCCTCTGCGCTGCTATGCGCCCTAGTTGGCAAGGCCAGGGTTGTGACAGTAGCACAACACAATATTATGTTGGCTGTCGGTGATGTACGGATGAGGTAATGCTTCTGCTTCTCAGACGGTGCTGTTCTTGTCTGATCCAGTCTTGTCTGCTGTGGTGTTCTTATGGCCTACTTCGCAGCAGAGGCAGCACACTCAGACAGTGCAGAGCAGCGCTGTTGACACAACATTGAAGGTGCGAGAGTGTCTGCTATGATCTGGTGGAGAGCTGTGCCGCCAGACTTCGTTGAGTCTGGGTTCAGCAATCCTGAAGTAATGTCCTATTAGCTGTGCCACCTGACAATACCATCACCAACCCACCTGTGTGCACAAGAAGTTGCGGGAAAAGAATGCGTATGCCTGGAAGATGGTCAGGGTGCCAGTCGCTGGCCCAGGTGGAGGGGGTGGACTGGGAACCGGGGGTTGCGGGCTGGGAGTACTTTGTGCTGCTGAGACCGTCAAGTACGCCATGGCTGTGAGCAGTGCTACAGCATGGCTTCCACAGCGAGAAAACCGCCCTTTGGTCATGGTCATAGCTGGCCTGCAGGAGGTGTCGGGCGTATTGGATTATTGAGGTAGGATACGTTGAGGGGAGCTGCAGCAGCCTTGCTTTTGCACATGTCCGACATCGACTAGCTAAATTACTGTCGACACGCAGCAGCATTGAAAGATGCGGGGCTCGCCAACAGCCTCTGTCGCTGCTACACTGTGCTGACAAAGGTGATGTTCTCAAGTTGTAGCTGATGCCGGATGCGTGCCTAACCTGCAGCCCCTGGCGCAGCACTTGACGCAGCTTTGCCTGGGGCAGGGAGTGCACTAATGGCGGTTACAGGTCGTAGTCGGGATGCAGAGATGTTGCGGGTTGTACACAGCTAGAGGGTCTCAGGTGTACACGACTAGAGTGTCTCAGGTGTTGACAAGTCGGCGATGGCGGGCTGGTAGTGGCGGTGACCTAGTAGCTGACGAGTTGTTGACCTAGTGGCAGCGATGACGATGCTGGCGCGAGTAATGGTATGTCTTGGCGAAATGTTGTAGTGTGGGGTAGCACTGCGACCCCAGAGTGAGACGCTTGCCACACGGAAGGTGGACGTCCTAACGTCACCCTCCGATACCGTCCTCTGCCCAAGGTGCTATCGAACACGGCCAAGCAGCGGTGCCCTGTCATAATCGTTTCGTTTCAGATCCATTCTCCCTGCCTTTCTCATCACCACCCCGAATGGCCTGCCCTCCCTACACCCACCTCTGCCTCCCAAGGAAGGCATTCAAGCGCACTGCAGCGCACTCCCCCCTCCCGCACAGCTAAACATCTTTAGCCCCAAGCTGCTGCAATAGATCAGGGATTTCAACGTTATGGACTGACAGGGCCGTGTCGCCCACGCCCTGAGTCGTCGCAGCCCTCGTGCCCCACGTGCCAGGACAAGTAAGCTGGCCCTAAGCCTGCTGCTTTTAGCTAACCCGCAGGGGACAAAGTGGAACAGCATTTGAAAGGCAACAGACAGCTTGCTAAGCTGTTGACATATGCCATGGAAAGGCTGGGCCTCTGTGCAGCAGTGGAGGCGTGCAAGCTGACAATGAAGACGGCAGGACACACTTTGATATGTGGTGAGAAGGAGGTTGTGCCTGACCTGATGGATGACTATTCTTCCCCGCCCTGTCCCGCCTCTTCAACCCTCCAAGCACTACCTTGAAAACGGTGTGAGGAAACTGCCCGGAGGCTGCGCTCGCCTTGCCTTGGCCACCCTGTCCTGCCACACCTACTACGTCTGACCTGTGTGGCAATGTGTGACTGCTGTTGATGCCGCATTGTGCAGGCTGCGCTTGGTTGTGCTCACGGCTGTCTTTGGCAACAGCAAGAGTCAGCTCATGTGCTAGTAATGGCTCTTGTAGGACGTAGAATGGGACAGGGGATGTGTTGCTGCTATCGGTGCTTGACCACATAACACTCATCAACCCAGCAGCCAACACAAAGCATGAAGGCTCAAGTCACATGTAACCTATCATCATCCCTGATTGGGTATCGGTGATGTTATGTGCCACTGCTAATCAAGGAGTTGGTCGACCACCTCACATACCCTACGCAGTCCTGCTGACAGTGACGCTGTTGTTGACGAAGGAGTTAGTGCACCATCTCATGTACCCTACGGCTGGGCTGGGCTGGGCTGGGCTGGGCTGGGCTGGGCTGGGCTGGGCTGGGCTGGGCTGGGCTGGGCTGGGCTGGGCTGGGCTGGGCTGGGCTGGGCTGGGCTGGGCTGGGCTGGGCTGGGCTGGGCTGGGCTGGGCTGGGCTGGGCTGGGCTGGGCTGGGCTGGGCTGGGCTGGGCTGGGCTGGGCTGGGCTGGGCTGGGCTGGGCTGGGCTGGGCTGGGCTGGGCTGGGCTGGGCTGGGCTGGGCTGGGCTGGGCTGGGCTGGGCTGGGCTGGGCTGGGCTGGGCTGGGCTGGGCTGGGCTGGGCTGGGCTGGGCTGGGCTGGGCTGGGCTGGGCTGGGCTGGGCTGGGCTGGGCTGGGCTGGGCTGGGCTGGGCTGGGCTGGGCTGGGCTGGGCTGGGCTGGGCTGGGCTGGGCTGGGCTGGGCTGGGCTGGGCTGGGCTGGGCTGGGCTGGGCTGGGCTGGGCTGGGCTGGGCTGGGCTGGGCTGGGCTGGGCTGGGCTGGGCTGGGCTGGGCTGGGCTGGGCTGGGCTGGGCTGCCTTGCCTGGGCTTGGTCAGGTATGTAGCCAGCAGTGCGGGTCCATGGAGCACGACCAGTTGCAATACGTTCGGCCATTATAGCGGACCCAGCTAGGCTGCTATGTGCGGCTGTCATCGACCGAAAGGTCCATCCGTGACTTCGACGGCAGGAGTGGGGTCGTTGCTTTTGTTTTTACTATCGAGGACTGGCGAAAATGCCAGATTTAGTACCAGCAGACATGTCATTCCGCGGTTCCCCTGGTGTTCATTGGCATTCGGCGCGTATGGCATTCAGTAAGATCTTTTGGCAGTGTGCCCTCACCACCACTCGCCATTGACTGAGCTGATGCATGATGAGGTGATGCATGATGTGTGCATGATGTGTGCATGATGTGCTTCTGACATTGCATTTCTAGTCGGGGCCATGAACATTGGACGGGGTCGCGGACTCGCGGACCAGCCGATCACCATAGGCCTATCCCTCTGAACCGAAGCTGGCGTGCGTGGCGCTGCGGCAAGGCGTGCAATTCTTACATCGTGAAGTGGTGTATAGAGGCAGTTAGGTCCCTCCGAAAAATGGGCCTTTTACCAGATGACGCATCACTGAGCTGTTAGTTACCGCGGCATCAGGCAGACACTGCACTTCGCAGTGGCAGGTGGCAATCATTAGTCGATGCTGCAGGCGGCCAATATTCAGGTCATGGTGTTCATGCTGACAACATGCTGCTGCACTGTTGCACCCAGGTCAGACAGTACCACAAACCAGACATGGGCAAGCGACGCAAGACCAGCAAGGCCCTTACGTCTGGCGATGGCAAAACCCCAGTGCCGGGGAGCTCCTCCGCGCCCGCTGCGGCAACCACCTCATTGCTAGATCTTCCTCCGTTGCTGCTGTATGACATCGCCAGCCACATTGCGCACCTCGGACCCAAGCAAGCCGTTGGCCGTTCCTGCTTCACCCTTCTTCAGGCAGGCCTGCTGCACGCCCCAGCCTTCCGCTTACAAATCCACAAGCAGCCTTGCAACCAGCTGCTCACGCCCCGCGTCGTCGAAGCCCTGCAAGCCAGGACAGACAAGCTGGCGCTGACACTGCAGCAGCCGCGGGCCAAGAAGAGTGGACAGTACACTAGGCTGCTGACCCATGTCCTGGCCAAACTGGGCAGGTGTGCAGCAGTGGATACCTGCAAGCTCAGGAGCAGAGCATCTCCCCTCTCTGACCCACTGCAGCCCGATGACAGCAGGTCAGCTCCTGACCCTGGCACTTTTGTAGCCTTGGACTGTACACCCCGCCTAGCACAGCACCTGTTGGGCAGCCTTCCAGGCCTGACTGCCTTGTCCATCCAGGGCTTCTCTGTCACCTGCAGCGGCCTGGCCAGCCTGCTCTCCCACCCGCAGTTGTCACTGCAGCTGCAATGCCTAGACGTCACTGGCAGCACCATCCTGCAGCCCCAGCAGCCTGAGCAGCCTGGGGCAGTGACGCTATCCAGCCTGTTTCATGGCCTCAGGTTGAGGCAGCTGAGCTTGGATGCTAGCAGTGAGGCGCCACTGCTGCCTGACCTGCAGCCCCTGGCGCAGCACCTGACGCAGCTGTGCATTGGGCAGGCCAAGGCTCCAGCCATGCGGGTACTGGGTCAGGTGCCGTTGCTGCAGGTCCTGACCCTTGCCGGTCAGTCCAGCCTGGACAGTGTGCCCCAGCTGCTGCATCTTCTGCCAGCTCTGCCCCAGCTGCACACTCTGCAGTTGCCTGAGGCAGAGATGAGGCAACAGGAGCTGGACGCACTGCTGGCAGCCACCCAGATCACCAGCGTGCAGCTCAAGTCAGTTGAGCTCACCAGCTCACATGCAGCTACCCCCTGCAGCTGGCAGCGGCTGGAACTGATAGGCAGCATCAGCTATGACACTGCCGCCTACCTGCCCCTGCACTCACTGACCCAGCCCCTGGTGTTGGGGAGGTTTGGGCTGTGTGCCCCTGATGACATGGATGGATATGACGTCGATGCATACGGGTACGATGATGAGGATGAGGATGAGGGTCCGTGTTCCTGGTATGATATGACTGACCTGGTGGCAGCTGCTGTGCACAACCTGACCCAGGCGTGCTCTGCTCCAGTGATGATTAGGGTGATGACGCTGATGGTATACCCATCGTTAGCTTGGGCTCGCTATGGCGCGGCTGATATCCGACGCAGAGACAGAATGCAAGAGATGATGCATTATTTGCAGCCACTGCGTCGCCTCTGCAGCTTAGATGAGGTCCTGTTCGGCGGCCTGGAATGCATCAAGTCCAGTGATATCGCTTACCTTGCTCCCTGGTGCAAGGGCTGCACCGCCCTGCACTTTGAAGAAGGCAGCCTGATCCCCTCCCTGGAGTTTTGGCGCCAGCTGGTACAGCTCATGCCCACAGTTAGCCATGTCACTTTCAGGCGGTGTGGTGGCAGGGCAAGTGCAGCCATGTGCGAGGCGCTGCAGCTCATGGCTGAGCAGCCCTGGGCGCGGTGGCTGGACATCCACATCTTTGGTTGCGGTGGCAAGCTGCCCACACACTGCAAGGACATCAACCGTACCTTCAACAACCCCGCCATGCCTGCCAGGTTCAGGATTTGCTGTGAAAAGTAGCAATTGAGCACATGCAAAACAGGAAAGCGCCAAGCCAGCAGATGAGCAGAATGTGCATGTGGGCAAGGGCTGCTGCTGCCGTGTGAGGGATGTGTGTGAGGATGCATTAGGTGGTGTCAGCATGTCTGAACAATGTTGATGGGTAAGGAAGGCTAGCCACCTGCAAGTGTAATGCAACAGGCAACGGGCTGAGAGCATCCAGTTGGGACAGCAGTGACATGGTGTGGCATGGTATGACGCTAATGGGGTGCTGCTGTTGTTTGCAATCTTGGGGTGTAGAGGAGTTGCATGCCACACCGTCTGATGGGGGATGTGCCAGGCAGTGCCAGTGCCAGCCCTGAACATGTCCCTGTGTCGCTGCATGGTGCCATAGCTGCAGTGGAAGGGGCTAGCGCCAGTGCGTTGCATGTATTTGGCTAATGTAGATGCTGGGAGCCCATTGTATCGCAATGGGTGTAAGAAGTCGAAGGCTGTTGTCATAGAATGCCTACAACATCAGCAGTGCCAGCATGCAGAAAGCAACCGAGGCGGCAGCATGGGGTCCGGTCCCAGCCCCCTGGCCAATGTGTGCGTAGTGCAGGAGGTGGCTCAGCCTGGCCTCAACAGGTCAGCCCCCAAGGGCCTCTGGTCAGGTCCCCAGCAGCGTTGAGCAAGAGGCTTGGGTCATGGCTGCAGGGCTGGAGGTGTGGGTCATCTGCAGCTAGACAGGATGCAGCTGGGCCGCAGTAGGGTCCATAGCCAGTCAACACCGACCCTGACCTGAGTCCACTTGCTGCTGCTGCCTGGGACGAGGCGGGTGCTGATCAGATCCCATGGCTGGCTGCTGCCCTCATCATTACATACAACAAAATGGGCAGCAGTATTGAGGCCATGTGGCAAGAGTAGTAGCAAGTGTCTCTAACAGACCAACAAAACTCATTCAACAAGGAACAACATGTCGGCCTGTGGGTAATCTCACTCAGCTACTACAAACATTTTGTAGCATCCTCGGTCGCACCCTTGATGACTGCAGCCCCCACGTAGATGGCACTTTCCCGGGACAGACCACTGGGCACCCCACCAAAACTAACAGCTTATTTGCTGAAAGGCTAACAGCCTGGCGAAACCAACCTACCCTAACCAGCCCTCAAGTTCGCCAGGGCTCTTGGGCTGGGGCTGTGAGATCATTGACGCTCCCCGTGGACACGGAATTTATTTAATCGCACCGGCCTGCGATACCTGCAAGCACATTGGGCACGGGGACATTAGGGTAGAGTGCACAGTGGCGGTCGTTTTGCAGTCATTTGTAGCCAGAGATCAACACTGCCAGCCCTTGGTGGGCAGAGTAAGCTGCACAGGCCACTAGTGAAGCGCCCCGCCCAAGCCCAGCCGCATAGCTCCTGTCCCAGCGCATCTGCAGCACAACTCACACCGGGGTCTCTAACATCTCTACACTACCACCTGTTTGCCACTTCCCTGCTGCTCTGATTACTGGATCATTAGTGCAGAGGGGCCAGGTCAGGCCAAGGGAGTGGGTTATGGATGTTGCGAGTGGGTGAAGGTGGCGGTAGCAGTCAGGCCAAGGCTAGCAGCAGCTTCTAGTCGTTCTTGACCCCGCTGGGCCTCACTGGGCTTGCTGGACCTTGTCACCTGCTCAGATTAGAGGGAGCCAGGCAACGGTTGGTCAGGTCCTGTTCTCTGAGCCACGCCCTCTGGCCTGCCTGATCTGCGGAGTGGTGAGGGCCTGCTGGCACCAGAGCAGGCTCAGCCAGGGACACAGGCCATAGCCTGATGCGTCCTTAGCCTTGACGGCTGGCCATCACAGGTGCTTACCTTGCCCTGGAGCCTTGCAGCAGTCCCAGCCTGACCATCGTCATCCCCTTCACGTGGCAACTGTGCCTGGCTGCCCCGGAAGCAAGCAATGATACTATCATATACCACAGACTACGGTTTTGTAATGACAGCTGCATGATGACATCTGCACTCAACTAGCTTTGCGTCACACGCCGCGGTGCAAGTCAAAGCTCGCAGCGTTCAACGTTCGCAGTGCCTGACGAGTAGTCTGCTGGTGCGGATTGTAGAGAGCTAAGAGGTTACAGCACAACCGCACGCCATTTTTCATTTACCGTCCAGGAACTTCATCAGTAGGCATCAGTAGCCATCAGTAGGCAGTCGATTTCATCACACTTGGCGTCCAGGAACTTCATACCAAGGCGTCCAGGCGCGCATAATGCTCCACACTCACTAATGGGTAGTGTCATCACCGCCCCACACTGCACAGATAAACGGCTCCCACATTGCTGCCGTCCAGACCAGCATTTTCATGCGTACATCATTTTACATGCCTACGTCACTCCATGACGCCACCAACACCATCAACCCTCCCACTGGCTGCACCTCTGGGGCCCTGCAGTAGCCTGCTATGAGGAAGCAGCGCAGGCGGAGCCAAGCACCAGCAGCAGGTGACAGATTAGGGTCAACACCTCCTCCCTCACTAGGGACTCCTACAAGGGACCACTAGGGACCATTAAGTGGGGCGGTGCTTTGCTGGGGGCTTCCAGTTGCAGGGGGCTTCAGTTGCAGGGGACTTCTAGTTTGCAGGCCTGGTGCCCCTGCGTTTGCTTAGCCGGCTTTCACAGGGCTGCTGGCCATTCACTGCTGAGCTGGCCCGGTTGGTGTGATGCTCATCCACAAGCACCACCCTGCCCCGCCACTGGTCTGAGCTCCTGGGCCTGCACACCACCTTGCAGCAGGCCCGCAGCACCACATCAGCACCCCACCCTTCCCCAGTGCCAATGCCAGCTGCGCCAAGGAACACCACCAACTGCTTGGTGCGATTGTGGCGCTTCATGCACACCTCCTCCATCTCATCTTCCAGCTGCACCCATGCACACAAGGCACACAGGGTGGCTGACATGGTGGCGCCAGGTGAGGCATGGCACAGTCAACCACCCTTTCACTTTGTGCCCACCCACCACCTCCCAATACACGACCCACCCACCCACCCACCCACCCACCCGCCCGCCCGCCCGCCCGCCCGCCCGCCCGCCCGCCCGCCCGCCCGCCCGCCCGCCCGCCCGCCCGCCCGCCCGCCCGCCCGCCCGCCCGCCCGCCCGCCCGCCCGCCCGCCCGCCCGCCCGCCCGCCCGCCCGCCCGCCCGCCCGCCCGCCCGCCCGCCCCGCCCGCCCGCCCGCCCGCCCGCCCGCCCGCCCGCCCGCCCGCCCGCCCGCCCGCCCGCCCGCCCGCCCGCCCGCCCGCCCGCCCGCCCGCCCGCCCGCCCGCCCGCCCGCCCGCCCGCCCGCCCGCCCCGCCCGCCCGCCCGCCCGCCCGCCCGCCCGCCCGCCCGCCCGCCCGCCCGCCCGCCCGCCCGCCCGCCCGCCCGCCCACCCACCCACCCACCCTCACCTTCTTGAAGAAGTGCTCCAGCGCCCGATCCTGGGCTCCATACAGCCTCAGCCGCTGCCTTGCTCACTTGGGGTACAGGTACACCTCCCACACCATGTCCCAGGTGGCCAGGGTGATGGTAAAGTGCTTGAGGTTGGCAACCAAGGAGGTGCCGGCTGAGCTGGCTGCTGCCAGGTGCTGGAGGTGGGGCTTGATCAGTCCAGCCACTGCTTGGTGTCACGGTGGGGGTTGTGCAGGCCACTGGCATGCCGCACCAGGCCCTTGCTCAGCTTCCACCGGGCCAGCTGGTCAGCTACCAGCTGGCCTGATCACTTGTTCCAGGTCCTGCTACCAGCTGTTCCAGGTCCTGCTACCAGGATCTGCTACCAGCTGGCCTGTCACTGGATCTGACTGCCTGGGTGACGCGGGGGTCAATGCCCACCCCAACCTGTGTGGCTTGATCAAACACAAACTCACGTGTCTCAGCTATGGCCTTGCCTGTGCGGGGGAGTCCCACCACATGGGCCGCTGCTGCTGCTGCTGCTGCTGCACCTGGGGCTGCCGCTGGGCGGCTGTTGCTGCTGAAGGGGCCTGCTGCTGCGGGTGGGGAGGGATGGGGAGGGGATGTGTGTAGTGCTCACACACGCTGACACTGTCTGTCTCTACCATCCTCACAAGCTGAACCCCTGGTTGGCCAGCTTGCCTGTGCTGAACCACCTGTCCCAGTGCTGGCTCCAGGCTGGCTCTGCGGTGAAGGCAAGCAACTTGGGTTTTCATGGCTGAGTTTCACGGATTGATTGCTTGAGTTACACTGCCGTAGAGCTTCATCTCCAGCTCCATGGAGGCAGGGCAGCCCAACAATCAGCACCCCTACGACCACAGTGCAGGGTGGTGACCATGGCGGTAGGGGGAACAGGGGCAGCAGCAGCAGCAGCCTTGCCAGCAGGGGGGGTTGCAGAGGGGGCTGCAATGAGGTCCACAGGAGCTAGGGCTGGGAGTCGCATCATCCCAGAGCCTTTGCCAAAAGCTCCCCAGGCTTAGTTGTCCTGGCCATCCAGGGCTTCACTGTCACCTGCAGCGGCCTGGCCAGCCTGCTCTGCCACCCGCAGCTGTCACTGCAGCTGCAATGCCTAGACGTCACTGGCAGCACCATCCTGCAGCCCCAGCGGCCTGAGCAGCCTGGGGCAGCGACCCTATCCAGCCTGTTTCATGGCCAGAGGCTCAAGCGGCTGGGCTTTGCTGTCAGTGAAGGGACAGCGCTGCCTGACCTGCAGCCCCTGGCGCAGCACCTGACGCAGCTGTGCATTGGGCAAGCCCAGCTGCAGCACATTGCTTCAGTCCCTTCACAACACAAGGACTGGCCCATGGGCCCCTTCACCTTGGCTGTGGTACCTCTGACTCAGCTGCGGATGCGGACTGTGAGTACGAAAAGTTGGTAGACCTATCTGAGCTGCTGCTGCTGCTGCTGCTGCTACACACCACAACCATCTCCCAAGCTGCCAGAGCTGGCTTCGCAGCCTCCTTATTAGCAAACGACCGTGTTGGCATGTCCTGCTATGACGTCACATCGGTGGGGCCTCCCACACCAGGGTCATAGCCTGTCCCCATCCCTCCCTCAGTGCAGCCTCCACCAGCCCAGGGTGCAGCCCCCCTGGACCCACTCCCTGGCCCCCCTCAACCTGCCTGGCAGTCAAAGTTTGCAGAGCGCAGCAGCAGTCCACTGGCCAGGAGGCACCCACCCCAGCACAGTGATATCCTGGACCCCTATGCGAAACAGAGGGTCAAGGCGTGGGCTGTAGAGCAGGCCGCGCCCACAAACACGTCGAGCATCTGCATAACCGCCACAAGGCCTTCTTCTTTGGCAACGCTGGCATTGACACGCGGGGTGGGTGGGGGGCCAATGCTGTGCTGCAGGCTTGTGGTAAGGTGGTGGAAAGGTCCGGCTGGACCCACATGATGCGTGGTCCCACACCCACGAGCCAGCACCCGCGTGACCTCCCTAAGGCAGGCCTTCTTTGCAGACCCTGACTATGTTCACAGCAGTGACTTTTTTCTGCGTAATACGTGACGATCGGAACAAAAAATGGCATGAGAAAATGCTGCGATACTTGATTTTCGTTTTCCAGGGTTGGGTCCAGGACCAACTGCGTAACCAGCCATGTGATGGTCCTGGACCCTTCGTGACCAGCATCAGCTTGGCTGTCCTGAAAAAAAAATTCACTGGTTCACACCATCAACACCCAGGCAAGAGTTTTGGCCATTGATGCCTGGCTCAGTGTCATATGCAAAGCTGCTTAATGCCCATGTTGAGGTGTGTCTTCCCATGTTGTACCTCATGTGTGGGCTCCCTATCTTGCCTTCACCCACATGCTTCATGCTCACGCTTCTTTGCAGAGCGTCTTGTCGAGCTCTGGGCAAAGGGAGCCCGCTGCAAGCATGGCTGCACCAAAGAGATGTCACAGTACTTCATGTGTCAGTGCAGCACGGACTGCAGCAACTCTGAGCACCGTGGCACCCAGCTAGAGGGGCCCGAGAGGCAGGCAGTGGTGGCTATCCACCGCAGTGTCCTGGCTGGTGTGCCTCCAGACCCCAAGGACCCAGAGGCGCCATCACACAGCTGCCGCTGTACCACCAACTGTTGTATGCCATTCACGTCAACAGGCGATTGGAGGAATACCCCTGAGACCCCTACCCCTCAGCAGCCCCACCCACAGGCAAAGGCGGGGGCAAGGGCAGGGCAAGGGGCGGGGGCGGGGGCGGGGGCGGGGGCGGGGGCGGGGGCGGGGGCGGGGGCGGGGGCGGGGGCGGGGGCGGGGGCGGGGGCGGGGGCGGGGGCGGGGGGCGGGGGCGGGGGCGGGGGCGGGGGCGGGGGCGGGGGCGGGGGCGGGGGGCGGGGGCGGGGGCGGGGGCGGGGGCGGGGGCGGGGGCGGGGGGCGGGGGCGGGGGCGGGGGCGGGGGCGGGGGCGGGGGCGGGGGCGGGGGCGGGGGGCGGGGGCGGGGGCGGGGGCGGGGGCGGGGGGCGGGGGCGGGGGCGGGGGCGGGGGCGGGGGCGGGGGCGGGGGCGGGGGCGGGGGCGGGGGCGGGGGGCGGGGGCGGGGGCGGGGGCGGGGGCGGGGGCGGGGGCGGGGGCGGGGGGCGGGGGCGGGGGCGGGGGCGGGGGCGGGGGCGGGGGCGGGGGCGGGGGCGGGGGGCGGGGGCGGGGGCGGGGGCGGGGGCGGGGGACCTGCTGCGTGCCATGTCCCCAGCCCCTCCAAAGACATCATTGAGAGTGTGAGAGGCGGAACGCTGGGCCTCCCACCAGCCTGGAGCCAGCGATCTGAGGCACCAGTGCGGGCCAGTACCAACAGGAGTGGATTGTGACTTGATTGTGTGTCCTTGGCAGGTAAGTGGATCGTAGTGCTGTTGGCCTAGTTCACAGCAACACAGGCCATGAGCAGTGCAGGTACATGCGCGTGCAAACCCTCATCATGTAAGATACGTCCGAGCCGGTCCCGCTGCCGTATCAGGGAAGTTGAGGGCGGCTTAACGCACATGGCAAAGTGGGCTGGATGGGTCCTCGCTCGCTAAAAGGGAGAAGCTGCGGAAGTGGATAGAGCAGCGGGGTTTCGTAAGGATCCAGGTCGTCAAGGCCTACTTGAGGGGCTCCATCATCATCCAGCTTGGGTGAACCAGGCCATCCCTGGGGACCTTGGGAAAGGGTGGGACAGGGGCTGCAATTCAGTCCTCACTCTTCAGCAGGCAGGGGAGGCCCCATGGCGCCCAGTAGAGCTGTGCTGGTGGCCAGGCCTCGCAGCGGCAGCGGCACTAGGCACAAAGCGGGGACCCGAGCACCCAAGGCCCAGGCCCAGCAGCATGTAGCACAGTGATGTGTGCACTAGGCACTGCCCAACCTGTTGCTGACATAAGAACACGTGTCTCATGCCACCATCTATCGCCCCACCTTCGCAAGGGGGTGGGGACAGGGAGTTGAATATCAGCCTGGACATCGAACCTGGTTCGCAGAAAACGTCGCCCCTAGTTGTATGGGAGATATGCGCTGAGGGCTGCCATGAACATGAACACAACTGAATCAGACATCACTGCGGCATAAGGCAGACCCTGCACACCGCAGTGGTAGGTGGCAATCATTTGTCAATGCTGCAGTGGACCGGCAAGGTAGGCAGCCAGCATCCATGTCAGCATCCATGTCGTGCCGACATCATGCTGCAACTGAGCTCAGGCAGGGAAAGAAAGGGGGGCTAGTGTGTCTCAGCTCTAGTGTGTCTAAGCTCTTGACTTGCTGGAAATGTATGTTCTGGAACACATGGCGTGTCCTACAACCCTTGGTTGACAAGGTTGCACAATGAGCTCCGCTTACAAGGTGGGGCTCAGGCGTTCCCAACTACCTGAAAACCACCCCCCTGTGATAGGAAGCCCGTATCTCCGCAGCCACTTAGTCAAGAATACATGTAAATAGTGCTTTGAACAGAGGGGACTCATAGCTACGAGATGGCAGACGCAGCAAAAACTATCTCGCTCTCAGCGGTGCTCAGTGCCTGCCCAAAGAACGAAATTTGTATTCATGCGATTTTGCCTCATGCGAGGCGCGCCACACTAGCACGCTTCGCCACACCGTTGTTGCTGGCACCTGCAACGCGCAGCAGCAGTCGGAACATGTCATGTGGACGCGACGACGACAGTCGTGACAACTGGATACCACTTTTGGAGCTGCTGCTGGCGCTAGTGCATTACGGGCTGCTCTACTACGCTAAAACAAGGTGCTAGGTGCAGTACGTAGGTGCTAGGTGCAGTACGTTGTTTCACCTTGCTTTGCTGCCCTCGACTTGTTAGCTGCAGGTGCCTCACGCTTACTGCCAGCTGAACATTGCTGCTGCTGAGGGGGTGCACCAGTAGGCACAGCCAACTCAGGGGTGGTGCTTGCAGGTGTCAGCTGCAGCTGAGGTGGCGCAGCTGCGGCAAGCTTCCCACGGATGTGGGTGCACACGTGGCTCTGTAGCTTGGGTACCCTCCAGCTCGTGTGTACCTCCTGCTTGTGTAACTGGAGGTATGACTGACAAGGTGGGGCCAACCCCATGTTGGGAACGCCTGGTCCAGGCTCCGCTAATTTATCCTCGTATTGATATGAACGGTCACTCAGTAAGCACAGTCACTCAGAATCAGAGCCTCCCAACCCCCTTGAAAAGGGGGTGTGTCCGTTTCACGCGGTTTATTTCTCGCACAGTTTGCGGATTGATCAACGAAGCACATCAGTATGTAGAGGGCTCGCTTGGCTACACGCTATGGTTGTCCTGAGCGTCCATGACTATGTATATGATGCACTGCTTAGGCGTGAACCCGGCCTACATTTTGTGGGCAGATATCACCATGCACCATGAGTCAGAACGGTCACTCAGTAAGCACGGTGTTTTAATTGCTTTAGTTGCTTTAACTTGCTTTGCCCGCTTTGCGGAGAATGTTTAACGCGGAGAATGTTTAGCTTGTCCCGCTTGCGCGGCTTGTACAGCTGACTTGCTTCGCCCCGCTACCGCGGAGACTAGCTTAGCTTGGCGTGCACATCTACTACTTGCTACACTACTTGCTACTCTGCTTGCCACCTTCATCCTCGCCACCACCCCAGCTAACGGGAGAAGAGGTTTTGTTGTCACCAAACCTATAGTCCTGCAAACTGCAGCCACCTGCTCCAAGCAGAGTTGCACCACAACCTGCAATAGGCAGAGATCATAGCCTTGCAAAGCACCAGCCCACCAAGAGTCGTGTTGCAAACTTGTATAAATGCAACCAAAAGGGTCCATTCAGCTCCAAGCTTCCAGTTTTTGCGCGATGGAAACACCACTTCGGTGCATGGGCCCATGCGGCTCCGCTCCCAGCTCCCAGCTCCCATGCAGCCTATTGGAAAAGCACTGTGAGTCAGGCGTCCCCAACATGGGGTTGGTAATCTTCATGCAAGTACTCGCTACAAAGTGCACCGACTTCGGTAGCGTTTGTTGCATTGGCACCTGCGAATTACTCCGCATCTACTGGCAAGCGGCGCGTTAATCCTTGCATCAGAGTCCATGCCGGCGCAAGCGATCGCGGACACACCTCAGCTGCTCATTACCGATTGTTCTAGTGGTGAGTAGTGGCACCAATGAGGGAACTCCGCCTGGCATCCAGCCGGAAGTACAATCACATTTCAGCCCGCCTTGCTCGCTCCGCGAGCCTCTTGTTGGTGCAGGCGGTGTTGGAGGGCTATCGCTGGGCATGTTATGTATCGACATTGCTGCAAACGCGGGAAATGTGCGTATCTCTCTCGCCAGTCCCACAAGAAAAGGGACCCTCATCCACAAAACGGCATGTTGTGAGCTGACTACTGTGACTTTCCAGACTTTCGATACATAACTCTGTTCCTTACTCAACGTCACAACTGCTGGAGAAGAAAGCATGGCAATCAGTTGATCAGGCCTGCTTGAAATGACATTGGCGTGACCCGACTTTGCCTTGCAGGAATGATTAGCCCATCCGACACTGCCCCTTGCAGCCCCCCCCCCTCCCCAGCCCAGCATCGCCTTCTTACCTCCTCTCACCCACTCTCAACCCCAGCCCGGCCCTCCAACCCCCCCTCCCACCCCCTCTCATCCCCTCCCAGCCCCGTCACTGCCATCCCACCCCCACTACCCCCTCCCAACCTCAGCCCCGCACTCCACCCCCCCTCCCACCCCCTCCCAGCCCCCCCCTTTCCCTCCCACCCCCGCTACCCCCTCCCAACCCCAACCCCCCCCCTCCCACCCCCCTCCCACCCCCTCCCAGCCCCCCCCCTGCCCTCCCACCCCTGCTAACCCCTTCCAATCCCAGCCCCCTCCTCCACCCACCTCCCCCTCCCTCCTTGTCCCGGCCCTAGCAACTCCAGCCCACCCCAATGGGGCTGCTGGTGCCGCTCCTGGGCTGCCCACCCCTCCTGCTGCCCCCCCCTGGCAGCAGCTGGCAGCTGGTGCTGGTGCCGCCCCTGGCATGCTCACCCCTTCATCTGAGCAGCAGGGGGCCACAGCGGAGCTGAACACGAGCTCGACACGCAAGCGGGGGGCGGGCGGGAGGGATCGGACCCAACATGTCGAGGAAGGTAACATAGCAATGGCATACACACCTTGTGAGGCATTGCAGAGTGGCCAGGCCGACAGTACTGCTCACGAAGGGGTCAAGCATCGCAGCAACCTTGCATATTTCTGAGCATGGGTGGAGGGGCGCTGTTACATCGGTTTGGCATGCCATGTGAGCCGTTTTGACTGCGGCGACTGTCCCTCACTATGTGCAGGTGCTCCTGGGCCACGTCGGTCGCGGCGGTCTCTCGCGGCGAGGCCCGCATGAGCAAAAAGTGCACGGATTTGAATGTGAAGATTTGAGCCGCCATAGCACCCAGTACACTGCACAGTATTTGATGATACAAGCTGCACCGCATAGCTGAAAGAGTCCTCTATCCAGGGATGTGCGATACATAAATAGAAACCACGTGGCTGAGACGCGGCGTCGTTTTGATTACCAGGGGTCAGTTTCCTGTCATTTTCTGTTAGTTGGGGACACCTGACTGTGAGTGGGCAATGAGTGGTCATGTAATGGAAATGGTCTGTTCTCATTGTCCATTGTTTATGCCAACACCATACTGCACTTCTGCACCCACACCACGAAGCAGCCATGAGCAAACGACGCAACATCAGCGAGGCTCTTGGTTGACGATAGCGAAAGTTGTTCTCATTGTCCAAGGGAGGGGCTTCAGGTTTCATGAGGGTTGATGGTTGGTATTGAGAAGATATTCACAGTTGCACCCAGGTAGCAAACCAGCCATGAACAAGCGAAGCAGGCCCAACGAGGCTCTTATGGCTGACAGTTGCGAAACCCCAGTGCCGGGGAGCTCCTCCGCGCCCGCTGCGGCAACCACCTCATTGCTAGATCTTCCTCCGTTGCTGCTGTATGACATCGCCAGCCACATTGCGCACCTCGGACCCAAGCAAGCCGTTGGCCGTTCCTGCTTCAGCCTTCTTCAGGCAGGCCTGCTGCACGCCCCAGCCTTCCGCTTACAAATCCACAAGCAGCCTTGCAACCAGCTGCTCACGCCCCGCGTCGTCGAAGCCCTGCAAGCCAGGACAGACAAGCTGGCGCTGACACTGCAGCAGCCGCGGGCCAAGAAGAGTGGACAGTACACTGCGCTGCTGACCCATGTCCTGGCCAAGCTGGGCAGGTGTGCAGCAGTGGAGACCTGCAAGCTCAGGAGCAGAGCAGCTCCCCTCTCTGACCCACTGCAGCTCCTAAACAGCTCATCACGGTGCGGTGGGGCTCATGACACTGGCCCTTCTGTACAAGCTGGTACTTTGGACTGCAGCGCCCGCCTCGCAGTGCGCCTCTTGGACAGCTTCCCAGGCCTGACTGCCTTGTCCATCCAGGGCTTCTTCGTCACCTGCAGCGGCCTGGCCAGCCTGCTCTGCCACCCGCAGCTGTCACTGCAGCTGCAATGCCTAGACCTCACAGGCAGCACCATCCTGCAGCCCCAGCAGCCTGAGCAGCCTGGGGCAGTGATGCTATCCAGCCTCTTTCATGGCCTCAGCCTGAGGCAGCTGAGCTTGGATGCTGGCAGCGAGGCGCCACCGCTGCCTGACCTGCAGCCCCTGGCGCAGCACCTGACGCAGCTGTGCATTGGGCAGGCCAAGGCTCCAGCCATGCGGGTACTGGGTCAGGTGCCGTTGCTGCAGGTCCTGACCCTTGCCGGTCAGTCCAGCCTGGACAGTGTGCCCCAGCTGCTGCATCTTCTGCCAGCTCTGCCCCAGCTGCACACTCTGCAGTTGCCTGAGGCAGAGATAAGGCACCAGCAGCTGGACGCACTGCTGGCAGCCACCCAGATCACCAGCGTGCAGCTCAAGTCAGTCTGGTTTTGCAGCTCACATGCAGCTGCCCCCTGCACCTGGCAGCGGCTGGAGCTGATAGGCAGCATCAGCTATCACACTGCCGCCTACCTGCCCGTCCGCTCCCTCACCCAGCCCCTGGTGCTGGGGAGGTTTGAGCTGAGTGCCCCTGATGACTACTACGATGATAGCGAAAACGGTGACTATGATGATGATGAGGATGAGGGTTGTGGTGAGCCCACTTGGTCTGAGATCATGGACGGGGTGGCAGATGCTGTGCAGAACCTGACCCAGGCCTGTAAGGTAGCGGTGGAGATCAAGGTGCTGCAGCTGTGGATCTACAACTGTGTGCATATGACTGGGAAGCGATACCTTGGCTATGCTGAAAAAGAGGTGCAGCAGAGGCGTCATTGGCGGGAAGTGATGGAATGGCTGAAGCCTTTGTATAGTCGCTGCAGCATCGATGAGGTCATGTTCAAGGGCCTGACCAAGGTTAACGATCGTGATATAGTAGCTTTTGCTCCATGGTGCAAGGGCTGCACGGGACTGCACCTCACTGGATGCAGCCTGACCCCCTCGCTAGAGTTTTGGCGCCAGCTGGTGGAGCTCATGCCCACAGTCACGCATGTATACCTCTCCAGCTTTGATACAGCCATGTGCAACTCGCTGCAGCTCATGGCTGAGCAGCCCTGGGCACGGTGGCTGGACATCCGCATATCTCGTTGCGGTGGCAAGCTGCCCACACATTGCAAGGCCATCAACCGCATCTTCAACAACTCCACCATGCCTGCCAAGTTCAGGGTTTGCTGTGAAAAGTAGCAATTGAGCCTGAACCATCACATGCACAACAGCAGCGGCCAAGCAGCAGATGAGTAGACTGTGCACAGGGGCGAGGGCTGCTGCTGCCTATGTGGGATGTGAGTGAGGATGTGCTTGGTAGTGCCAGCATGTCTGAACAATGATGATGGCATGGAGGGCTGGCCACCTGCAAGAGTGATGTAACAGGCTGAGAGCATGCTGTCGGGACAGCAGTGACATGGTGTGACATGGTGTAACCTTCGTGGGGTGTTGCTGTTGTCTGTGATGTTTGGGGGTTAGGGAAGTTACATACCACACCATCAGCATGGGGATGTGCCAGGTGCTTTCAGTGGCAGGCTTGAACATGAATGGCAGGCTTGAACATGTATGGCAGGCTTGAGCAGCCTACCGAGGTCCTGCCCACACCCTCTCGGGCATTGAAGAAGGCAAGGGTAGAAGCAGGTCTGCAAAGCCCTAATGCGGCTTCTGTCAGAAGGGCACTTCAGTTTGGGGAGTCACCGGGTGCAGGGTGTGATGTGGCAGCATGTGCGGACAGCGTCATCAAGCACCTGCAAGAGATGGCCCGTGCTCTGCCAGGCATGAGTGAGGGTATGGCCTACAAGGAAGTGGTTGGGGGGGTGGAGCTGAGCACGCTGTCCCAACTGGCTACGGCCCTGTCCCTCCCTGCCCCTGACCCAGCCAAGAAAGGCCATCAGGGCCTGTGTGGCTATTCCTTGTACCTTGCCATGAAACGGGGTGGAGTGGAGGCTCAGCATCCAGGGGTGCAGCCTTCCCAGATCACCCAGCTCATCGCAGCTGCTTGGAATGGGGTGGGGCCATCTGTCCAGGCTGGTTACAATATGTATGCTGCCATCACAAACAAGTTGGAGGGCAGGAAGTGACGGTAACAAGGCTGATGGGTGTTGCATTGGATGTGCATGACCCACCCACAGACCATTCTATGAGAGTGGCGAGGCATGTTGGCATGATTGTATGATGTGGCTTACACCGCTTAAGCCGTCAGCCGTGAGGCTGCTAGGCCGCCCTCGCCCTCTAGGGGTTCGGGACTTTCTGTAACGCACTTCATAGCAAGGCATGACACAGGCCTGCTGGCATGGCACAGGCCTGCTAGCATGGCACAACATTGGTACTTGGCTATTGTGCTTGGCGTTGTGTTGACATTCGTTGAGTCGGTGTTGAGACAGGCTATGTTGCAACATGTTGCAGCAGCTCATGCATGACGTCATTCTTACACCTTTTACAGTAACCAAAGCATAACGAGACGAGCGGGGCTGTTACTGGGTACATGTTGAAATCATGGCTCAATTATTGCAACACACTTGCTGCCTGCTACAGCCTGCAATGCATCACACCTGCAACCTGCAGCTGCTGTTGCTGCTCATCCCCTGCACCACACCTGCAGCCTGCTGCTGCTCCTGCTCATCCACAGCAACACACCTGCAGCCTGCTGCTGCTGCTCATCCATTGCACCACACCTGCAGCCTACTGCTGCTGCTGCTCATCCACTGCACCACACCTGCAGCCTGCTGCTGCTGCTGCTGCTGCTGCTGCTGCTCAACCACTTGACCACACCTGCAGCCTGCAGCTGCTGCTGCTGCTGCTCATCCATTGGAGCACACCTGCAGCCTGCTGCTGCTGCTGCTGCTGCTGCTGCTGCTTCTCATCCACTTGACCACACCTGCAGCCTGCTGCTGCTGCTGCTGCTCATCCACTGGAGCACACCTGCAGCCTGTTGCTGCTGCTGCTACTGCTCATCCACTGGAGCACACCTGCAGCCTGCTGCTGCTGCTGCTGCTGCTGCTGCTCATCCATTGGAGCACACCTGCAGCCTGCTGCTGCTGCTGCTGCTGCTGCTGCTGCTTCTCATCCACTTGACCACACCTGCAGCCTGCTGCTGCTGCTGCTGCTCATCCACTGGAGCACACATGCAGCCTGCTGCTGCTGCTGCTGCTGCTCATCCACTTGACCACACCTGCAGCCTGCTGCTGCTGCTGCGCTGCTCATCCACTGCACCACACCTGCAGCCTGCTGCTGCTCATCCACTGCAGCACACCTGCAGCCTGCTCGCTGCTGCTGCTGCTCATCCACAGCAGCACACCTGCAGCCTGCAGCCTGCTGCTGCTCATCCACTGCAGCACACCTGCAGCCTGCTCCTGCTGCTGCTGCTCATCCACAGCAGCACACCTGCAGCCTGCTGCTGCTGCTGCTCTGCTCATCCACTGGAGCACACCTGCAGCCTGCTGCTGCTGCTGCTACTGCTCATCCACTGGAGCACACCTGCAGCCTGCTGCTGCTGCTGCTGCTGCTCATCCACTGGAGCACACCTGCAGCCTGCTGCTGCTGCTGCTACTGCTCATCCACTGGAGCACACCTGCAGCCTGCTGCTGCTGCTGCTACTGCTCATCCACAGGAGCACACCTGCAGCCTGCTGCTGCTGCTGCTACTGCTCATCCACTGGAGCACACCTGCAGCCTGCTGCTGCTGCTGCTGCTCATCTCCTGCACACTCAGCCTGCTGCAACCTGTTGCTGGTGCACTCACGCAGCACATGCTCATGCACTGACGCTGGTGCTTGTGCTCATGCACTGACGCTGACGGTGTCTTCGCCGACCTGTGTCAGCGGCAAGACGTAGATCCGACATTGACGTTGTTGAGTTTTCACGCACTTCGGGCTTCACGCACTTCTGGCTTCATTCCCTTCGGGCACTTCTGGCTACAAACATATTAACCTGCACTGAAAAGGATCTTCGCATCTTTGCCTGTGCCCCAACCACCTCCCAACCGACCCAGCCCAAACCTCCCGACCAGCTCGGAGCGCCCTCCAGACCTCACCACGGTCCACCCAGTACCTTGCCCAGCCTTGCCGCAGGCTCCGATACGCGCCGACGCCCAGCGCATGGGCCGGAAAAATCCAGCCCAAACCTCAGCCATAACATGTGTCGCTGCATGGTGCCATCCTGTCGGGACAGCAGTGACATGGTGTGACATGGTGTAACCTTCGTGGGGTGTTGCTGTTGTCTGTGATGTTTGGGGGTTAGGGAAGTTACATACCACACCATCAGCATGGGGATGTGCCAGGTGCTTTCAGTGGCAGGCTTGAACATGAATGGCAGGCTTGAACATGTATGGCAGGCTTGAACATGTGTCGCTGCATGGTGCCATAGTTGCCAGGGGACGGGGATGGCGCCGGTGTTTTGCATACATTTAGGCTAATGCAGATGATGGGAGCCCATCGTATCGCAATGAGTGTAAGAGGTCAAAGGCTGTTGTCATCAATTGCCTACAACGTCAGCAGTGCCAGCAAGCAGAAAGAAACAAGGCGCCAACATGGGGTCCGGTCCCGGCCCCCTAGCCAGTGTGTGTAGTGCAGGAGGTGGCTCAGCCTGGCCCCAACAAGTCAGCCCCCAAGGGCCTCTGGTCAGGTCCCCAACAGTGTGCAGTGTGCATGGGAAGGAGGTGACCTGGCTTCAGGGTCGGGGTGAGGGTGGGGTGGTGCCTACTGATGCCATCTGGGATGAGGTGGCCAGGCAGCGGGGGTTGCTGGGGCTGCGTCAGGGGGTGGTTGTGAACGAAGCCTGGCTGGAGAGGAAGGTCAACCGGGGCAGCCTGCTGCACCATGCAGTGGACACCAGCAGACAGGGGAGGAAGCCCGCGTCAGCTGGCAGGCGGACTGGCAGGCAGTTGGGGAGCAGCGCAACACCAGGCCCTACCGCCCCCCCTTTGCACTCACACCCGGTTGTAGCTGCAAGGCGCACCACATCAAGCTGGACAACCAGGCCATCCATGGCCTGATGCGTACTGCTGGCATGCTCCCAGCGGACGTCACCTGTGTGACATGCCATGAGCCAAATCAATCAAACAATCAGATTGCCCCTTACAAAGGGGATGTGTGTGCGCTAGAGTCATGCATAGGGTAGGGCTCTAGCGAATAGGTAAGGGACTCCTAGGGTAGGTCCCGACTCCTAGGTTAGGGACACACACCGGTCTCTCACTCCTGCGGAGAAGTGTAGGGGCTCCACAGGAGGATAGGGATACAGGTAGGTAGATATATCCATTCAGATGTATTAACTGTCATACATGGCAGGGCCTGTCGTGGGGGCCCTGGGTGTATGGCAGGGCCTGTCGATCTTTGATGTGTCAAAATTAGCAGAGATGCAATGTGCTGTGTCAAAACGCGGCCAGTGGCTGTGAACGACATGTGCGTCGGTTGGGGGAGAATATTTAAAAATGGAAAATGTGCGAGTGCTAAGACGGCCTTGAGCTACAATACATTGCTTCACTTCACACAAGGTGACCAGCGGCAACACCGCAGAAGTCAATATCACCAACACAGAACATCAACCGCGCCGATGCTGGTATCTAGTAAAGGCGCTACGACTTGGGGAGCGAGCATTCAGGCATATGCGAGCAGCTTGTGGCCCAAACGACGCGAGCCTGCACATGCGGAAACTGTCCCAGTTAGGCGCGCGACACCGAGCGAGTTCGAGCTGCAAAGCTGGTCATCGACGCACCCGAACAGTCCAGCAGTAACGCCCAGTGATGAGCAGCGCCCTGGAGATGCTCGACAGCTAAGCTAATGCTCAGGGTCAGGGAAGAACATATCCGAGAAGCTGGCAGCTGTTACTTGCTAACTCTTTTGCAGGTATGCTCTGCTTCAGTTGGGCCTAGTCAGCCTACTAGGACTGCTAGGCCTTAGGTCCAGGCACCCGCTATGGGTTGTGATCCCACATCCAAGCGGTCATGAGGGTGCAGTCTGGGGACACTGTCCATATTGACTGGCAACACTGAGACAGTATTGTGTGCCATAGCCAGACTATACGTATGCCTAGGCCAGGCTTACACACTGCTCAACACACTTGTTATGCTATTGTCCATGGCTTGGAGCTCCAGGGTTGACCAAGTACAAGATGGTATGTTTTGTTGGGTTGTCGTGTATTGCTGCTTAAAAGCTGCGCAGTTCAGCAATGCCTTGTGCATGGAGTAGCTGTCATGAATAGCAGTCATAGGTGTAGGCTATACTTTGTGTTCCTTGAATTTAGCAGCTTTGTGTCAATAGCAATGGGGGAACAAACGCACATGTTTATTTCCACAGTGTACTGCAAGGAAAGATGGCTTCATCCGTTTGAAGTGTAAGCTATTTTGATGCTTGGCCGCCTTTCCCGTCCCATGGTTCAGGACCTCCTGCAACGCACCCAACCCTGGGTGCACAGTGTCGGGTAATGTAATGGCTGGCCTAGTGGACACAGCAGTATTACAACCCTTAAGGGTAGCCAAGCAGCCTCATGGCTGACGGCTTCAGCGCCATCATCAGGTGGTGGATCAGTGGAAGGTTGGCTTGCACCTTGAGGCCACCCACACCTTGTGACCAGATGTGATGACGTAGTGTGCCAAGCAGTTCTTGCAAGAGGGCTAGGTTGCACATCTTAGGGTGTGGGTTCAAGACCCAAAGCAGGTGCCTGACCCCGAAGGCCGTGAGGCCTAGCAGTCCTGCAGGGCTCACTAGACGCCACTGAGGGTCCCCGCCAGGTAGACTGGGTGCATTGACATGGCACAACATGTAGCTTGAACAGCCTACAGCTGGTGTCACAATGCAGCAGTGTATGCCACAGCAGCCACCATGTTTGTGATGACACTCAGCTTGCAAAGGATCAGGAGGGCTTTAGGTTGAGTTCTGGGTATGTACTCGGGACTAGAGTAGTGAACCAGCAGATATGAAGAATGTAAGAATCAATGCACCTTCGTGTCCCATTACAAAGCTGACCTTGGGTGACCGGTCACACAGGCATTTGCTCAGCAGCTTGTATGGTGACTGGGCGGCCAGTCAAACAAAACGCATTCAACAAGGAACAACATGTTTGACTGTGGGTAATCACGCTCCGCTACAATCACATTGAAGCATTCTCGGTCGGCCAGGCCAGGCCACCAGCATAGCTACAGGGAACACCGCCTGCTCTCCTCAATGTGTCACAGGTCCAACACTGCGTTGGTGTCCCTGTTCAACCATCTGCCTGGCTGTTGGTGGGAGGCCGCACTCGGGGTGGCCTACTTAACCCAGGGGCACCACATGAGGCCCCACACTAGCGGCTCACAACGCTGGCTCCAGGCTCATCACAACAAGCGGACCTTAACCTGACCTGGCCGGGGCTTCCAGCTTTGATGCCCGGTGGGCTTGCTGCGGTTCAGCCGCCTTTCACAGGGCCGGGGGCTGTTCACAGCTGAGCGTCCACTGTCACCACCTTGCCAGGCAGCCTGTCTGTTGGCTTGCTGCTGTTGGGACTCTCCACCACCTTGCGGCAGGCCTGCAGCACGGCCTTGGCCCCCCACCCGCCACGCGCGCCAATGCCAACATTGCCAAACAAGAACACCAGCTGTTCGCGTGTCCCCCACAGCTGCTGGGACACCTTAGCTGCATCCTCCTCCCTCCAGCTGCATGGCACACAAGACACGGTGCGTATGACATATGTGGAAGGATTGGGGCAGTGGCACGCAGCTGGTAAGATTCCTCCGGCCTGCCCCTCCCTCCTTCATTGGCATACCTACCCTGCTTGCAGGAGCGCTTCTGGAGCCTCTCCTGCACGCCGTACAGCCAGAGCATCTGTGCTCTGCCCACTTGGGGTGCAAGTACTCCTTTCACACTGCATCCCAGGTGGCCGGGGTGACGGCCACAGGCTGCTGGATGGCCACCTGGGAGGTGCCTACTGGGGCGGCTGCTGCCAGGTGCTGCAGCTGGAGCTTGACGTTGTCATTCCATCGCTGAGTGTCGCGGCGAGCCTGGATCAGGCCGCTGGTCAGCTTGCACCTGTAGAAGCTGTCCAGTATGCCATCCTCAACCCACAACCCCGAGGCTGCGCTGACTGCCTTGGTGACGCCGGGGGTCCAACGCCATGGCGCTGGGGCCCAACGCCCATCTGGGTAGCTGTGTCAAACTGAAACGCCCGCTTGTCAGCTAGGCTCTTGCCTATATCAGCTGGTGGGCGCTCGTTGCTGCTGCTGCTGTCAGAGGGGCCTGCTGCTGGGAGCTGCTGCTGCCAGAGGGGCCATAGGTGTTTGCTGCTGGGCTGCTGGGCTGCTGCTGCCAGAGGGGCTTGAGGGGCTGCTGCTAGAGGGGCTTAAGGGGCCTGCAAATGCCTGGGATGGGGGGAGGGGCATGTGTAGTGCACTCACACACTGGCCCTTTGTTGGCTAGTTTGTCGGCCTTGCAGATCCTGTTCCAATGCATGTGGATGACATGCTCGACCACAAAGGCTGCTTCAATGGCCTTGGTCAGGCCTAGCTGACTGCATACCAAGGCCTGGCCAACTATGTCGATGATGTGTGCACCTGACCCAGCAATGGGGTGGAGGATTAAGTGTTGGGACAGGCTGGCACCTGGTCATCCTTGCCCCTGCCCCTGCCTGATGGGCGCTTGTTGCTGCTGCTGTTGCCCAAGGGGCCTGCTGCTGCCAGAAGGGCTGGAGGGGCCTGCTGCTGAGCTGCTGCTGCTGCTGCTAGAGGGGCCAGAGGGGCCTATCTGCCTTTCAGAAACCCCTGGTTAGCCAGCTTGTCTGTCTTGAAGATCCTGTTCCAATGCATGTGGATTGCATGCTCGGCCACAGCTCGGGCGGTCAGGCCTAGCAAATTGCACAACCCATGCAAGGCCCGGCTATCTATCTTGATGATGTGTGCACCTGACCCAACAATAGGGGTGAGCATGAAGGGTGGGGGGAGGTTGGCCCCTGCTCATCCTTGCCCCTGCCCCTGCCTTCGCTCCTGTATTTGCCTTTGGGTGGGGGTGCTGGAGGACTGGGGTCCTGCCATTCCTCCAGGCGCCTGTTGACGTTGATGGCGTACAGGATCCTGCAATACAGTGGCAGCATTAGCGGTTGTGCTCAGGCCTTGTTGTGCTCAGGCCTACGCTCCTGCTAGCTCTTAGCCTATGCTGCTAACTCTTGCTGTTGCACAGAAGCCGTGCTAAACTGTCAGCCTGCTACTTGTTAGAAAGGGTGGAGACATAAATGTTTTTTTTAGGGATTCAGAATTGTTATAGCACTGCATTCGTAAAGTCCGTTATCGGCCCTACAGCTCCCTTAGTGCTCCCTGCAGCCCCTTTGTCCCTCACTAGGGCCTCCATTTGAGCCGGACTAGTAGTAACCACTAGCAGCTACTAGCGGGAATACTAGTGGGCAATAGTAGCCTGACTCAAATGGTGTTGATGGGCTGTGTGGAGTATACCATGGACATGGTGCACGAGCGCCTACCACCTACAATATTGCCTGACCCGTTAGGGCTATAGTGTAGATTTGGCATGACCTGCATGCAGCTGATGATGTAAGCTGATGACAAATAAGGCTGACGGCCTGTCCTATCTATTAGGGGTGGTTGCTGGCCTAGCCATCCTTCCTCCGCAGGCACTCTGCCGCTCGGTGCAACCTCTGCCTGCCCTTGGGCAGGCAGTCATTGACCAGCTTGTAGCGCTGCTGGTACTCCTTGCCAGGGGCAGGCTGAGACTCCTTCCAGCTTCCCAGGTCCATGGGGCGCTGCACGCCCTCCCCGATGCGCTGAACGTTGAGACACGGGATGGTGTCCCAGTCCAGCCACCTGCCCCATGGGGGGGCTCGGGGTGGTGTGACTGGGGCAGGTGTAGCAGGAGGCTGGGCTTGGCAGGGGGGGCCTGGGCAGGAGGAAGGGGGTTGGTCGGCACACATGAGGCCCCGCACGGGCTCAGCCTGCCTCTGGCTCCTGGCGGGCACACCAGCCGCTGGATCACCTGGCCAGCTGGGGGTACCCAGCCCTTAGGCCCATGCCCTAAAGCTTCTTGCATCCCTCTGCCATCACTCCTGCAGCTGAGGGCGCTGTGCGTGACCTGATCCTCCTCCTGCCCGGCAGGCAGCTGGCTACCTTCCTCCAACACAGCCGCTCCTTGCTGTCTAATAGCACCCCCCACCACAGCCTGCACCCCCCCGCCCCCGCCCACCCACCCCCTACCCCCTTCCCCGGCACCTCCTTCGCCCCCTCCCTCCCCTCCCCAGCCCACCCCCACCGCTGTGTGGGCTGTTGGCATACACAAGCAGGGCAGGGGAAGGCTGGGGGCAGCAGGACTGTGTTCGCCTGGCCTCCAGGCAGAGCCTGCAGTACCGTGCTGCATGTGAGCAGCACCAGCACTCACCCGCCCGCACCACTGTTGTCTGCAGCAGACACTGTGTGTGGTACCCCCTCACACTGCGCACCCATATATTCCTGCTGTGTCACACCCCTGCATGCTGCTGCAACCCTACTGTGATGGCTTACCCACCAGAGCGGACCAAGGGCCTCTTACAGCAGGCAGGGTGGCGCTGTCAGGAGCCCCCAACCCCGCAGGAGCTGTCACACCCCAGGAGCCAACCCCAACCGCTTTGTCCGGCTACACCTTTCTCCCAACCTGAACCTCTGCTGCTGTACACCCCACTGAGAACCTTGCACCCCAGCCCGCCCCACCCCAGCCCGCCCTGCCCCACCCCACACCTCGACCTTGCCTCCAGTGCCGCGTCCTGCACTTGCAGTGACCAGCCAGGCCTGGAAGCAGTGGGGGCTGGGCCTGAGCCGCCCCCTTGCCTGGCAAGCAGGCTAGGGTGGCCGCCACCGTCTTGTCCCCCGCCAACGCCCTGCAAGCCTGCCGGGTCAGTCCCCCCCACACACACCATGCACAGGGCCGAGACAAGCAGGGACGGGGCTGCACCAGGGCAGGCATGGCTTTCCCAGCTCACCCAACTAGCTCAGCAGTGCGGGAGCAGACCAGCTCAATGCCTGCCGCACCTCACTGCTGCAGGCCTCCATTACCAAAACAGGAAACAGAGGCCCCTGCACCTTGGCTGGCCATGGCCCTCCCTCCCTGATTCTCACCATGCATGACTGATCTCCCCAACCACGCTGGACAGAGTGGGCACTCCTGACTGATGCCTGTTGCCTGACCTACCCAATGCTGCAGGCCTCCCCACCTCCCCACCTCCCTCGCTCATCCTGCTCCTGCCTCAACACTAGACACAGAGTGGACATACTGGACTGCAGGGCCAAGGCAGCGCAGTCCACTGCAGCAGCAGGCTACTTGCTGGCTGACCAGCTGCGTCTGACCTGCTGCATGGCCCCCTGCCTGCTGCACCGCCTTGCTGTAGCACCCTGCTGCACCCTGCCTGCCGTGCCCTGCTTGACCCGCAGCGCCTGGCCATGGCGGGTGGCTGGCTGCTGGGGGTGGCTGGCTGGCCCTGCTGTGCAGTGCAGCCCTACAGTTCACCCAGAACGGCGCTCTGCTGGCCACATACACCTGGACAGGTCAGGCTGCGACAATTCCTCGGCCCCTCCCCCTTTCCCACTGCTCACTGGGTGAGACTATGTGTGCTTATCCAGTGAGGTACATGAAGGGTGAGGTGTCTGCTAGGGGAGTGGTCTGCTCCATGAGTACCTCATTTGCCACCTTGCCCAGATTGCATGCGGGCTCAGCAACGACACTTCGGTGGCCACTCTCATTCTTCCTCAACAGGGAGGCGGGTTTCAGCACATGGCAGCAGCTCAGTGTGTGACATGTGATCATGTGCCAGGGACTAGCTGGGGGACCTGCCTACTGCACTACTGCCTGACCCTACATCCTAAGCTTGTACCCAACCCCAACTGCTCACTGCCAGCATGCTGTATGCCCTGGCTGCAGGCAGTGCTCCCTCTGCCTCCCCCTCGTACCCCTCACCCGCTACGCTGCAGTTCCCTTCCATCCAGATGGAAGGCTTATGCTGCACCCCTCCCCTTGGCCTGCCCTAACCCCACCCTCCCTGGCCTCCGCCATTCAATCCCCGCCCTCCACCCTCCCCAAAGTTCCCCCCGCCCCTCCCTCCCCTGCATCACCCTCCCCTTGGCAACCACCCAAGCCATCGCCGTCCCCACCCAAGCCCCCCCTTGGTTCTCGACACGGCCACCCCCGCCCCCACCCCCACGCCCTGTCCCGCCCCCTACCTCCACCCCGCCCCCACGCCCACGCCCACGCTAGGTGGGGTAGGCCTTTGAGGCACTATGCCAGGACCAACATTACTCTGTGGATCAGCTCAGCACCAGCAAGCTCCAGGCCCCAGCCCAGGTCAGCACCAACACTCCTCACACATGACATCTCCTGCATAGTGCTGGCCCGTGGCTATTGCCCCTCTGCACTACACCTTAAAGTTACTACCACTTGACAGAAACAACACATCTCCTGCAGGCTGTTGGCCTGTGCTGGACCTCCCTCCACTATGCAAGGTGTTGGTCTGTGATGGTTCTCCCTCCACTATGCACAGGCCCTCCCTTGACAGCTACAACCCCTATCCCTGGTGGCACGTCCCCTTCGTAACGTGCACTGGGCTCCCTGTCAAAGCCAACAGCTGAGAGCAGCTGCACCCACAGGGCACCCACAGGGCCAGTGCGGGGCATGATGTGGTGCCCTGAAGTGCCCCCTCGCTCCCTGCCACAGGCCCCATGCAGCGGGGCAGCCACACAGCCAGTAGCCTCAGAACCAGGGCCTAGCACTCCCCTGCCAGCCAAGCGCGGCAAGCGCACTAAGGCTGAGCAGGCAGCTGAGTCCGCCCAGCCCACCAACATCCTACATGCTGAGCAGGCAGCTGAGTCCGCCCAGCCCACCAACACCAACTGCGTTGAACATGCAGAGCATTGGGGAGAGCAGGTGGTGCCCACTGGAGCTGTGCTGGTGGCCAGAGCAGGCAGCTCTGCCAGCCAAGAGCAAGGAGTACCCTGCGCTGGGGTGTAAGCGGGTGCGAGACAAGCACCCAAGGCGCAGCAGCAGCAGCAGCCTGCTTTGGCACAATAATGTGCCCCCTCTTGAGCTGTCATCAGCTTACACCTAGTGCATGTTTGCCATGCCAACTCTAGGCTAAAGCCCTGTCACAGGGGTCAGGCAATGGTTTAGGTGCAAGGTGCCCATGCCAAGTGTGCATGGCAAGATGAGGGCTGTGGTGCGCTGTGCATGCACCGTTGAACATTGCTACAACACTGACTGGGAAGGGCGCTGGCGGCACGTACCCAAATCAAGGGGCAACATCAAGCGGTCCAACGACACGACCCACTGCTGCGTGATTGAGCAATCTGGAGGGCTCTATCCACCACCAATGCTGGCTGGCCGCAGGCGTTGCTCAAACAGCCAGATATGCCCAGAGTAATCCCAGCGGTGCTGTTCAATGAGAGGGCAGATCAGTTGTCATACTTTAGAATTCTTTGATTTACAGTCAACATACATGTGTATACATGTGCACACACACATATGCCAATACGTCAGGTTCCAGACATTAGAAATGGGTCAGCAGATGTTATGCAACAGCTGCGTATGGGCAAGGCCAACAGCATCACCCCTCACACCTTCAGCCTCAACCGTCGCACTCGCCGCAGTGAAGGCATTCCCACTTTCAGCAGCAGAAGCAGTTGCTGCCATCGGCGCTCCTGCGTTTGCATCTCGCAACCCAGCTAATGCCCCATCTCGCAGACCTGCACCCACACCTGGCTGCACCAGCCCTGGTAACACGGCTTGACGTGCCTGCACATTCAGTCGTACTCGTCAGCCGCATCGGCAAGCAATTCAGCGAGCAGGTCTTGCCCAGTTTCTCGAGGCTGCGTGACGCGCTTACTCGACGCAGCTTGTTGCTCAGGGTTGGCCGAGTGTTCGTCATCGGAGCCACTGGACGAGCTGTCGGGGCCCGATACTGTCGTTGCCCGGCCGTCTGCGCCCGGCGAGGTACGCGGCACCTTACGCTTGCCGCTCACCTGCGAACCACAGCAGCCTTCCCTTGCCCTAGGGGTGAGGGGCTTGTTGTACCATAATTCAGGGCTGGGGCACTGCCACAAGAGAGGCTGCACAGGCTGTAGCGCTCAGCATAGAGCCAGCGGTGGGGCAAGCCAATATGGAGCTGGGGTGTGGCTCACTCATGTGCCCTAGACGTTTGCAGGCCACTTTAGCTGTGCAACCCAGGAGGCAGCCTCCCAGCCAGCAGCCTCCTTTCAGCCAGTCCAAGGCTGGCAGCAGCCATGGCAATGCAAGGCAAGGAAGCCCACCCAGCAGCGCAGCAGCAGGCAGATCAGCAGAGTGTGCCGGGCAGCTAATGGCATGCTAATCCTTTGAACTCTATTTCAGCTGCAGGTCCCCAGGTAACAGGTTGTAGGTATCCGCTGAAGTGGGCGGTCCCAGGAGCATAGGTTGCGCCAATGTGATTGAGCAGTTCTGAGTCATTGCGCCACTAGGCTCATACCAGTTACCGGCTCATACCAGCTCATGCCAGTGTGTCACTCAGCCACATCACTCTCGCACCTCCAGGAGGCAGGCATCGGAGCAAAGCGGAGTGCCTCAGGTGGAGCAGGCCGGAATCCTAGCAAGTGTGTAGTGTGATTCTTACACCCATGAGGTTGGTCACACCTGGGCCTTATGATTCTTCCATAGCCCTCCATATCGATAGTGTGGGTGGCTGGTGTCACCGTCCACCTGCTCCCAAACAGGCAGGAAACAACAGGGCAGCAGCAGCCGCACAGGTGGAGGGGTCCTGGGTGCACGCGCTAGGAGGGAGCGGGAGAGAGGGCAGGGAGGAGCTCAGTCTAAGACCAGCCCAATGTCAATTGTCAAGACAAGTTCAGTTGGGTGGCCTGCAGCTTGTCATGGGCAGGACGAAGGCGGGGCCAGCGGGGTGCAGCGAAGGAGTGCAGGTGTTTGGACCTGCATGATGTCAACAGAGCCGCCCAGCTCAACCCTTACCCCTTCCCCTGCCCACTCACCCACCCTGCCTGCCAAGCCCAGCCCCACACCCTACATCACTGCACCTTGCCCCCACTGTGCTGAACCCAGCAGCGCCCACACGCCATGTGCCAGCGTCCAGACTCGTCCACCTGACACCTGGGGGCACACGGCAGGTCGCACCGCCTCCAGTTCCATAGTGGCTCAGAGGCCTTGGCAGGGTAGGAGTCTGCTCCCCTCACCCTCCACACCCCTCTCCCCCACCTCCACCCCACCCATCGCACCCCACCCATCGGCACCCCCAACACACACGTACCCTCGGTCTCTTGCTCCCTGAACCTGGACCAGGACCTGCTTTCTGGACCAGAACTGCCGCTGCATCGTACCTAATCAGCAGGTCACGCGGTCGTTGGCACAGCGTGCATGGCTTGCGGCCAACAGCTGGGTCACCCAGCCCTGCTTTCTGCAGCGGGAGCCGCAAGCAAGAGAAGGCAAGCAAGCTGGCAGGCTGGTGAAGGGGACCTGGCAGGTGGGCCAGTTGACTGTGTTGGGGCTGTGTTGTGGCTTGTGCTGGCAGGTCCAGCGCTTGCTACAGCTGGGTAAGGCTGTGGGATGAGCATTGCATGGAAGTAGGAGGCTGGGCAAGCGGTTGGACAGTTGGGTGGGCCTGGGGTCCCCAAATTGAGCCTGGCTGGCCTGCTGCAGACAAGCCTGCTGCCTGATTGGGCCACCTGCAGACGCTTGGCCGCTTTTGCCGCCTTCACTGCGGCCTTGCGCTCCATACGCTCTTCCGCGCTTTCCCCATGCAAGCCACCCATGACGCGCAACGCGCAACGCGCAACGTGGCTAGGTCCGAGCTTCACCGCGCGTGCTAGTAGCATTAGGGCGATGGAGGAGCTGGGGCGGCATGTTGGAAGCAGTGGGCAATTGCTGGGGGATGGGCTGGGCCGTGACGGGAAAGCATCAACTAGTTCCCGACCATCAAGAAACAGTCATCAGCGTAGTCGCAAGCAGTGCATACAGCAGGCTGCTAGCAATCAACCTCGCCATTTGTCATTTGATTTTATTTGTACTGGCATCATGACGGTGGTTTCCGCCCATCCATTGAGCTCTAAGCAGTGTTGGGTAGGCTCTGCGACATACACACTACAGGCTACGGGAACCCTACAGCTGTAAGCTTTGCATGGCAGAAACTCATGCTGTTTTGGTTTGGTTACTATCAGCTTGTACCAGCATCAGCCAATGGCGGGCCGCAGAGCAGCCCAACTAGTGCGAGCTCTGCGACATGCCATTGCTGCAGTAGATTTCTCCCTACTGCCATCCGCACTGTCGCCGCTGGGTGCGTCCTTGACGGCATCCGCGCCGCCACTACAGCACGCGCGCCAGCTGTGCACAGCAACCGCCTCGTCATGCAACAGTCAGCTGGACGAGCAGCGGCGAGGTGCCTACAAGGTGCAAGTGGCGGTAAAAGCCTACGAGCAGCGTTACCTCCGTGCAGCCAGCGCTGTCATTCGAGACCTCATGTTCATCAATTTCGCCCCTAAGAGCAGCCAGCTGCTGCCCGAGCAGCCCAGAACCACCAAGCCCCTGCCCCTAAACCTCTTCATGCCTCTCGAGCAACAGGTAGTGCCACTGAAATGGGCAAAGAGCCGGTTTACCCTGATCCGCGGGCCTCACATTGACAAGACCGGCATGGAGCAATTTGAAACTCGCAAGTACAAAGCCACCATGACTGCATACACCCACGACCCCGAGGAGTTGGACTGGTTTCTTGACAGCCTACGCTTCTATCAGTTCCCTGGTGTGCAGCTGCAGCTCATCCTGACCAGCAGCACCTTCCTTGCACCCCCCCAGCTGGCGCCCCTGCCTCCCCCCCAAGCCCCACACCCCATGCCCACCTCGCTGCTGCACCAGCACCGCCAGCACATTGCTGCCCACCTGGTGCCCACCGCTGCCGAGGGCCCCCAGGCAGCCGGCAGCAGCGCAGCAGCGCAGCAGCTGTCAGCCTCACTGCAGTCCTTGCGGCAGGCCTTGCATGCTGGGCTGCTGGCCCAGCGCACGGCCCTGGCGGACAGCCCAGCCTACCAGGACTGGCACCGGCGCAGCAGGCTGCGCAGCCCCAGTGCAACTGCCCCAGGGCCTCCTGACCTGCTCAGCACCAGCGGGGTGCACCCAGACGCCCTGATGAACCCCATGACCCAGCTGCCTGGGCACACAGACACCCCTCCCACTGCGCACCCTCAGGCACATATAGAGCCCAGCAGCTCAGCAGTCGGCGGGCCAGGCATGGCAGTGGGCGCAGGTGGAGGTCTGATGGGGAATGGGGTGGGGGAGGGAGGGGCGGTGGGAGGCCTGCCTGGCAGGCGAGGTGGCACAGGGGAGGACCCTGCCACTGCCTTTGTGCGGGCTGCGGACGCTGCGCTGCTGAGTCTTGACTTGGCTGCCTTGGAAGGACACCGCAATTTCCCCTTTCATTTCGCAACCTTTCAAGTGGGCCAGGAGGTGGGTGGTTAAGGGCCAGGAGTCTTGTCTGGATGGGCAGGAGGTGGGCGGCTGCTAGCGTGCATGTTGTCAGTTGCTGCTCGTCCGTACTTGCCCCAACGCACCTCGCTCATCACCTTCTGCCAGCCGGGGCGATGCACACGCGACGCCACCTGGGTGAGAAAGTGTGACGTCCCATTGCTGCTGCGCGGTGTCGCAGGAGCCCGCACAGGAATGGATGCCGGCCATGCTCCGCGCTGGTCAGGTGGCGGCAGCTCTAGAGGCCGCGGCACAAGAGCGCAGCTTGACGCAGGCGTATGCCTCGTTCGCCCTGTTCGCACATGCCCTGTTGTTTGCGCTGTTCAAGCAATGGGTTCAGGCGGGAGCTGCGGAGGTGTCGCCACACCTTGCGCTTCCGTCGCAGCAAGATATGCAGAGCTGGGGCAGCCAGGGGCGCGGGTGATGGACTGGTCGGACCAGGACGGGGGTTGAAATGATAGAGTTAAGATGGGGGCTGGACCGCTCCCACGTTGTGGGCCCTAGTGAGGAGGAGGTGCTGCAATGTCATGACACGCTCAGCAATTTCATTCATCCAAGTGTACGGCTTCATGTTACCGAGGCCGGGCGAAAAACAAGTCAAGCTTTGCCTGCTTGGGCCCGCTGGCATTGTGGCCACGGCCACGTTTGCCCGCCCCTACTGACATGCTGCCAGTGCGCTTGCTGCCTGCCGTTGCAATTCCGGCTAGACGCTCCTCTTCCGCCTGCAGCCGCATAGCCAATTGCCGGTCGTCCTCTTCAAGTTGCGCGCGCTGGCGTGTGACGTCACCCTCCGGGCGGAGCACGCTACCGTGCGCACGGGTTGCGTCAACGTTTGAAGCGTGCGCACGGAGAGGAGGCGAAGGGTCAGCGTCACGGCTCAGGGAGCCGCAGTCGTCCGGTACAGGCGGTTCCCCCGGCTGCCCTGCCTCCTGCCCTGCCCCCGGCGCCCGCTCCTGTTCACCTTGCCCTGGGTTTGGACACAGCCAAGCAAAGCCGGACTTCCCAGCCAGCCTTCCCTCTGCTCCCCAGCCCCGCTGCTGTCCATTCACACCCTGATTCTGCCGCCCCTCAGGAGGCCACAGCCGCCGCTGCTGCCTTGCCTCAGCCTGCATCTGCTCCCACCTAGCCCGAAGCTGATCAAGCCTGGCCAGACGCCCCTCAGACCATACATCCTTCTCAGCCTGCCCAGCGCCCATGCCCTGGCTCCAGCCCAGGGCCGGCTGGGGACCCTCAGGCTGCACCCTCCCTGGAGCCGGCCCTGGCTGCAGCTCCAGTGGTGGTGGCGGCAGGGGTGCCCTGAAGGTGTCCGGCACCCCTGCCAGGCGACCTGCCTCCCTGGCTGCCCTCTGCATGCTCTTGCTCATCAGGGGCACCCTCCCAGCTGCCACCCTTGGAGCCACACAGGTGAGCATGCTGCTCCCTGCCCCACCCCCTGTGGACATCATGGCAGCGGCTGCACTACCCTTTGCTGGCAAAGCTGCTGCTGCTGCTGCTGCTGCTGCTGCCCCTACTCCCCCTCCCGCGATGGGCGCCCACCCTGCATTGTAGTAATTGGGGGGCTGGTTGTTTGGCTGTCCTGCCTCCAGCTCACAGTCAGAGGTGCACCAGTCAGGCAGCAGGTCGTTTTCTTCTTCAGGTCCAGGTGCACAGTAGGCGACGTTTTGGGCAGGAGCTGAGGGTGGGGCGAGGCTGGGGGCGGGGCTGAGGGCAATGAACGGGCGATGCCCGGGCACGTCTTTGAAGCTTGTGCCGCCCACATTGAGCAAGGTGAGGGTGAAGGGCGGCTGCAAGCAAGGCAGGGAAGGGAGGGAAGGGAGGGGGTGGGTCAGTCAAGCCAGGAAGACCCAGTATCCCCAGCACGTTGGGGCATAGCCTACCTGGGTACATCAGTGTGATACAGCCTATGGAGTGGGCACAACCTGAGTACATCAAAGTGACACAGTGTTACACAGTGTGATGCAGCCTACGGTGAAGAGGTGAAGAGCACAAATGTGGCAATGCTGTGAAACTTGCGCAGGCAAAGGCTGGTGATGACTAAGGTGACAGTCCTGGCCTGAAAGAACCACCTGAACCTGAAGCTACAATCCCATCACATCCCTAGGTCACATCTCTGGGTCCTGTCCTGGGTCCTGCCCTGGGCCAACCCCATGACTCATTGCCCCACACCATGACTCATTGCCCCACACCTTGAGATGTTGACGCAGCAGGGCCTGAGCGCTGCGCAGCACAACTGCCCGCCACTGGTGTTCAGGGCTCCCCTGCACCTGCACCTGCACCAGCAATGCCGAGCTTGGCGGCGGTAGCTTGAACCACTGCTGCTGCCTCTGCTGCTATTGCGGCCCTTTCCACTGCTGTTGCACATTTTGCTGTAGTGGTGGTGGCTGTGCTGATCCTCCTCGGTGGGGTGGGGGGTGATCCTCCTGCTGCTGGCGCCGTTCTTCCAGCTATTGCTGTTGTGGCTGCAGCTGCCGTTGAGCAACGTTGTGGTGGTGGTGGTGCTGCTGCTGGTATTGCTCTTCCTGCTGCTGCTGCTGCTGCTGTAGTTCTGCTAGGTTCCTGTTCCGCCTCACCTGCTGTGCAATGGTCTTTTGTAGCCAGGCATGGCTGGCCTGGGGCAGGAGGGGGAGGGGGGGCGGCGGCATGGGCCCTGAGGCCCCACAGCGTGCCGCCCCCTCCCCCTGGTGCCGCCACTTCAGCGTCAAGCTGTGGGGCAGGCGCTGGTGCTCCTCATACTCCTCACACAGCCGACACACCAGGTCAGGCACCAATACCTGCAGCATGGCCTATGGGAGCCAGGGCAGCAGCAGTCAGATACAGGGGTGGTGACGCGAGGGGCAGGAGCAGGGGCAAGAGCTGTCAGGGGTGGGAGGGTGGGGTAGGGAGGCACGGAAGGAGGGGAGAAGGCAATGCAGAAGAGGATTGGGACGGGAAGGAGGGCGAAGCGTGGAGGTGGAGATGGGCAGGTGGAAGCAGGTGTCAAAGCACTCACGCAGTATTTGGGGAGATATGTGAATCATAGGTTTTACTCAAGGTGCAGCATTGCACCATATCTCATGCTGCAAAGCTGTACCATACAGTATGCCATGTATCAATGTCCTACTTAGCAGTAGAATGGTGGTAGGGTTATATGGTAATAGGTGGTAGGGATGGTGGTAAGGTTACATGGTAATAGTGTGGTTTGGAGAGTTTGGTTCCACCGCACCTCAGCAGCCTGCAGGGAGGAGCAGGCTTTGAAGCTGTCCTCTGTGGTCACACTTTTAGGTGGCCCCTGGGGTGTGACTGGGGTGGGGTCCAGGCCTCGGCACAGCCCCCATAACATGCCACCCAGGCGAGAGCTAAACCTGTTGTAGTGGCAGCAGCAGCAGCAGCGGCCCTTTCAGTAGCAGCACTGAAGAAATGTACCTTGATGCTTTTAAGAATCTGCCAGGGTGCAGCCAACACTCTCAAGCTAATCACACATACTGCAATGACCGATGCAAGTACTGACTGCCACAGCTGCCCCTGGCTGCCCCTGGCTGCCGCTGGCTGCCCCAGGCCCCCACCCACCTGCTCCCTAGCTGTGCCCTGGTGAAGCGCCTGAGCTGTGCAGCTGTGGCCACCCCCATGTCCTGCAGCACCTGCTGGATCTTGAAGCCCACACCTGTGAGGGGGCCAGGCAAGCAGCCTCATCTGCAGGCAGGGCTGTGTGTCTCCTGGCGCTCAGCAAAGAAGTATGAGGATTGGCTGGATATGGCAGCAGACTTGCAGGGGTGGGCTGCTTGATGTGTCAACAAAATCATCATGCCAAATTTACACAATAGCCCTAATGGGTCAGGCAGTGATGTAGGTTGTAGGCGCTCGTGCACCATGTCCATGTGCATTGGGCATGCTCCACACAGCCCGTTAACACCGTTTGAGTCGGGATACTATTGCCCACTAGTATTCCCGCTAGTGGCTGCTAGTGCCCACTACTGGTCCGGCTCAAATGGAGGCCCTAGTGAGGGACAAGGGGGCTGCTTGATGTGAGCGCCATTGGCTGGGGTTTTCTAGCAGGACCACCTTGACCCCTGCACCTGACCTGACTGGCACCCACCTGGCAGAGCTCTCACTGACAGTGGAGCCACAAAGTCGGCAGCCACGCTGGGAAGGAGGATCTACAGGCCAACAAAACTCATTCAACAAGGAACAACATGTCGGCCTGTGGGTAATCTCACTCAGCTACAATCATGTTGTAGCATCCTCGGTCGCACCCTTAATGACTGCAGCCCCCACGTAGATGGCACTTTCCCGGGACAGACCACTGGGCACCTCATCAAAACTAACAGCTTATTTGCTTAAAGGCTAACAGCCTGGCGACTGAAACAGCAGGGAAGGTGCCACAGCTCATGTGACTGTGACAGTGCAGGATGGGCTGAAAGGAAAGAAAGAAAAATAACTAGTTGATTGCCTGAACCTGGAGGGAGCCCGGCCCATTTGCTTACCTTTGCTTCATCGTGTTTCGTACAGGGCAGGATACAGAGTGTGCTGACAGTGCAGAATGAGTGCCAGCAGCAGATCTGATCACCCAACAACCAGGTATGTACGGATGTATTCGTAATCAACATGTCATGCCATATCATTGATGCCCACCCGCACATTCGTTAGGTGCTCCTGGCGTTTGCACTGGTAATGGCAAGAGGGGAGATGCATTGCTGGCGAGGGCATTTGGTAGCTTGAGGCAACAACAAAATTGGCAAGGACTTATGCGGCATAGGACCTCTGTGGCAGCTATATATTTCTACTGTTGCAGCTCTGATATCAACCATGGGGCTTTAGCTCACATGGTAGAGCGCCCGCTTAGCATGCGGGAGGTAGGGGGATCGATACTCTCAAGCTCCAAACATTTTTGCGACTCAGAACCCTGGTTTTTGTGTCTATCAGCCTGACATGGCATTGTAGCCAACCATCCATATCCTCTGTACCTTATGCCCTCTCATGATACAATACACGTAGGTGTCCCCCATGTAGTGAGCTATTGCAGCATAACCACGCACATACATCATTATGTAGCCTCAGTGCCCACTGGTGTGTGATGATCCATGTAGTCTGATTTATACCAACTGCAATGTGATGCTGCCACTATGAGGCAGCCACCATCCCACGGAGTGTTTCCAGTGCCCTTGCTATATGACTTGTGATGGCTCACAGCACCTTGTAACGTACCCGAGTCTGTAAAATACCTACATATTACCTGCATGTAATTCTTTTTAGTTCACCGACATTTCAAGGGGGCCTAGGGGGGGGTGTTCAGAGATGGTGAGGAAAAGGGTACCGTGGTTCATAGATGAGAGGTTAATCACAGGAAGGAGCTATGGCCAAGGAAACTTATGCCAACCGTCGCCAAACCACCACCGCTCTCACCGTTTGCGCATCAGGCTTGTGCAACCCGGAGCACAGCTTGGCCAACGCACGGTTTGCCGCGATGCCAGCAGAGCAACGGAAGCCCACCTTTGAGGCCAGTAGGGCGCGAGCCTCCAGGGCAACTTGGCTTCCCTCCTGCAACCACACCCAGCGTGGCAACAGTGCCAGGTACAGCCAAGTGTGGCTGCGGTGCACCAAGTCAGGCGAAAAAAAGCACCTTCCCGGCACATTCACAAGGTAGAGGTGAGGGTGGACGAGGCTGGGTCAAAGAGGTAGGTACACTCTCGGTGGCATGCAGTGTGGCCAGAGATGGCAGGGGAGGGTGAGAGGCAAAGTGGAGCAACTGATGCAAGTTGGGCTGTGGAGCACATCACAAAACAAAGAGGGGAAAAAGGCGGGGTGTGTCCAATGGTAATGAAAAACGCACCTGCAGCATACCGACCCATGGCGGGTGAGGAGTAGGGATGAGCAACTGGCAACCTCCTTCCCGCACCCCTGCCAGGTCAGCAAGGCTTTGCTGCGCACCGCCGCCTGCCTCTCCGCCGCCCGCCCCTGACTGAGTCAACCATCTAGACCCGGTCCCTGGCCGTACCCAGTCCTCGACAAGCCCCTGGCCTGGCCCAGTCTTTAACCAGCCAGTCCCTGGCTGCTTCTCGTTGTCTGCATCCCCCAGCAGCAGGGGTAGGGTGAGGGTCGTTGGGTTGACAGCTGGCTGGTGGCCTTCACCAGCAGCAGCAGCCGAGTCCGTGGCGGCACCATGGTCAGCACAAGCAGAAGGGATGAAGGCAGGGGCTGAGGCAACAACGTCAGCGGCTGGGGCGTCAGGGGCTAGGGAGGCGGCGGCACCCTGGGTGGCGGTAGGAACAGAAGCAGGGAGCGAAGGGGGGAGGGCAGGGCGAGGAGTGGTGGCGAGGGTGAGGGTGGGGGTGGGAGGGGAGGCAGAGGTGTTGGTGGGTGTGGGGTGGGTGTGGGAGGCTAGGTGAGCGACACGTAGGTCTTGGGGCCTCCAGGCTGAGTCCTGGGTCAGGGCCACGCCTGCCTGGTGCACCCAGCCAACCCAGCCCCTGCTGCTGCTGCCCTCTCCGTCTTGCTCTGTGCTGGGGGCTTGCCGCAGGCGGGCTAACACCACCTGTGCATCAGGAGCAGCAGCAGAAGGTCAGTAGGCGAGCGGGCATCTCCATGGTGACAGCCACAGCAGCATCTGTGCAGCAAGGACTGTGGCATGAGTCAGGGTTCACATCCTGTTTCTGCGCTCACAGGCGCCTCAATGTTGTGCAGCTAACTGGGCTTGGCACTACCCGGCACCACTCTGTCTGTAGTGAAGCTGAATGAGGGGTGGAAAGCAAAGCAGCACCGGGTATGCAGACTACAGCTGCACCAGCCAACAGAAGCCAACCCTGGCAGCAGGGGTTGTGGTTGTTGGAGATGTGACTTAAAGCACCTTAGCCCTCAGCCTAGAGCCGCCATTGCCTTGGAACACTAAGCGTGGACCACTACAACACGGTGTTTTCGTCTGTGTGGAGTTCCCATGCACATGGCATACACATGGCATACACATGGGCATGGTCGCCTACTACCTACACTACACAGTGTGCATTGCCTGACCCACAGGGCTAAGATGTAGAGTTGGCATGACCTGCAAGCTGATGACAGCTCGAATGGGGGGTGCACACACTGCTGTGCCACAGCAGGCTGCTGCTGCTGCTGCTGCTGGTGGGCCTTGGGTGGCTTGTCTCGCAGCCACTTATACCCCAGCTCAGGGTACTGCTTGCCCTTGGCTGGCAGAGCTCCCTGGTCTGGCCACCAGCACAGCTCCAGTGGGCGCCACCTGCTCTCCCCAATGCTCTGCATGTTCAGAGCTGCATTGCAGTCACCGTCCAGCCACCTGCCTGGCTGTGGGGCTGGCTTGGCATTGGCAGCCTTGCCCTGGGCCTTGCCTGTGCCCTTGGTTAATGACACTAGGAGCTATTGCAAGGGAGGGGTATATCGCAGTATTTTTTGTCAAAACAGACAAGCTGATGCTGGTCACGAAGGGTCCAGGACCATCACATGGCTGGTTACGCAGTTGGTCCCGCCTGGTAACGAAAAACAAATATCACACCATATATTATCAAGCCAAGAAACATTTTATATAAAATAACATACACAAAATAAAATTTTCGGCTACGAAGCAGCCGAGGCCAGCCAACGCAAGGGTCCGCTTGGTAACGAAAGCCAGGCCTAGAAAACAAGCTTTTGGTTCCGATCGTTACGTATTACGCAAAAAATAATCACTGGTATATCGCCCTATGGCTCAATGGCACTTGTCAGCCGTTAGCTTAGAAGTGGATGCCGCAGCGTGCCTCCACCACAAGCCAAGGTGATGTGCCAGAGTCACGCAAGAGTGAGTCAGTACTAACCTCTCATTCTCATTCAAGCCAGGGTTGGCAAGTGGGTTGGGGGCTGAGACAAGAGTGACCTGTAACCCACATGTGTGATGTCTACAAACACCTCGTCCAGGCCCAGCCGGCAGCACGGGCCGTAGCGGGACAGCAGCTGCAGGATGCGCTTGCTGGCAGCCCGGTACGGAGTCAGGTCCTCCCCTGGCACCTGCCGTCACATATTAGGTTCAGGTCGACACAAATTAATAGGTGTGACCAGGGTGAGCAGTGTGAGACCTAAGTCCTGAGTGACCTTAGACCTGAGAGACCTGAGACCCGAGTGGTGGATGAGCAGCCTCTGGGCAGCCAGTGGCAAGTGGGAGGTGAGGCCTAAGGGACAAGAGGATGCCAGCACCGGACTGAACAGCAGCATCCCTGCCTAGGTGAGCTCCTGCTAACCCTGATTCTCCTACTGACCCTGCCCATCTCCTGCCGGGCCCAGTAACCTAAGCAACACAGCAATGCTGAAGGATGGTGTATCACCAGCTCAGCTCACTGGACTAAACGCTGATTTAACTTGACAGGGCAATGCAGTAAGCTAATGGCAGGGCTTTGCAGGCTCCTTATGGGGTCGTCACCATTGGCTTAACTTAGCGCATCACTATGGGCCCTTCCCAGAACCTTGGCCCTCAGCCTAGAGCCTTCATTGCCATGGGACACTAAGCGTGGACCACTACAAAACGGTGTTTTTGTCTGTGTGGAGTCCCCATGCACTTGGCATACACATGGGCATGGTCGCCTACCACCTACACTATCGCCTGACCCAGAGGGCTATGATGTAGAGTTGGCATGACAAACAGGCACTAATGGTAAGCTGATGACAGCTCGACAAAGGGGGGCCACACACTACTGTGCCACAGCAGGCATCGGATTGGTGTCTGATCTGGGCTACCACCATGCTCCAGGCACCAGCAGAGAGATGGCCTTTTCCCAGCCCCACCAGCCCCACTGACCAGGATCAAGTCTGGGCACACGCGCTTGGCGTCCACGATGCTCATCAGCTGCAGGCACAGGATAGGGCCTGAGGTCAAAGCTAGGGTGGACCAACCTGCTAGGTCAGAGCCCTCTCACCAGGCTTGCCAGTCAGGTCCCAAGAATGAGTAAGACACAGGTTCAGCACAAGAGCAAGAGAGCAAGGTGCAGTAGCTCTAACATAAGGCCCATGCCTAGGCTGATGCTGGTTGCCTAAGACTGACATTGCCAGTTGGGTGAGCAGGAGAGGTACACCTGCAACACTGTTACCTGGCGTGCTGCTGGACAAGCTGGTTGGCCTGGGTGACATCACTCCCTCACTCTCTAACCGCTGAGGCAGGCAACACACTTCTCCACCTGGCATGTGGGGCACCCATAGCTGTCATCATGAACACCACCAGCCCCCATCATACAGCTTGGTGGGCCAGGTGAGTGAGGGTCACACCAACTGGCCAGCTTGCCTCTTGTCACTCGTGCACGGGGCACTGAGCTAGGTAAACGTGACGCGTGCACCACACGGGGCCAGTGCAGGCCAGCACAGGTGCATGGGCCTAGGGCCACACACAGTGTGCGGCAAGTGAACGAGGCACGAGGCGGGGCCAGTGGGAGACGGGGTATGGGGATGGGAGAGCAGGCAGTGGATAGCAGCAGCAGCAGCAGCCACCGGCAGCAGTGGCAGCAGGAGCAGCAACAGGCAGCAGTGGCAGCAGCAGCCACAGGCATCAGTGGCGACAGTAGCAGCTGAGTCAGTTAGCATTCCAACACGGCTGGCATCTGGTGCTTTGCCATAAGTAGTACTGAAGAAATGTGCACGGGCCGGCAGCAGTAGCGGGTGGGGTGGTCACCTTGCCTACGCCTGCTGCCCTGGCCGGGTAGTTGCAGGTGACCACCAGGTACTTCTGACTCACTCCCAGGGGTCGGCCTTGCAGGCGCGGGTCTCGCAGCTGCAGGGAAGAAGGGCCACCAACTGAGGGCACCTCACCAGATGATCTACCTTTCCATGTTCCTAACATGAGTCAGCTGTGAGAACTGCACTCGACCAACTCAACTCAGCTCAGCTCTCGAGTGCAGCTGAGCTCAGCTCTCGAGTGCCTCACAGGTCAGCTTTTGCGCCACTGGGCTCATACCTAGCACCTCCAGGAGGCAGGCATCGGCTGCGGATGTGCTTTGTATCTCACCAGCATATCTCACTGGCGTAGCTCAGTTCACTTGACCTAGCTGACTTGAACTGCCCAAACTTGGACCACTCACCTTCACTGACCAGCCCACCTGCCTTAACCTTACCTGCCCTGCCCTGCCGTGCTGCCCTGACCTGCTGCCCTGCCTTGCAGCTGATGGCCACCACGTGCTGGTATGCAAGGCTGGCCCCTTCCCTCTCATGAACCCTGCCCAGCTCCCTGAGGAAAAGCTTGCTTCTGACACTCCATGTCGCACAGCAACAACAGTTTGTCCATGCACGCAAAGTGCATGTGGTGACTGCATGATGCAAGGTGGCAATGTAAGACGATGTTGCTTGCCTGTGCTTTGACTGCTTGCGGCTGTGTGCTACCAGCGCTTAGGGAAGCCTGGCATGTGGTTTGCATGCTCAGTTTCTTCCCCCTGTGCTCGGGAGCAACAGCCCTCAGCCTAAGACCTGGCCCATGACAGTTCTAGCACTGCAACAGGCTGAGAGTTGTAAAGCCTCACAGTCTTGTAGCCTGACTGGCTGGCTGGCGGGAAGGCAGGCAGGCAGCACTGTGGCACACTGGCCTCGGCGTAGTCTTACCTCCTCGCACTGCGCATAGAAGGCATCAACGTCAAAGTGCAAGATCACTCGGTCTTGGTCAGGAGGGGGTTCTGGGGATGTTCCTGCCTGCTGCAGCAGCCCTTGCTGCAGCTTCGGCGCTGGGCTTGAGCTCGCAGGCATGGTGGGAAAGGCACTAAGGGCGTGTCTGGAGTGACATGTTGGGCACGCTTGTTATCTCCCTGAAAAAGTCTGCTTCCTAATCGTAACAGGCCGTCGCGGCTGCTGGCATTGTGTCGCATCGCGATGGCATAGCTTCCGAACGCCCATGACACTCTTCGAGGATCGGCGCCAACGAGGCTACTGGCTTGCTGTGTGCAAAGTCAAAGTCAAAGTGCAAACTTGTGATTTGGCATCTGCGTGGTGCGCGCACAAGAGAAGCCTGTTGTCGCACAGCGAGTTCATAACCGCACATCGAGTATGCTTTGCATGACGCCAATCTGTGGCATTTTTCCTGGGGGCAGGGGCCGTGGCTTGCCTAGCTGCAGGTCACGATGTTGCCTGTGCAGCATACGTGCACAACGTGCAAAATACAGCCTTTGTTGGGGATGTCACAAAGAAAGGGAGGATCACTGCCAAGCAGCGCCTCGTACCGTGTGCAGAACACACTTCAATGGTTGTGCGCCAGGCAGCTGCTGCCAAATAGCTTGCCATAGGTCCGTGTTTACTGGGTGCAAGGATGCAACATTTGCACCCGGACCTGAATGAGCGCAGACGTTGCCTCCAACAAAGGATGCTGTCGCTGGGGAACGCAAGGCTGGACCGCTTACTCGCCGTCACCGGCATCCTCTCCATTGGCACCGTCCTGCGCATCGCTCTCTACCACCTCACCCCTCGCCCTTGCCTCATCGTCGGCAACCTGTTTTTTACTCCGCCGCTTGCGTTTCGTCACCACCGGTTGATCTGCCGGCTCCGGCGACGCTGCCGGCTCCGGCGATCCTGCCGGCTCCGGCGACTGACGGGCTGACACACGGGCAGCGTTATCGTCCTCTTCCAGTTCTACGCTGGTGAAGTCATCGTTCAATGACGGGGAAAAGATATCCTCGGCGTAGGCAGCTGACAAGTTGTTGGTCGTGGCACCTGCGCAACCACGTGGCAAAAGGTCCTGTATCCTTCCTTATCGCCCCAGGTATGGCGGGTTCGCTCCCACCTCACTGCACCCGCTCCTCGCGACACATCACATGCATCTCATCCCTTAGTCAGGCTTGCAAAAAGGTGTACCCCACCAGAAAAGCACAAGCCGCCCCCCACCCCTGCGCTGCTGTGCTCACTTCAACGTCACCTCAAAAAGACCAATTCAGCCGCCCCCTCACCCACTGCACGCTCACCTGGCAGGGTGCCCTCCAGATATTGGTCCAGCAGGTCCTGCTCACTGATCTGCTGGGCGGCCTGCTGTGCTGTGCTGCTGTCGGCGTCATCAGTGCGCAGCAGGAACAGCGCTTCATCCATGATGTCCAGCTCTTCCTCCTCAGCCTGTGTGCCCAGGGCAGGTTCACAGGGTGCTACTTGTGGTCGTGAAGGCTGGGTTGGGTTGGGCTGGGCTGGGCTGGGCTGGGCTGGGCTGGGTTGGGTTGGGTTGGGCTGGGCTGGGCTGGGCTGGGCTGGGCTGGGCTGGGCTGGGCTGGGCTGGGCTGGGCTGGGCTGGGCTGGGCTGGGCTGGGCTGGGCTGGGCTGGGCTGGGCTGGGCTGGGCTGGGCTGGGCTGGGCTGGGCTGGGCTGGGCTGGGCTGGGCTGGGCTGGGCTGGGTTGGGTTGGGTTGGGTTGGGTTGGGCTGGGCTGGGCTGGGGGCAGCAATGATACATTGAATGATGGCACGTTCAGTGTGCACAAGGGGGCCTCCTACCCCCTCCCTGAACAACAAACATATCAGCCCCTCTCCTCACTTCCCCCACCCGGCCCTGAGCCCCCCAGCTGCCCCGTCACCTCCTGGGGCAGCTTGCGCGTGATGTCATCGCTGTTCTGGCGCAGCCACTCATTGAAAGTGTCGAACTCGTTGTGGAACACCAGCTCAGACCGGGCCCAGGCGGCAATATGGTTTGGGGCTTGGGGCTGCGAGGGAGCATGGGGCAGGCAGGAGGCTGCACAGGCTGAGCAGGGAGTGCCAGCCAGGGGGTAGCCAGGCAAGAAGCAGGTGGGTGCAGGCCGCAGCATATGCCCTCCATGATGACGCTTTTATACCTTGATTATCGTCAGCCTGGTGGTACTTCTGGTCGGGGCTATGCTTGCCAGACTAAGGGCAGGGGTGAGAGGCAAACAGGCTGCATGATGTCGTGGGCTGGATGAGGCAGCAGCAAGCCATGAGCTGCATCCCAGGTCATGTGGCATGACAGCCTGGACCATGGGAGAGTGGAGCATGACTTGAGCGGTAAACATCTACTCACAACATTCCTGTTACTGCTGTCATCGACAAGGTGCTACTGCTGCTGCTGCTGGGGTGGGGGCTGCAAGTGGTACTGCTTAAAAGTGATAGTATAGCGAGCAAGTTCCCAAGCGACATTCCATACTGTGAAAACACTTGTTTCTCCAGCCTCGCCTGATCCTGGCCGCTGGCTGGACGCATCACATGTGTAGTTCCGTTTGGACGCAAACAATTTCAACACGTCACCCACCCCGAGCTTGTAGTCATCCGCCTCGAAGGCGTGCATGATACCGGCCACGCGCCGGGTGTTTGCGTAAATGTTGACGCCCTTCTCGCGCGAGTGGTGGTGCGCCTCCCAAGCTAGAGCGTGGATGTCGTCGCGCTCCTCATGCCGCCGCCGCCAATACTCCTGCAGCCGCACAACCGCAGAACAGAGTAACGCCGACGATGACTTGGAAGCGTCCAAAAGAGCAAACGCAACGCGCAGTTTCTGCAGTGGTCCATACTGGCTGTACGCCTCGCTGTGCGCACTTCTTCAATGAAGTTCTCCAGCTGCGCGGCGCTTGGCCGGTTGTTCAACAGGTGGTGGAGGTGAACGGGAAGCGTGGGGTCCTCGTCGTGATCGGGCCGCATTTGCCTGCAGCACCGTCAGCAGGAGCATCAGCAGCACTGCAGACAGGAAGACGGCACTACATGCCTACTGCAGCCCCTTCCCTCCCCTTCCTTGCCTCCCCCTCGCCCTCCCACCTGTTGCCCTCCCCTTCAACACTGCTGCCCTGCCCTTCATCCTACTTTCCTCCCTCCTTCCGTTTCCCCTAACTCCCTCCCGCCTCCTCTCACTTGTAGATGTCAGAGCCAATGTATTCGCGCAGCACTGACTTCTCCACCCCATCCTCCTCCAGGCCAGCCTGCACCCCATACTCAACCTCTGCAGGGAACAAGCCAGCAGCAGCAATTGAGGGAAGGAGGCGAAGGTGAAGGCAGGGTAGTCCATCACAGCCGCAGTCACAATCACTGTACCCCGACCGCCACAGTTCCGTGTTGGGGCAAAATAGGCTGCGGCAAGGACCAGGGGAGGGCAGGCTAGGCGCAAGGGCGTGAGAACAGGCGTGATGGAGGGGAAAGGGTAGGGAGCAGGCTCAGCCTTCCATAGGCCTGTACAGCAGTCACATTCCAGGCCTCCCCTTCATTCCCACACCTGTCCATTCCCACCCACCTACCTCCCCTGCCCTACTTTGTGCTGCCCCCTGCCCCTTGGCCCCAGCACTGCCCCTACCCTGCCCTGCTTCGTGCTTCTCTCTGCCCCTTGGCCCCGGCCCCATTCCCAGCTTGTTTGCCCACCCACCAGCCAGACTGCCGCCCTCCACCCGCAGGTCCTGCACCTCCACCTGCGGCCTGGGCCTCCCCCCAACCCCCAGCACCCCATCCTGCCCCTGCTTCTCCAGCCCCAGCTCCCCCAGCTCTGGCTGCGGCTGCAGCAGGTCCAGCTCAGCCGTGGACACTGCACTGCGCAGGAATTCTGCCCGACTGCCTGCTGCCCGGGAAGCCTGCTGCTCCATCGGCCCCAACCGCCAGGCAGAGGGCAGGCTGGCTGGGTCAGCAAGCGGGTGCTGCTGAGGTGCAGGCTCGCCCAGCAGGTCAAACTCGCCCAGCTGCTGCTCTCGCGCCTCAGCCTGCCTGGCCAGCTGATCATCCAGCACCTCCTCAGTGAGGACACTGCCAGCGTAGGGGGTGTAGTGCAGGCTCTCGCTGGCCGCCCCCCCTGACAGGCTCTCTGCCACCTCCCCGCTGGCTTCCTGGGCACTGCTGGCTGACCCAGCAGCGGAGGATGGGTGGGGGTCGGCAGCTGCAGTGGTGGAGGGGCTGGCGTGAGGGTCAGCTGTCTCAAGTAGGTGTGGCAGCGGGGAGAGGGAGGCCACAGTGGGCTGCAGGGAGGTGGGGAGGGAGGAAGGGAACAGGGGTCTGGGTGGCTCAGGGGCAGGGGGCTCAGGGGCAGGGGCGGGCGGGGGCGGGGCCTCTTCACTCTCTGCAGGGACCGAGCTGGTCTTTCGGGAGCGGGTGCGTGTCTTGCGCTTTGCTGCTGGTGGGTCTGGTGGCGGCGCACTGCCTGAGCTTGGGTTCGCCTCCCTGCCTGCCTCGTTCATCTGCTCGCCAGGGACAGTTGGGCCTGCTGCCTGCTCTGCTGCAGGTAATGGTGGTGGTGCTGCTGCTGCTGGGGAGGAAGTGCTGACAGGTTCAGGGACTACGTCAGGTGGGGGCAGGGCAGCGGCCTCGGGAGTGGCCACAGAGGAAGCTTTGCGTGAGCGGCGCTTAGGCTTGGCTGGCACACCTGGCTGCTCTGCTGCGGGGGCCCCTACCGCCGCCTCTGCCAGTGCAGGTGTAGGCGCCGCTGCCTCCTCTGAGGCGGCTGGCGGTGCTGAGGCTGGGGGGTCTCCCGAGTCAGGCGTGGCTGAGGGGCTGGGAGCAGGGGGTGCTGGCGGGGAGGGATCCACCTCCACACCAGAGCCTGCAGCAGAAGGTGGCTGGCCGTCCTCCAGGGGCTGTGCTGCCGCAGGGGTGGTCTTACGTGATCTTGACCGCTGCTTCCGAGCTGCTGGTGCTGGTGCTGCGGGTGTGGGCACTTGGGAGGAGGAGTCCTGAACGGGAGCAGCCTGGGAGGCGGGCTCCACTACTACCTGTGTTTCAGGCTGTGCTGTTGTCTCAGGGGGAGGTTGCAATGTGGCTGTCTTCCGAGGGCGACCCTTTGGTTTGCTGGCTGGCACTTCCTCAACCACTGGGGCTGGAGTTGGTGGCGCCTCCGCATTTTCAGGGATGGGAGCAGCTGACTGCAGTGAGGGATGTAGTAAGCGCTCATCACGACATCACCTGGCTGGCATCTACTTTGTGCTAGACATCTGCACATGGGGCTGGGTCACCTTTGACGACTTGCGGGCTTGGACTGCGCAGCTCGGACGCCTGCATGTAACCTGCATGCACAATGCCGTGCATATCGCTGGCTTGCAAGTGCGATATGCCCACTGGCAGAGGCAGGTACGCACCAGCTGCGGCGCAGAACGTAGTGTGTGTCCAGGCCCAACTGTCTGGGTTGCGATGGAGCGGTTATGCATCGCAGTACGTCACAAGGTAAAGTAGTGTGAGCTAGGTGGGGGTGCGGGTGTTGGTCTGCAAACGATAAGGGCGGTTGGTAGCGCCAGTCGGCGCCCTGATCCTTTACGTTGCTGGCGGCAGCATTGCGATGCAGGTGCACGAGTAAGGAGGGAAGAAGGCTGACTGCCCGCTTGCAATCGACGGAGTATCGCATGCCATGTTACCATCCATGCTCATGATAAAATCTCCAACCTCTAGCCCCGCAAGCATGCTCTGCTACAAGGCTGTGTGAGCTGTAGCAGGTGCGCTGTGACATTAGGCCAGTGACACCTGACAATTGACCGCTGCTTCCTGACAAATGGCCGCTAGTCCATCACTCAGTGTTCATTGATAGGTTACCTTGTCGTTTCACTGCCCACCAGGCCATCTGCCCATCGCGGCAGAGGACCGTAACGCCGCGGAACCTTAATGAGCAGAGCGGGACTCTGACTCGCTCAACAAGCTCCATCCGTAAGACGACTTGATTTCCCAAGCACATTGACGCAACTAGTCAAAGTGAGGCGTAGCCACAAACTCAAATCTATAGCGCTGCCTTGTCTCATTCGCACCGTAGCAGGGCGATGGCTGCAACCACGCTCTCTCAGCTGCTCAACTCAGCACAGCTCGCTTGCTTGGCATCATGTGCCATCGGGGCCATCATAGCACTTCTGGCGCTCCGTGGACTGTTGGATTATCTCCGCATTCAGCGAGGCCTGTCCAGCGTACCCAGGGCGCCTGGCTATAACTGGCTTCTAGGGCACGTCGTCCCGCTGCTGACATGCGCGTACAAGGGCAAGGGCGCGTGGGATGTGATGGAGGAGTGGATCAAGATGCGTGGGCCCATTGTCAGGTACCGCATCCTCAACACCCAGGGTGTGGCCGTGTGCGACCCGGCCGCTCTGAAGCGCGTTTTCCAGACGGGGCAGAAGGTGTACAATAAGGACCTGGGCCTCAGCTACAAGCCATTTCTGCCTATCCTGGGCTCCGGCCTAGTCACGGCCGACGGCGAGCTGTGGCAAAAGCAGCGCCTGCTCATCGGTCCCGCGCTTCGCACCGACATCTTGGACGACATCATCCCCATCGCCCGCAACGCCACCGAGCGCTTGTGCAAGAAGCTGGCGGGGCAGCGCGGCACCGGGCAGCCGGTCGACGTCGAGGAGGAGTTCCGGCTCCTCACGCTGCAAGTCATCGGCGAGGCGGTGCTGAGCATGGAGCCCGAGGAGTGCGACCGGGTGAGCCGAACCTGCCCCGGACCGGTTCGTAGATCCGGCGAAGCTCTCTTACCGCCCACCTGGACGTACACTGCGGCCCCTGCTGTAGCTTTCCTGTCTGGCTGCTTTTGCTGGACACATCAGCCACCCAGTAACTCAGCCCTGCCTGCACTCCTGCCAGTAGGCCCCCCTTGCCCTACCTCTACCTGCCCACCAGACCATTGGAGTACATTGGACTGCAAGTGGTGTCATCGCCCTCCTGGTCCCAGGTGTTCCCTCAGCTGTACCTGCCTGTCATGGAAGAGGCTAACCGCCGTGTACTGCGCCCGTACCGCATGTACCTGCCCATGTTGCCAGAGTTCTGGCGCTTCCGATGGCGCATGGCAGAGCTGAACAACTTCCTCATCAACTACTTCAGGTCAGGGTCTGAGGCAGCTGACCTTGTTGGGGACAGAGGGGCAGGGGCCCCACAGTCTTTCAAGGGGCAGGGTCCCACAAGTGTAGAGGGGGCAGGGGTGAGGTCCCATGAGGGCGGGGTGGTATCTCTGTGCCGCCAGTAAGCAGACAAGTCCCAGTCCCAATGGGATTCTGTGTGCCGCCAGCAGTCCCAGTCCTAGTGGGACACTGGGTGCATGCGGTGGAAGAACATGCTCTCAGTGTCAGCCACATGGTGGTGGCAGCTGGTGGGGGCGGCGGGATGAAGGGAGGCAGCCCCTGGTCTCCCCTAGACTGAAGCCCCAGATCCCTTCAGTGCTGCAGGGCTGGTGGCAGCAGGAGCAGGGCAGCAGGAGCAGCAGGAGCAGCAGGAGCAGGGCAGCAGGATGCGCCACAGGATAGAGGCTTTTGACGAGATGGCGCCTGCCCCTGGAATTCAGATCGGCAAGCCCATGCTGCTGCCCAGCCAGGCATGCCCAGCCCCGCAGGGGTAGCCACCAGCCAGGCCTGCTAGCGGGGTGCTCCAGCCCGTTCCATGCTCTACACACAGCAGCAGAGGCTGATGTCTGGCTGTGCTGCTCTGACCCGGGCCATGCAAGCCAGCGCCCCCTGAGGGCAGTGCACAAGCCAGCTCTCAGGACAGCCCTCAGCAGCAGCTCGGTACCCTAACACCATCCGGGACCCCTAACCAGCACCCCATGCCGACGCTAACACGTTCGAAGCTTCACAAGGCAGCGCACCAGTTGGCAGGAGACTCAGGGGCCTTTGGGGGCAGTGCGTAGCGTACCCCACCCCACCCCACCCCACCCCACTCCCCCGCCGCCCCCCCACCAGCCTCCTGCTTGGCCCCCCTGCCTGCCTCAGGCAGCGCTGGACAGCCCGGCGCAAGGGTGTGGTGCGGGCCCGGCCCGACATCCTGGACCGTGTGATGGAGTCCCTGGAGGCAAGCGGCAGTGTGTGGAGCAGCGGGCTGGAGACGCAGCTGTGCTACGAGATCAAGACCTTCCTGCTGGCAGGCCATGAGACCAGCGCCGCCATGCTGACATGGAGCGTGTATGAAATGAGTCAGAACCCTGCAGTGATGGAACAGGTGAGGGGAGCGGGGCAAGGGAGGAGTTGGGAGGGAGAGGAGGAAGAGAGGGGTAGGGGGAAGGGGAAGATAGAGTAAGGGGAAGGAGAAAAAGATAGGAAGGGGTAGAAGGAAAAGATGGGAAGGGGAAAGGGAAGAGAAAGGAAGGGGTAGGAGGAAAAGAGGAGGAGGGGCGCAGGGTGAAGTGAGAGGAAGGGAAAGGAGGATAAGAGAGGAAGGGGGAGGAGGAATACAGAAGATATGAGGGAGGAGGAAAAGGAAGGCAGGAGCGCGGAGGAAAGCAGAGGGATTGGGAGGAGGAAAACAGAGGAAAGGGGGAGGGAGTGGGTAGGGTAGGGGCAGGTGACAGGGTGGGACCCACAGGCCCCCCTGGGGTTGGTTGGGGGAGGACTTGGTAGAGCTGGGTGGGGTGGGTGGGGTGTGGCTGGGCGGGCATGATGGGAGGGGGGTTAGTGACAACTGCCTGCGCGAGGTGGGGCAGGGGGGGGTTGGAAGAGGGGGAGTGGGTGAGATGGACTAGCAGCAGCAGGGTAAGGAGCAGGAGGGACAGTGGGTGGGTGGTGGGGCATGGGGGTGTGGGGGGTCAGTGACCGGTGACGGGGGGAGGGGCAAAATGGAGAGGCGCAGAGGAAGGGCATGGGGGTGTTGAGGCAGGGAGGCTGGATCCTGGGAATGAGATGAATACAGTGGCTGGGAAAAGGGGTAAACCCAGTCACCCCACTCACCACAGCAAGGCTTGTGACCCGAAACCAAACATAATCATCGATGGGAGCCCTATCATATGCACTGTGAGATGCGGAACAGAGGGGTAGGAAGGGCCTGAGACTCCTCTGCAATGCTATGATCCATGGAAGTGGTGCTGTGTGCTTGTACCAGTGCGCAGCCGGACTTGCGTCCCTGCACTGCTGACCCGCTTGCGTAGCCTGCCTTCCCCGCCTGACTTTCTATGCTTTGCTGTTAGGCCCGCCAGCTCATCCTGTCTGTACTTGACAGACTATAATCATAGGAAGGAATGCTGTGTGCGTCAACATGGGCATAGCCGGCTCATCCTGCCCAGTCCACCTGCTTAGCTGCGCTGCCTCCCACACTGCCCACTCTGCACCCTCCCCTCTGGGCCTGCTGTTGAGCAGGTGAGGGCGGAGGGGGCCGCCGTGTTTGGCAAACTGGCAGCCGGGCAGCAGCCGCCGCGACGTGAGGTTGACAGCATGACCTACACACTGGCGGTGCTTAAGGAGGCGCTGCGGAAGTATAGGTGAGGTTGCGTGCTGGGCGGGAAGAGACAGCAGGGGCAAGGCTCAGCTGAGGTGCAGGTTGCAGGTTCAGGGTTCCTGAAAGGTGCCTCCCTCCTCCCTCCTCCCTCCTCCCTCCTCCCTCCTCCCTCCTCCCTCCTCCCTCCTCCCTCCTCCCTCCTCCCTCCTCCCTCCTCCCTCCTCCCTCCT
>JASKMD010000015.1:3223750-3319960 GCA_030144725.1 Haematococcus lacustris
GCAGCAGCAGAAGTACAGGGCATGCTAAAGGAGTACTTGCTGGAGCCATGACGCCAGAGCTGCAGTGGCCTGGTGAGAGGCTCTCGTGGCAGCCGTGGAAGTAGGTGGGGTTGCTGGCTCCCACTACCACTGCCGGCTATGCGTTTGTTCCAGATGATTGTACTGGGAAAGGCGACAGTGCGCCCAACTCCTGGCAGTCTGTTGACCATGCAGCTTACAAGGGCCCCGGCTTCTGGCTGGGTGTTGTGGTCCGAGCAATGATGTGGTTGTCACATTGCCAATGGGTCACATGGATGTGCATTGCCAATGGGTAACCTGCAGCTTTTTCTTTCTCATATTCATATTCATGTATATGGAGATGGAGATGAATGGCACACTACTAAACCTCTGTACAAATCACGTATGCTGTCTGACATGGTCTCGTGACTGCCAGTGTTCTGTTGCATTACCAGCAGTGCTCCTCAATTAACACATCTCTTGGAGGGTGCAAGGGTTGCTGCAAGGGTGTTGGCCTGTGGGTAGTATCCCTCCACTTCCATCACATCCACGGGCAACAGCTACAAACCCTCTCGTGGGAGCACATGCTCTTCCTGATGGCCACTTGGCTCCTTGTAAAAGCCAACAGCTTGATGCTTGGTTCAATTAGTTCTCTTGGCATGCAAAATAGACAATACATTCAGGCGACCCCAACTAATAGAAAATGACAGGAAATGATAGGAAACCGGTTCCCGGTAATCAAAACGACGCCGCGTCTCAGCCACGTGGTTTCTACTTATGTTTCGCACATCCCTGGATAGAGGACTCTTTCAACTATGCGGTGCAGCTTGTAACATTAAATACTGTGCTGAGTGCTATGGCGGCTCAAATCTTAACATTCAAATTCATGCCAGTTTTGCTCATGCGGGCCTCGCCGCGAGAGACCGCCGCGACCGACGTGGCCCAGGAGCATCTGCACACAGTGAGGAACAGACGCCGCAGTCAAAACGATTCACATGGCACGCCAAACCGATGTAACGACGCCCCTCCACCCATGCTCGGAAGTATACAAGGCTGCTGCATTGCTTGACCGCTCCGTGAGTAGTACCTACTACCTGGCCACTCTGTAAGGCCACTCAAGGTGTGTAGGCCATTGCTACGTTACCTTGCTCGACATGTTGGGTCCGATCCCTCCCGCCCGCCCTCCGCTTCCGTGTCGAGCTTGTGTCCAGCTCCGCCCTGACCCCCTGCTGCTCAGCTGGAGGGGTGAGCGGGTCAGGGGATGCACAAACACCAGTTGCCAGCCGTTGCCAAGGGGGGGGCAGCAGGAGGGGTGGGCAGCCCAGGGGCAGCACCAGCACCAGCTGCCTGCTGCTGCCAGGGGGGTGCAGCAGGAGGGGGGTGCAGGTCAGGGGCGGCACTTGCTAGGGCCAGGGTGGGGGTGGCGGGATTGAGAGGGGTTGGGAGGGGGTGGGAAAGGGTGAGAAGGGGTGGGAGGGGGCGGCGGGGGTGGGAGGGGCTGAGAGGGAGTGGGAAGGGCTGGGAGGGGGTGGGAAGGGTTGGCGGGGCAGTGAGGGGGCTAGGAGGGGGTGGGAGGGGCTGGGAGGAGGTGGGAGGGGGTGGGGGGGGGTGGGGGAGGGGGGTGGCGGGAGTGGGAGGGCAGTGAGGGGGCTTGGACGGGCTGGGAGGGGTTGGGAGGGGTTGGGAAGGTGTGGCGGGGCAGTAAGGGGGCTGGGAGGGGGTGGGAGGGGGTGGGAGGCTTCTGCGGGGGCTGGGAGGTGGTGGGGCTGCAAGGGGGTGTGAGGCGGTCGGAGTAGGTTAGAAAATCCTGCAAGGCAGATTCAGGTCACGCCAAAGCCATTTCAGGCAGGCCTGATTGATGGATTGCCGTGATTTCTTTTCCAGCAGCTGTGCTCACATACTCTCATAACTCAGAGTGGTAAACTCACAACATGCTGATTTGCGCAAGGGGGGCCCTTTTTCTGTGTGGCTGGCTAGAGAGACCTCTATCCATTCGCACTTCGCTACAATGTCGAGTTATTTCTTGCCCAACGATGGCACTCCGACGCAGCCTGCACAAGTAAAAGGCTCGCGGTGCGAGCTTGGCGGGCTGAAATGTGATTGTACTTCTGGCTCGATGCCAGGCGCAGTTCACTTATAATTACTGATGCCGCTACTCACCACTAGAACCATCGACAGTGAGCAGCTCAGGTGTGTCCGTGATCGCTTGCGCCGGCATGGCCATAAACACTAGAACTAACGCGCCGCATTCTTGCAGTGAAACGCTGCATTCTTGCACTGCAATAATTAAGGAGCGTCCAGGGCTGTATCATATTATATGATATAGACAGGTATCATGATAATATCATTATATTTCATTATAAGCCCTGTTTTTGCAGCGCAAGACGCCTGCGGGGACCCTTTGTCCCTCGCGCACTGGTCGTAACCGTGCGCGCTGAGGTTCGGGTGGCAGTTAGGCGGCAGTTGGCTGGGTTCTGGGTAGTGTATCGTGCTCCGGTGTCATGGCTGACGCCGATGAGCCAGAGCAGCTGTTTGATCGTGTTATGCTGCCATCAAGCGAGGTGCTCCGCAGATGTAAAAAAGCAAGCACGCTGCCGATTGGTTGTTCCAGTGCAACAGTAAAGGCCCACTCAGGCAAATTAGTAACAGCATTTTTGAGATTCAGAGCCTCGGCCTTGGTACATAGTCAAATGAAGGCATTGTAAGATTGGGGGTTGAAACTAAAATTTGTGGTTTTGCGCGGTTGGTGAGATACGGCCATGCTACAGTACTGTAGGTGTCTACAGTACTGTCGGGGTACCTCGCGAGTACACGAACAGTACTGTAGGCATCTACAGTACTGTAGGCACCTACAGTACTGTAGGTGTCTACAGTACTGTCGGGGTACCTCGAGAGACCACTTACAGTACTGTAGGTATCTACAGTACTGTAGACATCTACAGTACTGTAGACATCTACAGTACTGTAGGTACCTCGAGGTACCTCGAGAGACCACTTACAGTACTGTAGGTACCTACAGTACTGTAGACATCTACAGTACTGTAGACATCTACAGTACTGTAGGTACCTCGAGGTACCTCGAGAGACCACTTACAGTACTGTAGGTACCTACAGTACTGTAGACATCTACAGTACTGTAGACATCTACAGTACTGTAGAGATCTACAGTACTGTAGACATCTACAGTACTGTAGACATCTACAGTACCTCGAGGTACCTCGAGGTACCTCGAGAGACCACTTACAGTACTGTAGCCTTTAAGCACTTAGAAAAATTCTGAACATCTCACTTGCATTCAAGGCATCCGTCCAACACTTAGTCGCAGCATCGTGTAGCCGGTATTGCAGCGATGGCATCGCACGAGGTTACCCATACTCGCAGCCGCATCTAGCCCATACTCGCAGCCACATACTCGGCAATCAACCTCGCGGCCACACAGCTGGTCCACAGATGGCATCGCACGAGGTTACCCATACTCGCAGCCACATCTAGCCCATACTCGCAGCCACATACTCGGCAGACAACCTCGCGGCCACACAGCTGGTCCAGCAGCGCAGAAGCATACCTGTGAGGCAGCTCGGTGCGAGGATCTCACCTCGCAGCCAGCCTCGCAGCCATTTTCCTCGCAGCCAGCCTCGCAGCCAGTTTCGCAGCCAGCCTCGCAGCCAGCCTCGCAGCCAGCATCGCAGCTAGCCTCGCGGCCAGTTTCCTCGCAACGATTCTCCGCAATGAATCGCAAGCATTGATGCACCAACGCAAGGCAGGTGCAACGTGTTGTGAGCAGCGAAGAGGCCAGACGGACTATGGTAAGAGCTTAGGACCAAGGTAAGAGCTTAGAAGGAGCTAGCATTGCGCAGCATAGCCCTTAGTATCCAGCCTAACCGCTACCACACCTGGTTGCTGCAGGTCTTACAATCACGCCTAGTACCCCCCTGTTCACCACCCCCTCCCAGTCCCCCTCACCACCACCACCACCACCACCACCACCACCACCACCATTTCATCACCTCCCACAACGTTCCCACTATTGCCTCCCTTGTGTTGCAGCCCAGCCCAGCCCAGCCCAGCCCAGCCCAGCCCAGCCCAGCCCAGCCCAGCCCAGCCCAGCCCAGCCCAGCCCAGCCCAGCCCAGCCCAGCCCAGCCCAGCCCAGCCCAGCCCAGCCCAGCCCAGCCCAGCCCAGCCCAGCCCAGCCCAGCCCAGCCCAGCCCAGCCCAGCCCAGCCCAGCCCAGCCCAGCCCAGCCCAGCCCAGCCCAGCCCAGCCCAGCCCAGCCCAGCCCAGCCCAGCCCAGCCCAGCCCAGCCCAGCCCAGCCCAGCCCAGCCCAGCCCAGCCCAGCCCAGCCCAGCCCAGCCCAGCCCAGCCCAGCCCAGCCCAGCCCAGCCCAACCCTACTCTCCCACCCTGCACTTCCTACTGAGGTGAGGACAAAGGAAGGTGGGTTGTAATGGAGGGCTGCTACACCTGCCCCTCCATCTGCCAACTCTACATCTCCCTACTCTAATGGTGAGTGCATCCAGTACCCATGTCCAATGTTTGCTTCCGTTGACACATCGTCACACCATTGCTGCAGGTCTTGTGCGCCTACACCTGAGACTATCAATGCCCTCCCCACTTCTCTCGCCCTCCCCATGGACCTCCCCTTCCCTTCCCTCCCCTTCCTCCCCTTCCTCCCACACACATATACACCACACCCCAGCAAAAGGTGAGTGCAGGTATGTGGCACCCTGTACCCACCTTCACCGCTAGCATGCCCCTTGTCCCGCTGCAGGATTGATCGTCACACCCTTCCCCATCCCCTTTTCCTCCCCTTTCCCACGCCCACCACCAACGCCCAGCTTGTCGTCCCTCCGCTTCCACCTCTACCCACCCCCCACTTCCCCGCCCCCGCCCCCGCCCCCACCCCCACCCATGCCCCCACCCACCCCAACCCATGCCCCCAACCCATGCCCCCACCCACCCCAACCCATGCCCCCAACCCAACCCACCCCCGCCCAGCCCAACCCGGTTGAGCCTCCCGCCTCCCCACCTCCCGCCTCCCTGCCTCCCGCCTCCCCGTCTCCCGCCTCCCTGCCTCCCACCTCCCGCCTTCCACATCTACCCCCCCTCCCCGCCTTCACTCTTCCACTCCCCCCCCCTTCACTCAGCAGCCAAAAGGTAGGTAGGTGCTACAGAGCCCGTACTATATCTGTTGCTGCTGCTGCCCCCCTGCTGCTGCTGCTGCTGCCCCCCTGCTGCTGCTGCTGCTGCTGCCCCCCTGCTGCTGCTGCTGCTGCCCCCCTGCTGCTGCTGCTGCTGCCCCCCTGCTGCTGCTGCTGCTGCCCCCCTGCTGCTGCTGCTGCTGCCCCCCTGCTGCTGCTGCTGCTGCTGGCGCCCCTGCTGCTGCTGCTGCTGCCCCCCTACTGCTGCTGCTGCTGCCCCCCTACTGCTGCTGCTGCTGCCCCCCTACTGCTGCTGCTGCTGCGCCCCTGCTGCTGCTGCTGCTGCGCCCCTGCTGCTGCTGCTGCCCCCCTACTGCTGCTGCTGCTGCCCCCCTACTGCTGCTGCTGCTGCACCCCTGCTGCTGCTGCTGCTGCGCCCCTGCTGCTGCTGCTGCCCCCCTGCTGCTGCTGCTGCCCCCCTACTGCTGCTGCTGCTGCCCCCCTGCTGCTGCTGCTGGTGCCCCCCTACTGCTGCTGCTGCTGCCCCCCTCCTGCTGCTGCTGCTGCTGCCCCCCTACTGTTGCTGCTGCTGCCCCCCTGCTGCTGCTGCTGCTGCCCCCCTACTGCTGCTGCTGCTGCTGCCCCCCTACTGCTGCTGCTGCTGCCCCCCTACTGCTGCTGCTGCTGCTGCCACCCATGCTGCTGCTGTCTACAGTACTGTAGGTGTCTACAGTACTGTAGGTGTCTACAGTACTGTAGGGTGTCTACAGTACTGTAGGTGTCTACAGTACTGAAGGGTGTCTACAGTACTGTAGGTGTCTACAGTACTGTAGGTGTCTACAGTACTGTAGGGGTCTACAGTACTGTAGGGGTCTACAGTACTGTAGGTGCCTTCCCCCCATGCATCCTTAACCCCCATGCCCCCTTCACCCCCATGCAGGAACAACTCAATGTAGCCCAAGCTCGTTTGCTATCCCGACAGTGCTATGCAAATGCGCTGACAACAAAGCGTGCCTATGTTGCCGAGCCCAGCCCAGCCCTGCCCAGCCCTACTCAGCCTCTAGGATTCGTTACCGACCCTGAGCCTAGCCCTTGTGTTAGGAACACAAGTGGTGATGTAATGATGGAGGCTAAGAGTCATGATGTAATGATGTGAGGTTAGATGTAATGATGGATGGTTGAGGGCCAACCGCAAACAACTTTTGGGGCAATCTCTGCCGCACTCGATATTAGATAGGAGGGTGCGGTGCAGGAGGTTGTTGTGATTGCGCAATTAATTCTCCCGGTAAGTGGCTACCCCATGGGGGTAGCCACCGTCACCCCCCACAGGGTAGGTTGCGCCAACCGACCAACCGCTGCCCGCCCAGCTGCTCCTGCGAACGCGGTCTGCGCTGCAACCCACGTATCAAATCTAACCTCCGTGCTCCGCAGCCATGCTTTTCACGGGCATATTTGCCTGCTCGCTGGCCTGGCAGCAGCATCGACAGCCGCAGTGACTACCATCGTTGCAGCACCAACGGAAGCAGAGCAAGCGGATGCAGCACCAGCCTCAGGAGCTAGGTCAGCGCACGATGCAGCTGTAACCCACAGCGAGCTCGTCCCCCTAACAGCTATGGCATATACAAGAAGCGGCGCCATATCCAGAGTTTGCACACCGCAGTTTGCACACCGCTCCGCCAAAATCCATGTGTTTAGCAGCACTGGAGTGAAGAAAGGCTGCAACGATTTGACAGCGTCTGGGTTGAATCTCAGCCAGATCCTAACAGATGTGGAGTTGCTGTATCCTTCCCTCTACAAGCTCATCAGCATGCTGGCAGACACGGATGCAGCCATGCGTGGTGCTGCAGCCCAATCATTGATGCGTACAGGCAGCATGTGCAGTGGTGATTTGTCTGCCATGGGAGCTAGGTGCATACTTCGCAAGCAGAAGGGTAACAAGGTAGCCAGCAAGTCAGCAAGGCAGGCGCCCAGTGCTGTAGTCACCATCAGTTCATTGCCACGTCGCAATGATGGCAGCAAGAGGTGACAATCAGCAGACCTGCATTCCCGGTAGCAGCAGGCAGCAAGCGTCGCAGCTGCCTGGCTTCACTGCCACCTCCCAGCTGTTTGGCAGCCCCCATGCACCAGCACCGCACTCGACAGGCATCGCTGCCACCTTACAGCTTTTTGGCAGCCCCCCTGCAATCCCACAGCAGCAACCAGGCACCACTGCCACGTCACAGCTTTTTGGCAGCCCGCATGCGCCAGCACCGCAGCTGCCTGGCACTGCTGCCACCTCACAGCTGTTTGGCAGCCCTCAAGAGCCAGCACAACATCTGACAGGCGTCGCTGCCACCTTACAGCTGTTTGGCAGCCCCCCCTTGCTCCCACAGCGGCAGTTAGGCACCACTGCTACGTCACAACTGTTTGGCAGCCCACATGCGCCAGCACCGCAACTGCCTGGCACCACTGCCACCTTACTGCTGTTTGGCAGCACCCCCCTGCTCCCACAGCGGCAGCCAGGCACCACTGCCACGTCACAACTGTTTGGCAGCCCACATGCGCAATGTGTCTTGATGGCTTGGATGACATGCACGTCAGCAACAGCATTGAGAGTGCCAGACTGTAGTGGACAAACATGCAGCTAGGAGCAGCAGCTGGGAGGCGCTTGGAGCGACAGCCAGGACTTCAGGTGAGTGCACGTGCTGTTAGGGTGTCAGCCCAGCCTGCCAAACTCTGGTCATGCATATTCTGCCGTGGCTTGGTGGTTGCTAACATGTCATGCATGTCCTTATTCATCTGCTTGCTGGCTGATGTTTGCTTGCAGTTGTCCATAGCTGGGGCATGACAAGAGTAGCATGGCTTGGTGTTTGCAAGCAAGGCGGTAGCGGCGTAGAGCAGCAATCAACAAGGAGCCAGCAAGGACCGTACCCTCCCCGTACCCCGTACCCCGTACCCTCCCCCATCCCACCACCACCACTTCCAAGTCTGCCACCCACCTACCCTCCTCCCCTCTCCTCTCCCACAGCACCTAGCCGCCTATGGAGTAGCAGCCTGGAGCTGGTAGCATAGAGCAGACAGCATGGAGCGGGCAGCATGGAGCGGGTGCTGCTGCCAGTGGTGATGGTGCTGCTGCTAGTGCTGCTGCTGTTGTTGCTGCTGCTGCTTGAGCTGCTGAGCAGCCTAGTAGTAGCAACCAACCCAGTTTGGGGACGTGGGGCAGGGGCAGCAAGTCACCTACTACCCCCCCTCCCCTCACCCTCACCCCACGGCACACGCTGCAGCCCCTTCCCTACCCCACCCAGCAGCCCTTGGCGTACCAGCTTGGAGCAACAGGGATAGGTGCGCCTAGCAACAAGCTCTGCTGCTTATGGAGCATGGCCGGCTGCTTGTCTGGCTGCGGCACATGATTGTGTGTGCAAGGGGGCATGCGGTGAGCCTGAGCCGCATGGTGAGGCTGAGTCAGGGCAGCTGCAGCAGTCATTGCAATTAGGGTGGTTGTTCAAGATCAAACAACACATGCAGCAGTACCAAGACATGTTAATCAAGGCTGAGGGCATGCACATGAGCTAGGAGGGCAGGGGCATGTGCACAACTTACCACTTGTAACACCCTTGTAATCCCTTGTAACGTGGTGGCCATGTAATGCTATCCAACCAACCGCTTATGTAATTCCTCACCATTGAGAGGTGACCTAACTTGACTTCCAGAGTCACCTGGTCCCAACGTATGCATACCATGCATGCAACCCAGTCGAAATAGCCAAGCCAAATAGGAAGGGCCGCGCCGAAGCCTAGACTTTCCAGCCTAAACACTGCTAGCAACGCCCTGCCTCCTAGCCAACACAACTGTTGTGGTACACTTTGATGTAAGCCAACACAGTTGGTGTGGTACATTGTGATGTCAGCCTGTGTCAGACTGTGGCACACTGTGACACCACCCCGCCATACCTCTAGCTCATTACCTACATACACACAGCACCTACATACCTCGGGTACCATGTTTGCAGCATTAGCGCATCACCGCGTGGTGGTGTTGTCCATACAAGGGGCATGTGGCGCACCACACCCTAGCATGTGGCTGGTTCTGGTGAGCCTCCACTATAGGTACCATCCGTGGTGCAGCTAGCTGTGACACATTGGGTGTGGATCACTGCCAGGCCTGCAATTGCTAAGCATGACCGTGATGCATACATGCAAAGGGGGTATGTAGCAGGTGGCTACCACGTTTGCAGCATTAGCGCATCACCGCGTGGTGGTGTTGTCCATACAAGGTATCATGTATGACGAGGATACACGGCTAATGACAACCACACTTTTCTTCATTACATCTTGACCATTCACAACTGACAAATCACGTTGTGTGGCATGGAACTGAACGGAAGCTCAGGACAGCCTTTTGAAAGCTTTTGTACCATGCAACATTCTTCTCAGATGGGCTCAAAGTTGCTGTTGATTGCTAATACAAGACTGCACTGCCACACACCTATAACCTGCTGCTGCTGTCCATGCACTGCTCATGCATTACAGCCTGCTGCTCTTGCTGCTGCTCATGCACCGCAACACACCTACAACCTGCTGCTGCCCATGCACTGCTGCTCATGCACTACAGCCTGCTGCTGTTGCTGCTCATGCACTAAAACACATGCACTGCAGCCTGTTGCGGCTGCTCATGCACTGCAGCACACCTGCAGCCTGCAGTGCCACACACCTACAACCTGTCGCTGCTGCCCATCCACTGCTGCTGCTGTCCTTGCACTGCTGCTCATGCACTACAACCTGCTGCTGCTGCTACTCATGCACTATAGCACATGCACTTCTGCCTGCTGCTGCTGCTGCTCATGCACTGCAGCACACCTGCAGCCTGCTGCTACCTGCACTGCTACACACCTACAGCCTGCTGCTGCTGCTGCACATGCACTGCTGCTCATGCATTACAGCCTGCTGCTGCAGCTGTTCATGCACTGCAGTACATGCACAACGGCCCGCTGCTGCTGCTCATGCACTGCAACACACCTTCAACCTGCACTGCTACACACCTACAGCCTGCTGCTGCTGCCCATACACTGCTGCTGTTGTCCTTGCACAGCTGCTCATGCACTGTAACACATGCACTGCAGCCTGCTGCTGCTGCTCATGCACCGCAGCACACCTGCAGCCTGCTGCTACCTGCAGCCTGCACTGCCACACATGAACAGGCAGGGCAGGGCAGGGCAGGGCAGGGCAGGGCAGGGCAGGGCAGGGCAGGGCAGGGCAGGGCAGGGCAGGGAGGGGCAGGGCAGGGCAGGGGGCAGGGCAGGGGGCAGGGCAGGGGGCAGGGCAGGGGGCCTGGATGGGGTGGGGCAGGGCTGGGAGGGGGTGGGGTGGGGCAGGGCTGGGAGGGGGTGGGGTGGGGCAGGGCTGGGAGGGGGTGGGGTGGGGCAGGGCTGGGAGGGGGTGGGGCAGGGCTGGGAGGGGGTGGGGCAGGGCTGGGCAGGGAGGGGAGGGGCAACCCGAGGCTGGGAGGGGGTGGGGTGGGGCTGGGCAAGGAGGGGGCAGGGCTGGGAGGGGGTAGGGCAGGGCTGGGAGGGGGTGGGGCAGGGCTGGGCAGGGAGGGGAGGGGCAACGCAAGGCTGGGAGGGGGTGGGGCAGGGCTGGGCAGGGAGGGGCAGGGCTGGGAGGAGGTGGAGCAGGGCTGGGCAGGGAGGGGAGGGGCAACGCAAGGCTGGGATTGGGTGGGGCAGGGCTGGGATTGGATGGGGCAGGGCTGGGAGGGGGTGGGGCAGGGCTGGGCTGCGGCGGTGAGGGGTGGGGCTGGGCGGCAGGTTGCCGGTCTTGCCGTTCTATGTTGTTGTTGGCCCCTTGAACTGTAATTGTGGAAGGCCTGCATGTTTAGGCACACAACAACAGAGTTCTGGCAAGGGTACTGCAAGGGGCGAATTGTTAGTGCTGCCCCTAATGTGTTAGTGGCTAGGTATTACCCTAACCATCTCACCTGTAGCTCGCCTGGCCCGCGCCTAGCTCAGCTCCACGCGTGTCTTCTTGCTGTCCTTCAGCTGTGCGTGGGGGACGCACTCGCTTTGGGTTTCGCTTTGCGGTAGGGGTTACAGCTGCATCGTGCGCTGACGCAGCTCCTGAGGCTGGTGCTGCATCCGTTAATGCTGCGCTGCTTCCGTTAATGCTGCAACAATGGTAGTCACTGCGGCTGTCGATGCTGCTGCCAGGCCAGCGAGCAGGCAAATATGCCCGTGAAAAGCATGGCTGCGGAGCACGGAGGTTAGATTTGATACGTGGGTTGCAGCGCAGACCGCGTTCGCAGGAGCAGCTGGGCGGGCAGCGGTTGGTCGGTTGGCGCAACCTACCCTGTGGGGGGTGACGGTGGCTACCCCCATGGGGTAGCCACTTACCGGGAGAATTAATTGGATTGCGGGGCATCATCAACATCCACAGCTTTGCAAGCCGAGCTACCCACACTCTGGTTACGGTTGGGGCATGAACCGCCCGGTTTTTCGTGAACCGCGCGGTTGTTTACCAACTGTCCGGTTCACTAACCGCCTGGTCAGGGTCGGCTGCAGCGGCTGGCGATGGTACCGTTAGAATCAGCGTTCTACGCTCGTTGCAACCATACCCTCGCAAGCAGCAGCGATGTCAGGCCAACCGTCTGCATGGCTGCATGGCTGGCTCTAAAACTGGAGCTGCTGGCAGGAGCGGAGCGGACCCGACCGACAGACTAGCAGGAGTCTTTACAGCGCCATACTTCATACATTTCAACAGATGTAGTAGCACAACAAAACAAGCACGCTGCCAAGTCCCCTAGTCACACAACACTAGCCTGTCATGCAGTCATGCAACCTAGCCTTGCATCCAGTTGACAAGTAGCCTAACCCGGATTCACTCATATCTACATGCAACATCGAGCCTTGCTCGGCCACTGCTAATGCCTGACAACTCGACTGCCCGGGAGAGCATCAATGCTTGGCTAGGATCCATGTGGAAGGGTGTTGATGAAGGCCAACAGGTTCCGGAGTGTCTTCATGTGTTGCTGATGGATGTCTGAGGGCCTACAACACAAGCAACATGTGCCAGCGCTATGCCAAGCCAAAAATGTACAATGTGTCTAGAGCATGAACGACAGTGGGCTTGGAGGTGGTGGAGATAACTATTGTGTGGCGCAAGGAGGGGGACACATAAGGAGGGGGCAGTTGACGGCTTGGTGGACCTCTGGACCCAGGCTGGGTAGCTGCAGCGCAGGTGCAAAGTGAGCCAGCTGCACCAGAGGCCGCTGGTGGCTGCCTGGCTGCTCCCTTGCCACTGCTTGCAGAGAGTTCATGAGGGACGCCAACTGCTGATGCTCAATGTTGCATTGCTGCACTGCTGCACTGCTGCACCTGCACTGCTGCACCTGGTCAGACTGCTGCACCTGGTCCGACAAGAAGAACCGTGCACCATGGTGAGTACAAGTGACAACATGAGTCTGACACAACTTGAGAAGTGCAATATAGGAAGAGGTGGCAAGCACGATGCACCTGAACAAGGATCATGGGTATGACATGCCCTGACAACACGTACCCGCGGGGCCCAGGCGTGGCAGTGGTCGTGCAGATGGTCAGCCGCAACACTTTCCTGGGCGGGGAGCTCTTCTTTAGCGGGCTGTGGGCGTATCGACAGCGGAACCTGCTACGCACTCATCAGCATTCTTTGCTGGTCGTCACATGTTTTTGCAGGCTCACTCGCAATTTGCACGCAGTTTCAGGCGCTGATTGTGCGGAGATCGCGAGCAAGGATGAGCCTGGATCCTAACCTTCCCCCTGGGAGGCGATGTAAGAGCCACACACGGCAGGCACGCGCATCACTGCCTTCAACAAATCGCTTGCAGGCGCTTGCAGAGGCAGCTTCTCTAACACAGCCATGGCGCACGACCCCCAGCAGCGGCCAGAGCACTCCAGAATGGGGAGACTAGAGACTAGCTCTTGATGATGTGTTGTTGTGGCACATTACTGTGTCATAGTCCTACAATGCAAAGGTGCGGTACTTCCCTCCTTGAATGCCAAGCTGTACATGATAGGCTGCTCAGACAAAGCTAGGAGGGTTGACATCACATGTTATACTGCTTACACTGTGGCATACTGCTTACACTGTGGCTTGGCACACTGCTAACACGCGTTGCGTGTGGTGTAGGCCCTTGGACTTCAACAAGCAACACATGGAAAACGCTCCGCCAGACCTGATGGTCTTTATCAAAAGAGGGTCATTGCCATTGGACCCTTCCAGCAAGCAGGCAGGCAGGCAGGCAGGCAGGCAACATCCATGAGTAGGATGCAACAGTGGCCAAGCAAGGCTCAGTGTTGCATGTAGATATGAGTGGATCCGAGTTAAGCTTTGTTGTGTGACTAGGACACTTGGCAGCGTGTTTGTTTTGATGTGTTGCTACATTCGTTGAAGTGTACTAAGTATGGCGCTGTAAAGACTCCTGCAAGTATGTACGTCTGGTCCGCTGCGGCCCGCTACTCCAGTTTTAGAGCCAGCCATGCAGCCATGCAGACGGTTGGCCAGACATCGCTGCTGCTTGCGAGGGTATGGTTGCAACGAGCGTAGAACGCTGATTCTAACGGTACCATCGCCAGCCGCTGCAGCCGACCCTGACCAGGCGGTTAGTGAACCGGACAGTTGGTAAACAACCGCGCGGTTCACGAAAAACCGGGCGGTTCATGCCCCAACCGTAACCAGAGTGCCAGTACAACCGACAGAACGGACCTAGCTTGCGATAGAGACGGGCCCCTGCCTTAGACCTTACACGTATGTATGTAGCTCCCTATGGCGACCTTATTGCGTGGACACAACTTTCGGCACAAATACCCATATCGAGCTTGCGGGCCTACGCTTCGACGCCTCTCACTATTTATAGCACGCAGAATGTGGTTTGAATGTGGAGAACAGCATGGTACCCTATTTACAAGAGACCTTGTCAAATCTGACCTACAGTACTGTAGATGTCTACAGTACTGTAGATGTCTACAGTACTGTAGATGTCTACAGTACTGTAGATGTCTACAGTACTGTAGATGTCTACAGTACTGTAGGTACCTACACTCCAACTGCTCACATACTCAGAATTCCAACAAGCGTCAAGTGGCGTTGGAGTCGCAAGGACAATCCGAGGCGAACCGCATCAAAAAACTACCCCCCTAGGATGACGAATATCCGCACTAATTTGCCTGTGTGCAAGCGGTGCCCGAAAATTCTCAGCGTGGGCAACATGAGCGCAAAGGTGGCACCGCTGGCGTCTTCAAGCGCACTATGGAGCCGACATTTGGTCCCATCCCACCTGAGGAGCGAGGTACAACCCAGCCTCCCTTCAGCAGTCAAGCTTCATCAGTCAAGCTTCAGCAGTCTAGCTTCAGCAGCCTCCCTTCAGCAGTCAAGCTTCAGCAGTCAGAGAGCTCTACAAACGCCTTGTGCGGTCCAACAACCCCACACGGTGTGTGCTAGCTTGATGCAACATGAATCTGGGTTACGTCAACACATTTGAAGGGATGACCCTTGAAACATCCCCACGTCAAGGTCTCCAGGGCCATCCCTGCTGCTGGCAGAAGGCTTGTAGTAGGGTGTGACGGCAGTAGGATGGCTGTGTGTGTCTTGCTGCCGCTAGCGTGGGTGTGAGCAGCAGGCTGGCCATGTGTGGCACTGGGCCTAGCAGCCGCCCAGGACTCTTAGCATGCCGTGTGTGGGTGTGAGCAGCAGGCTGGCCGTGTACGGCACTGAGCCTAGCACCGCCCAAGGCGTGTGTATATGGTAATGTCTCAGGTTGCAGCGCCTTGTCACTCCCATTGAGAGCGAATGCAGCCCGTCCATGGAGCCTATTCGTGAGTTGCGACCTGTTGCTACGAGCGAGTTGCAACCTGCGAAAACCTTGAGATTCTGCGGTTACCAAGAGTCGAACTAGGGTCGCCAAGATGACTTGGGATGTATCATAACTGTATCATGATAATCATGATATGCCTAATAGTCCATATACGTGTATCATGAGATAGCATGATACATGCCGCTCCCTATACACAGCCGATTTCAGTTTATCAGAGCCGTTTCACAACTGCATCAAGTCTTTCACTGAACAGACTTATTAACTTATTAACTTATTAAACTTATTAACTTATTCAACATTGCAACAAGATTTCATCAATTTCGTGCAAAAATGCAAGGATTCAAAGGTGAAAGAACGTAAACCCTGGTTCCGTCCAATTGATGTATCCAACATTTAGGTGACTATATCACACAGAGAAGGTACCTTCCCCCGGACATTGCCATGGAAGGGGCACGGGCAACGCTCCAAACTACTTCCATACGGACACTCATGTCGGTCACGGAAGATGACAGCGCGTCCGCACGTCAACGAGTATGTTACATTTCAACCAACTACAACTACGGGAAACACTAGCATAGAGGACTAAAAGACCTGAACCGCTCACGCGGTCGTACTTGCTGTCGTGTCCCTCATGAGCTTGGCACAAGCACACGGTCGATGCGGTGGATGAGTGCCAGGCCCGCAGGTACATCGCCTTCCTGCGAATGAGCATCAGGCAGGAATGTCATAAATCATCTCAGCAACTTACGATCACAACAACTAAGCGAAACAGCAGTCCGCAACATTTCTGCAGCGAGTCATGCGCAGCAGCCTCGCGGCCAGCAGGCCAAGCCCGGGGTCAAGGCCAGTATACAAGTCGAGGCTGCACAGCGCAAAAAGCACAGCGCAAAAGGGTAGCTGCACAGCGCCTCACCGTCGAGACAAACTTGGCGTTGCCACTCTTCCTGGTTGAGATGTACCTGTCACCAGTTCGAACACAAGCAATGCCATAGCATGGGAACTATGCATGGTGACACTGGGCTCACCTACCATTATCAACCAGTGAGCATGTTGTGATAGCCATGTGATGAAAGCAGCTGCTGGGTACCCCTTCTTGTCAGGACCCTGGCATCTGCCCTACTGATAAAATGTAACCAGCAGCTCCTCACCACCACCTTTAAATAACAAGCAATGCAGAGCTCCTGGCGCGAGTGCTTGCTGGACATGTGACAGGACCCAAAGCAGCAGCTATCCTGATGCCTGCGCTAAGCCTGGCCCTTTAATGTGACCCAGCTGCTCATTTGTCCAGATCACTCAGGGTGGTGGGCCCAAGGCACGGGCATGCAGGCTTAGCCGTCTGCCTCACACTCACTTTCCATAGAGGGTCCTGCACACAGGGCACGGCAGCAACAGGGTGTTGGGACAGTGACCATGGGCAGCAGTAGCCAAGGTAAATGAAAAAGCCAGGGCCACATGCTCCATACCCCAACAGGCACCAGCAGCACACGCTCATGCAGACACTAACATCAGCATTCCACACAGCCTGCTTGCAACCAGTGCTGTTCATCAGCATTGACCACACCTTCCTTCGAACCCCTCGCCTTCAGACCTCTTCACCCATTAGGGTAGCAGCAACAACACAAATCACCCGCAGCTAACACACCCGCAGCTAATACATTGCTGCTGCTCACAACCACGCTGCTAACAGCTCATAACCACGTTTGTGCCTCCCCCTTTACAACCCTGCACTTGGCACCCCAAACCCCCCAGCACCCGGACTAGCCCCACACGCCTGCTGCAGGAGCCTGACACCCTGCTTTCCAAGATAATGGATCAACCGCCCAAGCAGCCACCAGTTAGCCTACTCCCTCATTGCATTAGCCTGGCAGCCATTGTCACCTGTTCCTGCACTCACGCTACCTACCCTGTCTCTCGTCACAATACCCTGCTCCAGCCCAGGCCCCCCCTGCCATCTCAACCAGGTACCCCGCCACTGCCTGGCTGCAGGTCCCCTGCTCAACACCTCCTGCCTGGCTCCAACTCCCCAGCTCGACTGCCCCTGCCACCACCCACTGCCTGGTGTACCCCCAGACTCCGCCACCCACCCGGTGTCAATCTCCACCACCTCGCCAGATGCGCTGCGCAACTTCATGTCGTTCAGCAGCTGGCTGAGCTGCAAGGCCTGGCCCACAATCATGTGCACCTTGATCAACTGCAGGGGTGACGGGTGACAGCAGCAGCCAAGCACAGCACGTCTGGAGAACTGACACAGCCTTCATAGAACTATACATAACAGCTATGGTTGCATTAGGCAAGCCATGCGTGAACAGAGAGCTAAGACACTACCCTAGCCCTCTCCAGGGAGGCCATGCACATGCAGAGAGCTACACCCCAACCTCACCCCAAGCTCAAGGCCTCTCCAGGCAGACCATGCCACTGCAGTGAGATGCGGCACTTCACAGCTGCTTGCCCTGCCCACCTTGGCAGCAGCGGCAGGACTGGTCAGGATCTGGTCACCATTTGCCAGGTTCAGCGTACGTGCAATCAGCCTAGAGTCCCTCTCAAAAGCCTGCAAGCTTGGGCACTGCCACATGCTGTCAACCCAGGCTTGAAGGAATCACACCAGCACATCAATCAGCACAGCACACCCAGCATACCACACCAGCCCATCACCACACCACACTAGACTTCTCACCAGCCCCTTGCCGCAAAAGGAGACTGGCAGACACTCTTGGTACACCGATGGTAGGGCCACACAACACATTCGTAGCTGCCTTCCCATCTACCCATCTTCCTGTCCGCCGGCCAGCCTGCCCACTCACCTTGTTGGTGGGTGCAAAGACTACACCCACAAAACCGGGGTCAGTCAGCTGGGCGACGGTGGGGTCAGCACGGGCCACCCGAATGAGTTGGGCAAACAGGGTAGTGTCTGGCAGCGATGCAGCGACGTCGTACACAGACTGCAACCAGGCAGCACAACCACCACACCGGTAGGCAGGTAAGCACAATGAGCATCAACATGTGATGATGGCAACAGGCAGAGAAAACTTCAGGTGTCAGGGTCAAGTTCCGGTCTGGTATTGCAGGCGGCGAAGGACAAGGGTGGTCACGCGAAGAGCAACTCTGTTGACGCAGTCGTGATGCACGCAAGGGCTGCTGTGCGTGGCGGGATGCCGGTATCAGCATCAGCACGCGAGCACACGGCCGGCAACATGCCGGCTTGGCTGCCATTCCCTTCAACTCACTTTGCCGCCCCCTGCTGGTGCTGGCGCGGGAGCGCGACTGGACAGCAGCTGCGCGGTGGCCGACCCTGCGGTGACGTGGATAATGCAAACGGCACTAGGGCTCGACGAGGAACTCCGTTGAGGCACATGACGGGTGCCGAGGTGCTGCTTGCGGGGCTGCACCACGCGAGCAGGTAGACGCTTCCTCACCAAGCACAATCAGCGCGAGACACACGATCAGCTTCCGGGCGGCCATTGCTATACCAGATTTTGCTGTTTCGGCGAATGTCAGACAAGTGGGGGCGCCGCGCTCAAAAACACCTGCCCGTCACACACCGCGGTCACACACCTACCCATCACGGATGCCCCTGCGTGCACGGGGACGCGCACGAGCTGCTTGACGCATGGACGGGCCGGTTGCATTGGACGAGACGGAGAACGCAGCGAACAGCTTGAGAGTTGTCTAAGGGGACACGTCGGTGTGCATTGTAACATCAAAGACACCAAGGTTGCAGGCTGAGGGATCCTAGGCAAGGCACACCATATCAATGTTAGGCCACATCAAGAAAAGTCTCACTTTGGTGCATTCTAACAGCCTGGCCAAACTAGGCCCTATGGGGGTTGCGGGTCCCGCCGGTACTCTGCGGCCCGGTGCAACCTTTGCCTTCCCTTGGGCAGCCGGTCATTGACCAACTTGTAGCGCTGCTGGTACTCGTTGCCAGGGGTAGGTTAAGACTCCAGGTCATCCCAGTGGCACAGCTCCAGGGGGCGTTACACACTCTCCCCAATGCCTTCAAAGATAAGGGCGGGGGCGGGGGCGGGGGCGGGGGCGGGGGCGGGGGCGGGGGCGGGGGCGGGGGCGGGGGCGGGGGCGGGGGCGGGGGCGGGGGCGGGGGCGGGGGCGGGGGCGGGGGCGGGGGCGGGGGCGGGGGCGGGGGCGGGGGCGGGGGCGGGGGCGGGGGCGGGGGCGGGGGCGGGGGCGGGGGCGGGGGCGGGGGCGGGGGCGGGGGCGGGGGCGGGGGCGGGGGCGGGGGCGGGGGCGGGGGCGGGGGCGGGGGCGGGGGCGGGGGCGGGGGCGGGGGCGGGGGCGGGGGCGGGGGCGGGGGCGGGGGCGGGGGCGGGGGCGGGGGCGGGGGCGGGGGCGGGGGCGGGGGCGGGGGCGGGGGCGGGGGCGGGGGCGGGGGCGGGGGCGGGGGCGGGGGCGGGGGCGGGGGCGGGGGCGGGGGCGGGGGCGGGGGCGGGGGCGGGGGCGGGGGCGGGGGCGGGGGCGGGGGCGGGGGCGGGGGCGGGGGGCGGGGGCGGGGGCGGGGGCGGGGGCGGGGGCGGGGGCGGGGGCGGGGGCGGGGGCGGGGGCGGGGGCGGGGGCGGGGGCGGGGGCGGGGGCGGGGGCGGGGGCGGGGGCGGGGGCGGGGGCGGGGGCGGGGGCGGGGGCGGGGGCGGGGGCGGGGGCGGGGGCGGGGGCGGGGGCGGGGGCGGGGGCGGGGGCGGGGGCGGGGGCGGGGGCGGGGGCGGGGGCGGGGGCGGGGGCGGGGGCGGGGGCGGGGGCGGGGGCGGGGGCGGGGGCGGGGGCGGGGGCGGGGGCGGGGGCGGGGGCGGGGGCGGGGGCGGGGGCGGGGGCGGGGGCGGGGGCGGGGGCGGGGGCGGGGGCGGGGGCGGATGCCCCTTGATGTGCTCAACAAAGGCACCAGGTTCTACGATCGGGATGTGTCAGCTGCTCTAAACATCCGCCGCATTGCAGCCGGACCGGGCCGCCCTCGCGAGCTCAGCAGCTGTCTCGGCCGCCCCGCCATGCCTAACCCAGGCAGACCAGGCCAGGAGTGGGTGCGCGTGTGCGACAAGGGCCTGCTACGGAATTGGCAGCGGTGGCACCAGCGGCAGCAGTAGTGCCATGTGTATCATGTCATCAATCAGACAAACAAGCAATTCGATTGCCCCTTACAAAGGGGATGTGTGCGAGAGAGAGTCATGCATAGGGCAGTGTAGGGCTTCTAGCGACTCCTAGGTTAGGGACACACACCGCTCACTCACTGCTGCGGAGAAGTCCTACGGGCTCACCAGGATCTTCAAGGCAGACAAACTAGCCAACAAAGGGGTCAGTGTGTGAGTGCACTACACATGCCCCTCCCCCCATCCCAGGCATGTGCAGGCCCCTTAAGCCCCTCTAGCAGCAGCCCCTCAAGCCCCTCTGGCAGCAGCAGCCTTGCAGCCCAGCAGCAAACACCTATGGCCCCTCTGGCAGCAGCAGCTCCCAGCAGCAGGCCCCTCTGACAGCAGCAGCAGCAACGAGCGCCCACCAGCTGATATAGGCAAGAGCCTAGCTGACAAGCGGGCGTTTCAGTTTGACACAGCCTCCCAAATGGGCGTTGGGGCCCAACGCAATCCAGGCATTCAGCACAGCCTCGGGGTTGTGGGTTGAGGATGGCATACTGGACAGCTTCTACAGGTGCAAGCTGACCAACAGCCTGATCCTGGCTCGCCGCGACACTCAGCAGTGGAATGACAACGTCAAGCTCCAGCTGCAGCACCTGGCAGCAGCCTCACCGGCAGGAACCTCCCTGGGGTTAGGGTTAGGGTTAGGGTTAGGGTTAGGGTTAGGGTTAGGGTTAGGGTTAGGGTTAGGGTTAGGGTTAGGGTTAGCCGTAACCGGGTAACCCTAACCCTAACCCTAACCCCAGCATGCACCTCCCTGGTGGCCATCCAGCGGCCTGTGGCTGTCACTCCGGCCACCTGGGATGCAGTGTAGAAGGAGTACTTGCACCCCAAGTGGGCAGAGCATGCTTCTGCAGAAGCTCAGGCTGTACGGGGAATGGTCCCAGAGCGCTTCTTGAAGAAGGTGGGTGTGCTGATGGCAGGCGAAAAGGAGCGAGGCTGATGAATGCCTCCCTTGTGACATGTTGTGTGCCATTGCCTCAGTCCTGCACATGATGGCACGCGCATTGTGTCTTGTGTGCCGTGCAGCTGAAGATGGAGGCAGCTAAGGTGTCCCTGCAGCGGTGGGGGGCACGCAAGCAGCTGGTGGTGTTCTTTGGCAATGCTGGCCTTGGCACGCGGGGTGGGTGGGGCACCAAGGCCGTGCTGCAGGCTCGCGGCAAGGTGGTGGAGAGGCATGGAGGGCAAGGTGTTGACAGTGGAAGAGTTCTACACCAGGCACGTGAGAGGCGTCTGGAACGGCTGGCAGCTTCTACAGGTTTTGTTGTTCGAGGTTGTGAATTGAGGATGGCATACTGAGCAGCTTCTGCAAGCTGATCCGGAGACAAGACAAGCTGGAGTTCACTGTGCCCCGGCAGAGCAGTTTGGTGTACAGGCCTAGAGAAACGCAGGAGCTGGGCAGGCGAATTCCTGCTGTTGCCGCTACTATTGCTGCCTCCGCTACTGTTGCTGCCACTGCTGCTGCTGCTGCTGCTGCTGCTGCTGCTGCATCTGCCCAAGATAAGCTGTCTCCGCTGAGGTCTCCGCTGAGGTCCGCTCAGGTCTCCGCAGGTCTCATATGGCAGGGGCTAGCCAGCAGCTAAGGACACGTCATCTAATGCAACGGCTGTCGACCGTGAGCATATGAATCAAGTCCCAGTGCCCTCATTAGTTAAACAATGCTGACTAGCTCTAGTTACAGCGCCTTGGCCCTCAGCCTAGGGCCTTTATTGCCGTGGACCACTACAACATGGTTTTTTGTCAATGTGGAGTTCCCATGCGCATGGCATACACACGGGCATGGTCGCCTACCACCTACACTATTGCCTGACCCTGAAGGGTGCGACCGAGGATTAGGGCGCGACCGATCATATGACTTGCTGAGGAAATGGTCATATGACTGAATATGATGGCTTAAAGATGTGATATGATCGGGTCTGTAGTCAAGAGGTTAATGTTGCAGATCGCCACACCACCCCACCTGGGAACCCCGAGTGTACAGAGGGTTTGACGTCCTCCAAACCAGTATCATTCTCAGTTGCAGTTAGTAACACTCTTCTACTCTCCGCCAAATTAGATCAAGGTTGAGACCGTGGTTGAAACCAGGTTGAGACCACGGCAACGAGGTTACGGGGTTTTGCGAGTTTTGGCTTAATTATATTTCATCATATTCCATCATGCTTGATCATATGGGGTCATATCTTAAAGATTATTTCGGGCGCGCCTTACCGAGGATGCTACAACATGTTTGTAGTAGCTGAGTGAGGTTACCCACAGGTCGACATGTTGTTCCTTGTTGAATGAGTTTTGTTGGTCTGATCCGGAGACAAGTGTGGCATGAGAGTGGCTTGACCCATTGGCCCCAAGTCTCCAAGCCCAAAGCCCCAAGCCTCGAGTTGTAAGGGAGACATGCGCTGTCGTCCCCTTGCACCCCAGCCATTGCCAGACGCAGGCAGTGATGGGTAATACGTGTATCGATACAGGAAATACAAGAAAATACACCAAAAACGTGTATTTTTTGTATCGATACAATACAGCGATAAAGAGGCTACATGTCACGCGGGAAAGGAGCAGCTAGGAGCAGCGCAGCCAGTCCCGCAGCCTGTCCTTGATGGCTGGGCAGGACAGCGACGGCGGGATGTTCTTGCATGTAAAACCGGCACATGCGACCGACTGCTCCGGGAGCAGGCCGATTGCTTTAGCCCCGCGCGGCATGGCTTCAGCGCGGACTCTAGCTGTGGCAGCAACCAGCAGCTGCTACGAAGGCACCCACGCAACTTGCCGGCCGGCACTTGTATTTTTAAATACGATACGTGTATTTTTGTATTATACAAAAATACGTATCGGTATCGATACACGTATCTTGTATTACCCATCACTGGACGCAGGTATGTCTCCTCGCCTATCAGAGGGTCTGCACAAAATGGGCTGACCTATTGCGCCATACCCTGCCGGTTCCTAAGCATGCCAACCTACCGCCTGTCCCATGGCAGCTGCTTGTCAAGGATGTGTGTGCTCTTTCATGTTAGATGGCCAGACTCTCAGCAGCCTCTTGTGATAGAACACTGAATGACTCTATAACGTGGAGGAAGAGAGCACATGACTCTTTTCGTGCTGCAAGCGCTGTACACAAATGCTACTTGCCTCATCTCTGCCCCTCGCTGCCCCAGACCCTCTCCAACCCACCTCCACCCCACACATCACAAGTCTACGAATACACTTAAGACAGTGCCGAAAGACCACCAAAGAGTTGGCACGGCTCAGGAGCATTCATGAGCTGGGCCTAAACAAAAACCTACCGGCTGTGATTGAATCACAGTGTGATGCTCGCACATGCACTGGCAAGGGCATAGCCTTTCCTAGGTTGGATGTCGATGTAAGAGGACCAGCAGATGCCACAACTAGGATCGTGAAGGAGGCATGCCTTTGCACTTAGCTTGTGCTCAGTACACCATGCGCCATATTGACCATACCCTGAAGGTCTGCTGGTTAGGCACCTGATGCTGCCCAATACTCCAAGCAAACATCGAGGTATGGATCTGTACGTCAAATGCGTTCCAATGCAAATGTTAGGCGGATGGCGCAGGCGCGACGCTCGCTTTCGCGTCGTATCTAAGCTACTCACAACCTACACGACATCGAGTAGACGCCGTAGGTATTTCTTCGCAGTGCGCAGAGTGTGATTGTGCACCCATATGTAGTGCAGTGTCCCACATGTTTGCGTGTTTGCGGCTTCTGCTGCTGCAACGCGACTTCTGCAAGCGAAAGATAGATGTTAACATACCTTGGAACGCTGTTGACTCTCGCAGCATCCTGGCTTGCTGGTGGGAGGAGCTGACACTGCGCAAACGTCAAGGGGAACGAGAAGGGCCACATCTGTTATGCCTGTTATACTGCCGCAGTTTGCCACGCTGGGGACGCCACGGGCTCCGGCTTTCCTTTCTTTGACAACTGCCGACGCAGCTTGAGCGAGACGCGCTTTGATTTACGCTTCGTTCGGTATGCGAGGAAGTTGTTCGGCGCATCGTCCTTGTAGCGATTGCAAGGCCATCCATCCTCATCACACCCCTTCTGCAGCGAGACGGTGGACCCCGTGCAAGGCAGCGTGTTTTGCTGGGCAGTATTTGTCAAGCCAGCCTCAACGTGCTCCTCACCACGAAGGCGGTGCTGCGACACAACCTTCTCCAAAGTCAAGCTGTACACAAGTCAGTGAAACTCCTGCAACAAGCAGTCATCATTACTGCAGCATATGTTGTGCCCATGCAGCTGCAAGGATGCATATGTTTGTACACTGGCTGCAGATCCGGAGTGCAACAGAAGCTTTGACACAATGCGTGTCACCTCTCCACTGGCAAACGTTAATTTTACCGTATCTGTTTCTCAAGGTACGAGTTGTGCTGTCGCCAGCTCCCTTCTGTCAGCACAAAGCCTGATTATATGCTAATTATGCCGGGACCGTGCTTGTGCAGATAATGTGTGTTCTGCAAGGTCGGAGACGAGTTGTGTGAAGTTCACGCAGTTCAGAGCATTTGGAGTCTCAGAGGCTAATGGCACAACCCTGTGCATCCGCATGAGGCCTTCCAGTGGTGAGCACACTCCCTGCCCAAAACTTGATGTCCATCTTCCCCCGCATCACCTGCAACCAGATGTAGTGCACTGCCATGTGCTAGCCTGCTTTGCTTTGCTGAGGTGCTGAGATCACCTGCCTTGTTGACTTGCCGCCTAGTTGGCTTTAGTGCAGAGGACTTGTGGGTGTAGCATGTGGGAGTGCCCAGCACAGCCACAGTGAGGTTGCTGACACTCATACACTTAGAGTGTGACAAACTGCTACACTTGATGCTTTGCCTGCCCGTGCATCCTATGCCAAGGCTTTGCTGCCACTGCGCATGCACAGGAGGGAGCTGTAGCACCCTACAGCAGATCACCAACCCTGTTCTTGCTGGCCGCTCCTTGTTTGAGTTGGGGCTTTACGATGTGAAGGTGGACAACTACGAGTGCTGCCCAACGTTTGCGTACAACCTGGGTGGGTGCTGTAATCCACGCAATCTAGTTTTCACCCATCTGCCCACCTTGCATGCCTTGCTCTTCTTTCTTTGTCCTAGTTTGCCATGCAATGCTACTACCTTTGTGGTGTTTTGCAGCTGGTGACTTCCCCCTTCCCCCAGTGCCACCATCACCCCCCCCCCCGCACAGCCACCCCTCCCAACCTCGTCCCTGTCTCCGTCTCCCCCCCCCAACCGAGTTCTCCCCCTCCCTCCCCCATTACACCCCCTCCACCCTCTCCCCCTCCACCCCGCCCTCCCTCCCCCCGGCCCCCCTCACCGTCACCCCCCTCCACCTCCACCTCCTTCCCCTCCGCCACCCTCACCCTCCCCCCCTCCGCCACCCTCTCCCCTTCCCACGCCATCCCCCTCCCCCCTCCCTCCTTCGCCCCCACTCAACCCACCTCTTCCCAGTCCCCCGCCATCCCCAGCAAGAAAGGGGCCTCCTGCACGTCTCCCCGGCCCACCCCGCCCACCTCCACGCCCCCCAAGGCCTCCTCCCCCGCCTCCCCCTCCTCCTTTCTAGAGGCGTAACTGTGAGGTTGCAATGCGATGTGAACGCCAATCTGGACATACCCTCAGCGTTCCAAGCCCGTCCCTGCACCAGCCTTCACGCTTTGGATGCAGTAACCCTCATGCCATTGGATGGAAAGCAGCCCAGCAGGGAGCGTAGACATCATATGATTTGTCATCCGCTTTAAGGTTGAAGGATCTAGCACCCATGATTCATACTGCTGTGCAGCAGCCACGCCCACCAGGGCTACCATTGCTGAGGTGGCTGACTGACCAGGTAAACCGCTAAACACGCAGCAACTTACGGAGATGGTGGTGCTCGCCAGAGCTGTGTTGCACCCTTGCCGCCTGCCAAGGGCCAGGACAACCTGGACACATGTGATCCATGGATGGTTTACGTTGATGGCGCACATTGAAGTCAACTTGCATCATGCATTAACGCATGGGGTAAGCACGCGGATTGTCGGAGGTGTCTTTACCCCCTGTGGCTATTGCTGTCTGTTGCCAGGTTCATGGAGGATTGCAAGGAGTAATCAGTTTCTTTCCAGCGCAACCTTTGAGCCCTACAGCTCTTCTGCTACCCCAAAGCAAGAAGCTGTGCCACTCATTACTGACCTCGAGGCTTGCTATGCTAATGTGACTTGAGTGCTAGCCAGGCTTGCAGTATTCAGTATGGAGTAAGTGCAGTGCATAGCGATACCTCTCTTCGCTTTGGAACTCCCCCTGTATGATATCCTGTGGAACCCCTACACTTCTTCACTTAGTCGTGAGGCATCACGGTTACGTTTACGCTGCCTGTCTCGCTGCATCCCCTATCAAGCTCTACAGCGGGTTATCAATGCTACGTTACATGCCTGCGTACTTACAACCGTTTCAAGGATTTAGCGACCAACCACCAACCCTCATGGTTTGTTTCCTGGGGTTGCTGGTGCTAACACTGCTACATGCTCTCAACCAGCGCCCAAGTAGCAAATGGGGCGCCGCAAGCACGTGATGCAAGGCTTGGGAAATGAACTTGAAGCACCAACAGCAGGACAGCGGGTTGTAAGAGCTGTCGGTTCCCGCGGCGGCAACATCGTGGAGGTATGTCGGGTGCCGCTGCGATGGCACGACGCCACCTACCCCTCACCTGCAGCGACCTGACCTGCCCAGGTGGAGTTCCCAAACGGCGGCACCACTCTTTGCATACTGCCTCAAAAGTTCAATAAAACACTGTACGTTAAGAAAGGAGGGTACCTGCTAATTGCAGAAAGTGCAGCGCCTGGCAGCAGCAATGCCACAGCAGCCCTGTGCGCGCGGCCATCATCACCCAGCAGCCATCAGGAGCAGCCTATGTCAAGCCCAGGCACCCAAGCCAGCGCAGCCGGGTGTGGGACAATGCCGGCGACCAAGAAGGTAAGCAGGCCCAGCAGTAAAGCAGGAGTGAGGCCTCTACAGTTGAGCACCTTAGCCCTGGCTATTACTTTGCCTGGGCCCAAGCCGATGCTGCTTGCTCTACTGCTACTAGTGATGGGCTGAGCATGGCTACAGAAGGCTCTTGACTAAGCAGCTGCCTCCTCCTTCCCCTCCTCCCCCTCCTCCCCCTCCTCCCCCTCCTCCCCCTCCTCCTCCTCCTCCCCCTCATCATTACATGGCGTTAGGCAAACATGGCGTGTAGTCATACATGCTGTAGCGCCTAGTATGGGGACCATGGCTTGCTGCGACCCAGCCTTTGCTCACATGCATGTGCATGTGTGAGCGGTGCAGCCTCCAAACTGTGTGTAACTCCTTCACCTGCACAACCTTGCCCCTCTGCCTGCCTAGCTCACTTGACCTCTTCTTCACTGAGTGCCAGGCTGCCTGCACCACCTCAGCCCCACAGCCCCCTGGGATGCTGATCTTCTGCTGGCTCAGTGTACCCGCCCCGGATGCTCTGTTCGCCTGGCCTGCATGCCTGACGATGCTCATTGGGAGACAACACGAGTAGGCCTCAGCCCTTCCACACCATCTGCATAGGCTGCTGCCAGCAAGCATAAGTTACTGCTGCAGTTTGACTGCCGTTGTCTTTCAGCCTGGCGCTGAGCTGTGGCATGTGGCCTGGCAGTGAGTGGCTCAGAGGGACCACTCCTGTCACCTAACCCATGTTTGATGAAGATGGCGACGTTTGATTGTGTTGTGTGCTGCACAACTGCGAATGCCATGTAATGCTGCTGCTGCTGCTGCCTCCGCGGTGTTCTTGGATGTAACGTGCTGAAGTGTGGTATGCAGCTGTGCAGGCCGCAACTGGAGGCTTGGCCCCAGCTGGAAATCCAACACAGCTCCCTGCACCACAGGACAACCAGCTAGAGGGGAGCACCTCACAGGGGTCCGGCCTCAGCCCTGTGGCACATCCACCATCCCTGACCCCGACATCCGCCACATCGCCAGCCGCACAGGCCGTCCTGCCAGCTTCAGTGTCAGCTCCACCCCCAGCAGGGGGTGCAGCAAAGGTCACTGGTCACATCGTGGCCGTGCTGTACGACAGCCACATCAAGCAGCTGAAGAAGTATCCTGGGGTGTGGTGAGTGAGATGCCTCACACATCTGCCTGGACTGCCACGTCCTGGTTGTGCCACATGCAGTTGCGCTTGTGCACCCCCCTGCCCCACACCCTCCTGATGTCTGGACGCCATCTTTGGGCCTGACGCATACCCACAGACAGTGTGTTTGTTGCCTGATGCCCTGTTGCCTGTTGACCCTCCCAGACTCATCTGCCACCACCACCCGCACGCCGGCCTGCTCACTCTCCCCGGGCCTTCAGCCTGCTGACTTCCACGCGCACCCACACACCACCAGGACCCCTGCCCCTTGCCGCCCCTTCCTGCCCCTTCCTGCCCCACACTGCCCTCCAGCACCCAGTTTGCCCACATGCCGGGCAGGAAGCAGTGTCTGTACCCTTGCGTGCGCTAACGCGCTAACACAGGCCGCATGAGTTCACAAGCTCGCCAGGAACCAAGGGAGAAGATTCAGGTAATCCAGCATCTCCTGCTCATCACCCCTGCGGGCAGCATGTGCCCAAGGAAAAGGAGCATCATAGGACCCATGCTAAGGTTTACACTTTTCAAACAATGTGAACCTCACACTCAGTGCAGGACTGCCTGCCACATACACTGTCATTGTACCCTGGAGCAGGGCTCTGGCCTGAAATAGGCATGACAAATGAGTGCTGATTCAGGCTCAGAGGCGCAACAGCGCACATACAGCTGGGCCTCAGGCTGTGGCTAGGCCGCAGGCTGTGGCTGGGCCTCGGGAAGCCATTTGCAGCCCAGCCAGACTGACTGGGTGCAGCTTCAGCGGGCGTTGCTTGCGCTCCTTGGGGTGGGCAACATGCCGTCCCAACCCCATGCTGGGCTGGGCTGGGCTGGGCTGGGCTGCCTTCCCCTTGCCTTTCGCCCTCACCATCCTGGGGTGGGTGGGATGGGTGGCTAGCTGGGCTCGGCAGCCTCCTAAGCCTTAGTGCGCTGGGCACGCATGGCTGTGGGGAAGGGTTGGTTCCTGACCCTCAGGCTGTTGGCTGTGTTGAAGCAGTGTGATCTGGTGTGAGATCACATGGGTGCAGCATGTCAGGCCCTTGGCTGGCAGCTGGCCAGTCGCAGCACTGGCTCCATCCTTTGTGGGGCTCCATCCTTTGTGGGGTGGCTCACCTGGTGAGGGCTGCCAGGTTGTGGCCTGGCTGGTGGCTTGTGCACTAGCTCTTCCTCACACCACTGCTGGCCAAGCACTGTTAAGGCAACCCAGCCTGTGCTCCTTCCAGCCAGTGTCACCACCATGCCCCACCGCTGGCCTGTGCCGCAGGGTGATGTGGTCTGTGCGCCTTCCCTGTGTATCAACTGTCAGTCACTTGAGCGCATGGGGACCTGCTCTTTCAGCCTAGCTACCTTTGCAACGTACACAGCATCAGCTGCTGCTGCTGCTGCCCTCATGTGTACAACATCAGCTGCTGCTACGCCCACTTGAGATGGAGACTGTGTGACCGCCTAGACTGTGCGACAGATATGCTACCATGTGGGGTGACTACATATTCAAACCGTAAACCACATTTATTTGAGATGGAAATAAGATTGCTCCAGCCTCAGAACAAAGTGAGTGCCTCGGCCTATAAGTGATTGTTGCTAGAAGATGGTTACGCGAGAAGTAGACGTCAGTGAGTTTACTCAGTGGCAGCTGGCACTAGCAGCTGAAAGAAAGAAAAGAAGGAAGGATGGGAGGAAGAAAAGAAGTCTACGGCATGCTCTTGCTACCCTCCCACCAGTAGGTGGGAGTGGGGGGAAGGGTTGCCAGGCTACTGGGCGCACCCAGTGGTCATGTCAACATCCTCCCCGTCTCACTAAGAGCTGATCTACATTAGTTGTGCGTTCCGTGGCCAAGGCTGGTATGCCGACACCTTGTGCTCATTGATGGCTATTGCCGCAGGTGCCAACACCTCATCGCTCGGTGAGGAGGCAACCATTGACGAGTGCAGTGATGGAAGCGGTGATGACAGCATGCTGGTACCTCTCCACCTCAATACCAACCGGAAGGTCATTGTGCACTATGCATCGAGCGGTGATGACGACAGCGATTGATGTAGCGGGGGCGGGCAGCGAGTTAAACCTGGTAGGTTGCCGGCAGCTGTTAGTACGCTGGGATGACAGCACGCCACAATGCAAAGCCAGCCAATGTAGGCGTAACAAAATGTATGTTTTGTTGAGCGTCCATTGACAAGACTCCTGTGATTGCTCATTGAGAACGCTAAGGCAGTGTATGTGATGACCGCTCGCCCGCCCACCAGCTTAGCTCTATTCTCCATCTCCGATTCCACACACAATTCCATACATCATAATGCACACATCCTACAGTCAGGCGCCCCCAACATGGGTCATGCAAGTACTCTCTCAATACTTCATCGTTTTCGATAGCGTTTGTCACGTTGGTAGCTGCAAATGAATGCGCGTCATCTGATCATCAGCGCAAGCCATCGCATTCTTTGCTCGCGTACTGCCACGTGTGCCCGTGAACAAATCAAAGCGGCGAGACGGGTCTCCTTGTGACGGTGAGCCGCATCCCTCTGAACCCACCTAATGAACGTAGTGAGCTGCTTGTGCACAAATGGAATGTCCAGTCAACACCCAACGCGATGCCTGCCGGGCGTGCAGGGCACCTAGACGGGGTCATTGAAGCATATCTGGGTACTCGCTTCCGCCGAATACACCATTTGGGTCGGCGCACACTAAGGTATCACCGGGCTACACCCCCCCCCCCCCTCCTCCATTATATCCTTCACTGTGTTAGACCCGCTGCACCCACAGGCAAATCGCTACATTTTGTTTGTTCTTTACCCATTAGCGAACTTCTTGCAACAAATTGCACATCAAACAGCCCAGGCCTCTATCAGTTTGACACTTTCAAAGTGACATCATGTCCACTAGGCTCAGCTGTGACACGCCTGATAAAATGTTCGCATGGGTCAGTTTGGGTCACACAGGCCACCCCAGGACATCGCGTTTGCACCATCCCGCTCTATAGCTCAAGCCGTGTCTGTGTCGTTGGCCTCTAGTACGGCCGCGATGGTGGTGGGCGAACATGTTCCTCGCGGATGAGCTTATAATAGTGGTCTCTATCACTGGGCATCGCACAAATTGTTCCAGGGACGCGTTGTAAAACCACGTGACTGTTTAGTTGAGCGCAACAAGAGCCGGAGGTGCATCAATAGTCCTAGTTTGCTCAAGTACGTGGCGTAATACCAATAAACGCGACATGCCCCATGCCTTGACTGACCAGAATTCGGTGTTTCTCTGACTGGCGCCAGGCACTAGCAAGGGCTCCATCCGCGACCGTTGGCACACACATGTGTCCGTAGCAAAGACATCTACACAACAGGTAAGGTTGCTGCAACATGCAAGTGAGGTGTGAGTGACAGCTTCACAACAAGCCCGTAGCACGCCCAGCCATGCCACAGCCTTATTTACAAATGAAATGGTATGCCCCTTAGCTAGTGGCCTGCTTGCACCCAAATGAAAGTGCAGCCCAAGTTTGATGTGGCGCTGACGATGCGTTCAACACTAACATGGGTATGCAATCCACCAACCTTATGTCCTCTCACTACCACCATGTGCCATCCTATTCGGCTGCAGGAAGGCATGCCAAGGTTCAAGCACCCCAACCAGGGCAAATGCGTGCTCTGTTGCAAGTGCACTTGCCCCAACGTCACCAGGGTGTATAATGCATGGGTAGCTGTGGGTGTGCACCAGGGGGAGGATGGGATGGAGGTGGCATGGCGATTGCGTCATGAAGCCTTGCGCCTTCAGGGTAGCCTCACTCGTGCCCCCGAGTACAAGCTGCATGTCATTGGGCCAGCTAGTGTTGTGGACAGCCAGTTGAAGGCGGCTTGTGAAGCCAAAGACCTCGCCCTCATTGCTCACGTTGACTGTGTACAGCTTTGTCAGATACGGCATCAAGTTGCAAATGAAGCACCATCGTTCTTCCATGACCAGCAGGGGTTGCCAGCGCCTACAGCCAGGATGGTGGGGGACGCCTCAACTCCTTCTGCCCGGTGTCCACCCACCCTCCCAGCAGCTTGTAGCAGTGAGGGGCAGGGAGGGGCAGGGCTACAGGGGCAGGGGGCTGGGCTGGCGCATGTGGCTGCAGGTCCTGCCCGGCGTCCACCCACCATCCTGGCAGCTGACAGCAGCAAGGGGCAGGGAGGGGCAGGGCTGCAGGGGCAGGGGGCTGGGCTGGCGCATGTGGCTGCAGGTCCTGCCCGGCGTCCACCCACCATCCTAACAGCTGACAGCAGCAAGGGGCAGGGAGGGGCAGGGCTGCAGGCTGCAACTGCCGCACAACGCCCGGTGTCCGGCAGCAGCGAGGGCCCCGCCACACAATCACGGTTGGAGGTTAGTGGCCATGCATCATATGTTTGTTTGTTCACATGTTCCTGTAGACCTCCTTGTTGCAGATCCTTAGTGCAGGGTGCATGCCCATGGTGCATGCTATATTTTATATTTTGTGTGTTTCTTGCAGGTTTCAAGGGCACAACTGCTGCAGCATCAGAAGGATGAACATTCCATGGAGTTTGAAGTAGCCGCTATCCGGCACGGCCTACAACTTGCTGGGCAGGGGGCGACATTAAAGCTGAGCGCTCCTCAATACTATGGAATGACATGCTTTTACAACAGCAGGTAGTGAACGGCTACTACAAGCAACAAATTCAGCCCTCAACCCTGCCTCGATCTTGCTCGTCATGCAGGACCCTTCTTCCTTTGCCACACAGCCTTACCAGGGAACCAATGTCACCTTCAAACCGCCAAGCTTCATGGTAAGATACCTCAACATCAGCATCAACCATCGCTCACATGCACTGACATGCACTAGCTCTCACTTGCACTCAAGTCAGATGCCCCCTTTGCTGTGCGTGCAGCGTTCTATCGGGCAACGGGCGGCTGTGGCAGTCCAGTGACACATGGGCACGTGACTCGTTGCGTGTAGACAGCTTGCCTCCAGATGCTCAGGCCTTCCTGGCATCCCATGGCCAGAAGCACTCGTGGGCAGCTCATGCCCTCCCTTACCTACCGGCTGTCCGCTTGCCGGCCACCTTTCACCACCTCCCAGCACTGAACCAACACCCCACTCAACTCCTCCTCCTCCAAGCATTCTCCTCCTCCACTCCGCCTCCGAGCCCCCACTCAACTCCTCCTCCTCCACTCCTCCTCCAAGCATCAGCCCCACCCCTCCTCCAACCCCTCCTCCTACACCCACCACCCCTCCCGCTGGCACCCCCTTTCCCGCCGACCCTCCCTCCGCAGGCCCTCCTTCTCCTCCCGCAGCTGCAGCTGCCATCCTTTCATCCACACCCGCAGCTGACACCCCCTCCCCCAGAGCTGCGCCCCCCTCCTCTGCAACCTCACTTTGCCCCACTGCTGGTGCATCCGCCGCTGCCGCTGCCACCTCTACCTGCGCCTCTACCAGCCCGGGTGAAGGCAAACGTGGATGAGGCAGCAGAGGCACTGCGGCGGCAGGTGCGCCACCTGCGATTGCAGCTAACAAGGCAGCGGTCCACCTCTGTGACCATGCCAACAAGCAAGCATGCAACCATTGCCAAGCTTGCCGTCAAGCATGTGAAAAGCCCACATCACATGAGGCAGCTGCTAAGCACAGCAGGACTCCTTGCAGCAGGGCAGGGGAAGGGTGGTAGATGTAACAAGGCGAGTGCAGCGGCGGGTAACAATACCCAGTCACAGCTGGGGCAGCTTCTGCACCTAGAGGAGCCACGCAAGGGAGCAGGGCCCAGAGGCTGCAAGAGTTGTGGGCTGTAGCCTTCTTTGGCAAAGCATCACCCTCGCTCGCCACTGCCCACCCCTCTCCCGTAGCTGCCGCTGCCACCCCCTCACCCACAGCTGCCACCTCCACATCTGTCTGCAAGAGAAGCGTGGGATCCATCACCGTCAGCCTGGCATCTTTAGAGGCACGGTCAGCCTGTGGGCAAACAGCCACCATGCAGCAAGAGGAGGCAAAGCAGTATGCAGCGGACAAGGCTACAGATAAGGGCAGGCACCTGCAGGCAGTAGCTTTGTACCGCTGCAAGCTAGCTGGCAACAAGCTGCCACCAACCACCTCAAAGTTGCTGAAAAACCAGCTGCAAGAGTTGTGGGCTGTGGTGGGCAATGGGCAGCCCACCGTGAAGCCAGTGCGGAACATGCACATAGTTGACTGGTTGGATGCTCTAGCGGTGCACATGTCACCTGTCACCAACTAGACCCATGCTTGCCATCACACACCTCAACAAAGACACCGTGGCATGCCTTCCTGCAACCGAATAGGATGCCACATGGTGGTAGTGAGAGAACATGAGGTTAGGAGGTCACATACCCATGTTAGTGTTGAACGCATCGTCAGCGCCACATCAAACTTGGGCTGCACTTTCGTTTGGGTGCAAGCAGGCCACTAGCTAAGGGGCATACCATTTCATTTGTAAATATGGCTGTGGCATGGCTGGGCGTGCTACGGGCTTGTTGTGAAGCTGTCACTCACACCTCACTTGCATGTTGCAGCAACCTTACCTATTGTGTAGATGTGTTTGCTACGGACACATGTGTGTGACAATGGTCGCGGATGGAGTCCTGGCTGGTGCCTGGCGCCAGTTACAGGAAGACCAAATTCCGGTCAGTCGAGTTATGGGGCATGCCGCTTTTAATGGTGCTGCGCCACTTACTAGATATAACTAGGACTATAGATGCACCTTCCGCCACCGTCGCGCTCGACTGGACTGTCACGTGATGCTGCACGGTGCTGCGATAGGCGTTCTGACCCGTACGACCTTACAACAGCTAGCACCCAATAGCAAGCTTGCGTCTCAAGCACATTTCTTGTGGAGGGCGCCACAGGCTTCAGGCCAGGCACAACCATCAGCGGGATGCAGCGCAAAAGGACGATTGCAACCCACCAGGCGCAACTGCTATCCGTGGCCTATGGCCTCCGTTCGTCAAAATTTGAATTTTCCCCACGACGTGTCACAGCTGAACTAGGCAGGTTCAAGGCCACGGCATGCAACAACCCACCATGCCCGCCCCCCCTCCACCCATCTTTGCAGGAGCCCACCTCAAGCCTCAAACTACCGCTGCCTTCAACCTTCGCTTTACGTCTCAGCCTTCCCTCTCCAGCCCAACCCCTCCTAGCCCACCCCCTCCCAGCCCACCCCCTCCCACTCCACTCCAGCTGCTGCACTCCAGCTGCCATGCAAGTCCCCATGCAAGCCACCGCCTGTGAAATCTCTTAGGCCAACCTTTTCAAACTCTTTTCCTCATGATACACGCTACAGACAATAACACTAGCATGAAGTGGAACGAGGACAAAACATGAAAGACAATCAATGGGTTTAGATCTAACCCCATTGATTGTCTTCTATTGGCATCTATGCTAGCTTCCACTTTTCACTTTCTCGTCAGTCCAGTGCATCAAATATGACGCATTGCATCGCAGCCTGTGTTTGATCACAACTCGTGCTTTGTTTTGGTGTAGCATGAGGGCTGAAGAGTTTACGATTGCGCCTCAGTGCAGTGATGGGTAATACAAGATACGTGTATCGATACAGATACGTATTTTTGTATAATACAAAAATACACGTATCGTATTAAAAAATACAAGTGCCGGCCGGCAAGTTGCCTTCAAATGAACCCATCAGTTTGCCTTCAGATGAAGCTCATTTGTGACAAAGGGACACGCAACGCTCTCTTATGGCACTAGCGGGGCTAGTCTAAGCCGATATCGAGTTGGGCTGGGTCATGCAGAAACCGAGCTGGTCTATAAGACGCGAGCATTAGTAGCTGCTTAAGCCTCAGCCTCGTCGTTTGCGTCGCTGCCACTGCACTCTTCGCTGTTGTGAATTTGACGCCTCCGAATCTGACCAGGGCACAGGATGTCTGTCAGCATCCAGCTGCTGCGTGCGCCGGAGGAGGCGCGAGTTGCTGAAGTTGAACACCAGCATTGAGGCTCGGGAAGTGGTGAGGCGGTTGCGACGCTTGCTAAGGATGAAGCCGTACTTGCTGAAGTTCTGCTCTGCAGCTGATGAGGATGCTGTCTGCGCGAGTAGCCGGGTTGCCACAAACTGGAGGTCAGGGTAGCCCTTGCCGTAGGTCTCCCAAAACAGGTACCCTGCAATGCAAACCACGCTGCTAGTGCTGACTGGCTGCTAGTTAGGAGCTGGCTGCTACCTAGCTACCTTACCTGGGAGCTCCTTGGCTGCATTTTGCACGATGGGACGGCTGAAGATGTTGTGCTGTGCCTTGTAGTGTGCAAACTGGATCAAGGCACGTCCAGCTGCCCCCGTGCTGGGGGACAGCAGTTGCACAATGTCTGCCAGGCTGTCAGTCACCTGTGTAGCCATCACACGTCAAACAACAGGTTGCAAGCAGACCATGTGACACGAGACCATGTGCCACCAGCAAAGCTACGCACCTCCGCATTCATGACATGGCCACTGTACTCTGGGTCCAGGGCATAGGCAGCTGCATGCATCCCAGCAGGAACGCAGCTGAACACCTGGTACCTGCAGCTGGTGGGGCTTGGCTCTGGCAAATGCCTTCCAGCGGTCGTCCACCACCGTCTTCTCCAGGGCGTCCTTGACCAGCAGCAGGCGCTCAGCTGCCAGGAACTTGGTGGCCATGCGTGTGTCACCTGCAGCAGCACCGGGGGAGCAGCAACAGTAGGAGCAGCAGGGTAGCAGCAGCAGGGCAGCAACAGCAGGGCAGCAGCAACAGGGCAGCAGCAGCAGGGCAGCATGACAAGCATAGCGGCAGCAAGCAGCAGCAGGGCAGTAGCAGCAGGGGGGAGCAACAGCAGGGGACAGCAGGAGCAGCAGCAGCATACCCACCATACATGAGCAACATGCGTCTTGAGTGGCTGCTGAAGATGCTCAGCAATGCCCCATAGCCCAGGATGGCCTTGATGACGTTCATGGCACGGCCCAGGATTGGCCCCACCCATGTGAGCACAACAATGTCCTTGATGACGAGGCTGCACCAGTGCACGGTGCATGGCACCCAGCTGATGTGCCTGGTCTCAGGATACATATCATATCAGCTCTCACAGCGGCTGGCATGACTGCAGCACTGTCGGTCACGATGGCCACGAACATGTGCACCCCCACGGCCTGCACCACGCGGTGTATCTGCTGAGCTGTGTAGATGGCGTCCACCCTGATTGTGGTGTCTGGGCCCACTGTGCTGTTAACGGAGCTGTGGAAGTAGGCGCCCAGGGCACACACAAGCAGGTAGTTGCTGATGTGGTGACCGTTGATGTCCTTGTACCCGTCCGTCACCAGTGACACGCCTGATCTCTGAAACTGCTGATGGAAGGGCTTTAAGGCCTTGGTAAGGGTGTCCTTGGCCTGCACACAACCAGCTCGCATGCCACATGCCCATGCTCACATGCCCGCCCACTGTGCACTGTACATCATGCATTTGCAAGCTTGGGCTGTTTAGAACCAATACTGACCCTGATGAGCATGGGTCCAGCCAGCGTCTTGCGTGTGGGAGGGCTGTAGCGCGTATGAGGGGGCAGCTTGCGGGCCAGACGGATGATTTCTGCCATCTCAGGCTTGCGAGGTGTGTCGAATGGCAGGCCATTGGCATAAACCAGCCAGCCGAAGGCTACATCCAGCTCTCTAACAACAGCTGCAGTGCTTGCTGCAGTGGCTGCTGGGCTGATAGGAAGCTTGGCTGGACTGACTGTTGGGCTCCTGGCACCGGTTGCACCAGTGTTAAAGTTGAGCGTACGCTTGGCCTTCGCTGCCGTTGCCTTCTCCTTGGCGTCTACATTTCGCGTGCCGAAGAGCAGCTTGACAGCATTGGGCGCAGCAGCGCATCGGCACATGTGGTCGCGAATACGGGTGGCTCCTCCGCTGAACTTGGCGTGGCAGTAGTTGCACGAGATGCTATGGCCGTGGAGTAGCTTCGTTGAGGTGACATGTTGCCACTCGAGGCTGGAAGGCTTTCCGCCGTCGCCGTCCTGCCCAGCCATCAAGGACAGGCTGCGGGACTGGCTGCGCTGCTCATAGCTGCTCCTTTCCCGCGTGACATGTCGCCTCTTGTATTTCCTGTATCGATACATGTATTACCCATCACTGCCTCAGTGTGTATGTCCGCAACGTCTCGAACTTGTTCATTGTTTTTGCTTGGTGTACGCAGCCCGCCGATCATGCATTACATATGTGATCAGAGCTCAAAGTGCGAGCAAGACACATCCATATTTGAGGTGTAGGGAAAAATATAGGCGTCAATATTTTTCCATAACTCAGGTCAGTTTACCAAGGCCGCAAAGTGCTAGCAGCCAGATCCGCGTGTTCCGCAAGTGAGGAGCAAGTCGCGAGTGTGCTAGTTGCATGTATGGCTTGCACGTCGCAACTTGCAAGTCGCGAGTTATTCAAAAACAACTTCCTACCGCTACTGATGCAACCTCAACGTAGCCATGCGACGCTACGCGATAGCTTATCGAACATATTGCCAGGCTGGCATGTCTACTTATAAGTGCCAGGCTGGCATGTTGACTAGAAGCTACGTCTTTCGTCGTTTTTCAGGTCGGAGTAAGCCGCTGAGGAGAGGGATGAGGTTATAGGCTAGTTGAGGCAGTCGATATGCATCGACCGGCAACGCATAATGGTCGAGCGGCAAAGCATAATGGTCGAGCGGAAACGCATAATGGTCGAGCGGCAAAGTGCACTTTTTGATAATGGTCGAGCGGCAATTGATAATGGTCGAGCGGCAAAGTACGATTCTCGCAATCAGTGTCGGGAAGCCTTTATAGAGCGGCTGTGTTGAGAAGGGTTGGTGAAAGCGTTGGTCAACGGGGATATACGGTGTTGGTCAACGGGGGATGGGGGCGGTTACGGGATTGGGGAACCTCAAATATACTAGATAACCGCCTTGACCTCGCGCATTATGCGAACTAATGGTCTCGTCCTCGGCTCTGCTACCATACATCCCTCGGCTGCGCCTCGGGATGTATGTCCGCGCCACCTCGGCCTCGGCCATTATTTTCGCATAATGCTCTCGGACCGCCAATTATCTACTACATAGCAGTCAACCCACAGGCATAGCCCATGAGGGACCCACGTGCAATGCACACATTTGTTTGGCCATCTCTGCTGGCTCAATTACCCTCATCATGGGAACTTATTTCAGCGTCCCAAGCAACCCTCCGATGTTTTATGGGAGTCGTCCAACCCTAGTACTATAGCAATCATGTGGCATAAATGATCACGTGCTGCCCTCACTTGGTTCTTATGCGTGTTCATGCGTGTTAATGCGGGCTAAGAATGTGGTTGGCTCCCTACCAACTCACCTGTGTGATGTGTTGTGCATCACACTGGCGTGCACCTCGACAAGGGCGGCAAGACGTTGTGTCAATTCTTGGAAGGAGGGGCGGGCATTGGGTCGTGGCTGCAGGCAGCAATCCACCAGCTCCTGCAGCCCCCTGAGCACCGGTTGCACCAGGGCCGCTGCAGGGCCTACAGGCTGGCGCCGCCAGTCGTGATGAAAGAGTTGGGGGTGGGGCTTGAAGCCATGCAGGTACCTTGGCTCCTTGGTGCTGCACAGTGCATGAGAAAAAGGCCAAGCAGTGGGAGGGACGTTAACAGGCAGGGTCAGGGCGAGTGCAATCAAGCCAGGGTGCAGGCAGCCTCCTCCACTCACATCTGTTGCAGCCGGGTCCACACAGTGCAGCCGTGGAGCAGCTCCCAGGCCATCACCCCAAAGCTGTACACGTCGCCTGCCCGGCTGCTGTGGCCCAGCAGCACCTCCGGCGCCATGTACAGTGGAGTGCCCGCACGGGCGTCGCTGAGGTGGGTCTGGTGCCGCCCCAGGACCACACTCAGGCCCAGGTCTGCCACCTGTGGCCAGGCACCACCTTTGCGGCTGATGGAAGGCTATGGCAGTGTGCAGGGGAGGAGGGCCCTGGCTGAGGAGGGCCTGAGGTGCTGGTGCTACAGCCTCATGTCCTGACTCCCACCGACTGCCCGGCACACCTTGGCGACCACACCGTCAGGGCTGTCCTGCAGCAACACATTGTCTGGCTTCAGGTCCTGCGGCACAGCAGGCAGCAACAGCAGCAGAGCAGCTTGATTCAGTACAGGTGCCATGCGCTGCACAACAACACGATCAGTTTGGGGTGAGAGGCAGGCCAGGCTAGTGCCTGTGGCTATGTCCAACATGCGCACAGCTGCACAGCTGGGAACTTCACATGGAATTGAAGTGGTGGAGCAGTTGCCCACACAGCTAATGGCCTTACTGCTGGCAGGGCCAGCCAAACAGGAGGTGAGGGAGCCGGCCCCGCAGTCACCCCACCCCTGCCTGCACCTTACACAGCACTGCCTGTCAGTGTGTGCCAGGCTACCTGCCTCCCTTCAAGTCCTGAGACCCACCCTGTGGATGATGTTGCGGCTGTGAATGTACGCCTGCATGCACGACAGGGAGCAGGAGTGGTGCAACCGTCAAAGGCTTACAGACGTAATGCCTTGAGTGTCAGCACCAAGAGGCTGTGGCCTGCGGTGGCTGGTCCTCAGCAGCATGCAATGCTGCTGAAGTTCGAAATGGAGTTGACGACATGGGTTGTTACAAAACTCCGTTGATGTGTCCGCTATTGCAACTTCTTCCAAACTCCATGGTGAGTAAACCTGCTGTAGTAGAAGTGAAAAGCCGGCTGCTGTTGTTGTTGCTCCAATGCCTGCCTTCTGGAGGTGCGAGAGTGATGTGGCAGAGTGACACACTGGTATGAGCAGGTATGAGACGGTAGCTGGGTATAAGCTTAGTGGCGCAATGCCTTGAAAGACGCGGAAGAGTACAGCACAGCAAAAGCCACGTCGGACAAAACGTTCTCGAAAGCAAGTTCGTCGTAGTGTGGTCTGCTGCAACTGTGCTGTGCTGTGAGCCTCGCGCTGTGTGAGCACACATCGCTGCTGTTCCTGCCTGCGCAGGTCCTCGCACGCCTCAAGCCAAGCAACGATAGGAGCGAAGGAAGAGATGGACGACTCAACGTCGCCATGTATACGCACAGTGCCGCATACCGTCCCAGCCTTGATTGTTGTCCCGGCCTTGTGTCTAATCCACATTCAAGATCTCACTGTGTGCTGATACTACTTCGCTGGAGGTCGTGAAGGTCCCGTGTGGCGCTGCGCTGCGAGGCTGCAAGAAAATAAAAAAAACGCAAGCTCGTGGAGCACCTATAGCCTAGGGGGGAAATCCACTCCCAGCTGCTTGCGATCGCCTCCCTCTTTGTCTTGCGCATCTTCCTCAACTGCTTAATTGGATACCCCACTCAGGACTTTGCCTGCGTCCCCCCGCCTCCAGCCGTGCAGCCTCCCCGTGCAGCTGATTCAGCACCCTTAACCCACTCCCCCTGCGTGCCCCTGCCCAGCCAGCGACCATGTCCACCTAAGCCAGACCCTCAGCAAAAGCCAGAGCCTGAGCCTAAGCCAGCCTCAGCACCACCCACGCTCTGGCCACCCAGTGCCCGCCTTGCTGCCCGCCACCAGCCACCAGCAGCACCCACTGGGCCACCCATGCCCCTTGACAGCGAAGATCCGGTGATGCTGGCACAGCTGAAGGAGTTCTGCATATACTTCGCCAACTCCAACTTCTGGACACCCTACAACCAGCTGCTAAATTGTGCATGACATGTAAAAATGCCACCGCTGCCGGGCTGCATGGACAAGCATGCATGCAAACCGTTGCAGCCGCCTTGGGCGCCCAGGGGCGAACATCCTCCACATCCTCAAGCTGCTCTTTGATGACCCCGACAACCAGGAGCTGCTGGCCAAGCTGCAACAGCTGGGCAGCACCAACCCGACGGGTGACCACAACACCATCAGTGCGCACCCCATGCAGCTGGCGGTCAGCATGCAGCAACACTACTCCATTGCAGCCAAGTGATGGTGGTGCATAGACTCTAGTCCTGATTTAACCTCAGCCGTGACCTGACCTGACCCTGACTCTAACCATGATGACCTGACCTGGCCGTGCCCTGCCCTGACCATGAAGTGCCCTGCCCTGCCCTGCCCTGCCCTGCCCTGCCCTGCCCTGCCCTGCCCTGCCCTGCCCTGCCCTGCCCTGCCCTGCCCTGCCCTGCCCTGCCCTGCCCTGCCCTGCCCTGCCCTGCCCTGCCCCGCCCTGCCCTGCCCTGACCATGATAACCTGACTTGACCTGACCTGACTTGAATGCACATGCACAAGCTCTACGCCAAGGCTAAGACTTGTCAAGCTCTACGCCAAGGCAGCCAGGGCCATGCTAGGCTGGAGCGGGGTGGAGACACAGCTCTTCATCAAGCTGGCGTGCGGGTATGCCCTCAACGCTGACAGCCCAGAGCTGCAGGCCTCAAAGCTGAGCGTGGAGCATGTGAATGCGCTGAAGGATGAGGCTGCCAAGCAACGTCTACTGCTGGGCCTGGAGGAGCTGGATTCACTGCAAGACACCCTGCTCCTGCCCTGCCGCATGCGGCATGCGGTGCATGTGTACCGGTGCCTAGAGCATTGGCAGCGGCCCTCAATAAAGCTGGGCCCCGGACCCTGACTTGCCCACCTCCCTTCACTCTCAACCCCATGGCCAAGGTGGGCATCCATTTCATCAAGCTGGACAGCAGGGTGTTGCACGGGGTGTGCCAGCAGTTGGGGCTTACAAGGGAGACGGAGGACGCCTTCACCGCAGAGCCAGCCCGGAGCCAGCATTGGGACAGGTGAGTCATCAGGGGGAAGCTGGCTAATCAGGGGTTTGAGTTCGAGAGGACGGTGAAGACAGACGGTGTCAGCGTGTGTGTGCACTACACACTCTCCTCCCCCGTCCTCTTGCCCCACCCCCAGCTACAGGCCCCTCCAGCGGCAACAACCTCCCAGCGGCAGCCCCAAATGCAGCAGCAGCAGTGGCCCATGTGCGGGACTCCCCTGCATAGGCAAGGGCCTAGCTGAGACGCGTGAGTTTGTGTTTGATCCAGCCACTCAGATTGGGTGGGCATTGACCCCGGCGTCACCCAGGCAGTCAGCACGGCGTCAGGGGTGTGGGACATGAAGTCCAGCCAGCTGGTAGCAGACCAGCTGGCCCAGTGGAAGCTGACCAAGGGCCAGTTACGGCATGCCAGTGGCGTGAACAACTCCCGCCGTGACACCGAGCGATGGCTAGCACCAATCCAGCCCCACCTCCAGCACCTGGCAGCAGCCAGCTTAGCCGGCACCTCCCTTGAGGCAAACCTCAAGCACTTTACCGCCACCCTGGCCACCTGGGACGCGGTGTGGGAGTTGTACCTGGACCCCAGGTGGGCACGGCAGCGGCTGCGGCCATACGAAGCCCAGGACCGGGCGCTACAGCAGTTCTTCAAGAAGGTGACGGTGGTTGGGAGGGTAAGGTACTGAGAGGTGGTGGGTTGGGCAAGCCTTGGTGCATGAAGCCATGGGCATGAAGCCATAATGCCACCATGTCAGCCACCCTGTGTGCCTTGTGTGCTTGGCTGCAACATGAGGAGGAGATGGCTGAGGAGGCCATGAAGCGCCATGGGCGTGCCAAGCAGCTGGTGGTCTTCTTTGGTGCAGCTACCGTTGGCACCAGGGGAGGCTGAGGTGCGAATGCGGTGTTGTGTGCCTGCTGTGCAGGCCCAAGCGCACAAACCAGCGGCGGGGCAGGGTGGTGCTTGTGGATGAGCACCGCACCAGCCGGGTCAGCTCAGCAGTGAATGGCCAGCAGCCCTGTGAGAGCGGGCTAAGCAAACGCAGGGACACCAGGCCTGCAGACTGGAAGACCCCAGCAGGGCAGGTGGAACAGCGCTTGCTGCGCCTAGCCTAGAGCCAGTGCGGCGCCTGATGTGGTGCCCGGCAGTGGCCCCCCGCAAGCCCCCACAGCCCTTATGCAGCAGCCAGGCAGCCACACAGCCAGCAGCCTAAGAGCCACGACCCAGCACTCCCCTGCCAGCCAAGCGCAGCAAGCGCACTAAGGCTGAGCCGGCAGTTGAGCCAACCCAGACCACCAAGGGCAAAGGCAAGGCTGCCAAAACCAAGCCAGCCCCACAGCCAGGCAAGTGGGTAGACCGGGACTGCAATGCAGCGCTGAACATGCAGCGCATTGAGGAGAGCAGGTGGCGCCCACTGGAGCTGTGCTGGTGGCCAGAGCAGGCAGCTCTGCCAGCCAAGAGCAAGAGCAAGGAGTACCCTGAGCTGGGGTACAAGCAGGTGCGAGACAAGCCACCCTAGGCTCAGCAGCAGCAGCAGCAGCCCGCTGTGGCACAGTAGTGGTTGCCCCCCTTTGTTGAGCTGTCATCAGCTTACAATTAGTGCATGTTTGTCATGCCAACTCCACATCATAGCCCTCTGGGTCAGGCAATAGTGTGGGTGGTAGGCGACCATGCCCATGTGTATGCCATGTGTATGCCATGTGCATGAGGACTGCACACAGACTGAAACACCATTTTGTAGTGGTCCACGCTTAGTGTTCCACGGCAATGAAGGCTCTAGGCTGAGGGCCAAGGTGATGCAACGCTGTTGACATGAGCCAGAAATCAGCCAGGGCGGCGAGCAAGGGCAAGGGTGACGCGCAAACCTCATGTCTATCCCATAGCTCAAGCTTTCCCAAGGCAACACAAAGAGTAGAGTATGTGCCTGCTGTAGCAACAGCCAGAGGGTTGAGGGTCTGCTGCACTCACCATGCCTTGCGCCACGTCACCGAGAATGGCGAGCACCTGGGCCATGCGGGGCACTTGTCCCTGGGCGTCCCACAGCCTGTGGAAATGGCATGGGAGGGCAGCAGGCTGGAGGTACCCTTGCGCATGCCATTGAGCATGCCACTAGTCAGTGGCTTGACGGTGCTGTCGTGCGTGAACGTTGCCGCCGTTGGCCAGCTGTGCTGCCCAGCGTGGTCCTGGCATTGGTACAGGTAACGGGCATGACCCTAAGCTGAATGCAACCTCACCAAGCCATATGATGTGAGTGCAGCAGCAAGAGTCTGTCACAGAGGAAGGCAGGGATGCAGGGATGCAGAACAAAGTCCTCACAGTCGCTGCTTAGCCCCCACACCTGCCACTGTGAATGGAATCTGCCAGGCTCCCAAAGCGGCACAGCTCGCACACCATGAGCAGGGCCCAGTCAGCCAGGCCCTGCAGGGGCAGAGAGCAGGCAGCACCCAGTAGGTTTTCAGGCTTTTCAGGCGTGTTGCTGCCACTATGGGCACTAGAGGCCAGGGTTCCTCAAAGTAATGGTGGCTGCAGGCTGAGTGGCAGCGGAGGGCAGAGGGTGCCTGCAGCTGACCAGCTGCACCACTCTGCACACCTCAGTGTCCTCCCTGGTCTTTGGAAGGAACGTGCCAACAGTGTGGGGTTTGCAGTCATCAAGGGTGCAATTGAGGACGCTACAATTGAATTGTAGGTAAGTGATAACACCAACAGGCAACACCTTGTCCCATGATGAATAGGTAGTTGTGCTGTCAGGTCTATGTTGCTTTTGCCAGCCTGTACCTTGCGAGTAATGCGGGTAACTGTGAGTATCCCTAACCCTAACCCTGACCCTAACCCTATAGGGTGGTGAGCTGGAACACCAAGACAGATCTTCCTTGGAACCTGGCTCCAGCAGATCCCTAGCAACCCCATACTTAGTCCCTGACCAGCTGGGGGTCCTCCTTTGTCACCTGGTTGCTGTTGGTCACTGGGGCAAAGCGGTAGGCATAGGTGGCCACCAGGTTGGGGTGTGCCAGCCCTGCATTCAGCTCCGCCTCCATCAGCACCTGCTGCCGCTGTGCGGTGAAGTCCAGCTGGTCAGCCAGGCCGGAGAACAGCAGCCGCTTCACCGCCACCTGGGTCAAGCAGCAGGCCAAGACCTTCACCACATGACACACTGGTAACGGGACAACAGCGCTTTGCCACCCCCTTGACCACCAGCAGGGCAGAGGACAGTGCCAAGTCAGGAGTGGCGCAAAAAGCCAGGTAAAGCCTAGTCTTTTACCAACCGCCACTCACTGGCATGCCCCGCCAGCTGCCCCGGTACACCGTGCCAAATGCTCCCGCGCCCAGCTGCTGCTCCAGCGTTAGCTCCTGCTCGAGGATCGCTTGCTCAAGCTCGGTGATAGCCCCTGCTGAGCATGGTCCTGCAGCTGGCCCTGCCTCTGGGGCTGAGCTGGCTGGCACTGCGGCAGCGTGTCCCGCTGTTGAAGAGCTGCTGGTGCCATGGCTGTCAGGTGCGCCACTGCTGCTTGAGCCAGCTTGCACCATACAGCTGGAGGCAATCTGGGTGGAGAGCACCTGCTGCTGCTCCTGCTGGGACTGCAGTGCGGTGCCGCGACCTTTGCCGTGCTTCCCTTTCTCCGTCAAAGCCTTGCTGTTGGAGGAGCTAGGGGAGCAACAACGTGGGGCATGCTGCATGGCCTTGGGATCCAGTGACTGCAGAAGGGGGGATCAGGCATGCCTGGAACTCAGCAGGGTCATGCGGACATGGCCTGGGACACAGGGTTGGGTTGCCTTGTGGTGGCAGTGTGTGGTTTGCTATGCAGGGGCAGCAGGTAGGCAGGAGCAGTAAGTTGGAACAAGGCAGCTGCTCCCATCACTGCAGGGACACAGCATACCCTGCACCAGTGGCAGATAGTATTGCACCCCTCTGCTGCAGGTTTATGACTGCCGAGAAGAAGGGAGCCCAGTAAGATCTGCGTACCCCCAGCTATAGATTATCACAAGGCAACTGCTCCCATCACTGTGAAGGTACTGCGCACCTCGTGATGCTGCCAGGCAAGGCTGCAACATTGTGGCCTAGGACATAGGGTTGGGAGTCCCAAAATCTCTAGAACATGGCATTTCACAGCGAACGCTATCTATGGCGGAAAATACAAAACTACTGGTTATGACTTGAGCATGGCTTTGACTTTCTGTGAACATAATGGTTCATGGTTGGGTGGTTGGGACATGAGCATGGCCTTGACTTTCTGTGAACATAGCCTGCCCGCTCCCTGCTCCCTCCCCTCACCTCAAGAGCCTCCTCATCTGGCAAAGCAGCAGCTGGGTTGGTGCCCTTGTCATGCTTGGCCTGGGCCTCGACAGATGAGATGCTGAGCGCAACAACCGAATTGCCACAGCCTGGCTGAGCCGGGGAGGACAGCCCCTGACGCCAGCGGACTACCAGCAGCAGCACCACACCGCACAGCAGTAGCCAGGCTATGGTAGAGCCCACCACTACACCCACTGTGCCTTCACAATCGTTGCAGGCTGGGGACACAGCCTTCTTAGGGCTGGGAGGCTCTGTGCTGGTTGAAGGCGGATGTGCTGGTGGTCTGGGCTCCGCACTGGGACTGGAAACAGGGAGGCCAGGGCTGGGGCTAGGTGCAGCAAGCGAGGGGCTGGGACGATCGTCTGCAGCAAAGCCAGGGCTAGGGCTGGGTGGGCCAAGCGAAGGGCTGGGATGGTTATCTGAGGCAAAGCCTGGGCTAGGGTTGGGTGGGTCAGGGGAGGGGCTGGGTGGGTCTGGAGGGGGGAGCAGCAGGGGGCCGTCAGGCTGGACCATGGTGGTGAGGTTGCTGGGCACCAGCTGGGGCAAAGGATCATTCCAAAGGTCAGCCCAGGGCGTGCCCCAGGGGTCAGTGGGCGTGGCAGGCGCCAGCGTCACATGCAGACCACGAATACCAAACCTGGGCAGCAGGGACAGGCTATGTGAGGCTGAGGCGGTGGGCATATGGGCATGCGGGCTATGCATGAGGTGTCAACAGTAATACTGTTGACAAGACGAACATGGCATTGCAGCCCAACACTAGAGCTGTATTATGACACTTTGTACCTCTACTGACCATGAAAAGGTGGGGAAGGTGAGGCCACCAGGGGGCCAGGCAGCAGGCTGCACCTGTGGCAGCAGCAGCAGGAGCTCAGATGGGTATCTCTAGACAAGGGACTATGGGCCCGGGCCTGTCATTGCCCCAGCTCCAGCCATACCCACCCTGGCCAGCCCCACCCAGGCCAGCCAGCCGCCACTCCCTCCCCAGATCCACCTGCTGACCAGCCAGTTGAGAGCGCAGCAGGTCCAGGGTGGCAGGCCGCAGGTTGACCCGGGTGCTGCCGCCTACTGCCACCTCCCTGATGGCCTGGACCTCCAGGTCGGGCAGCAGGATCGTCACGTTCAACAGCACCAGGGGGGCGCCGGCAATGGGCGGCAGATTATCAAGGTCAGGAGCTCTAGGGATAGAGAAAAACCACAACAAGCTGGTGAGCCCGCCCAGGGCCTCTGCCAGCGCCGGGGAGCAGAGGGGCGGCAAGGGGGCCTCATCACCCAGGTCAGCCAGCCCCGTGGCCCGCCACACAGCCCTGCTGCTGGCAGTGGGGTCAGTCATGTTGTCCAAGCTGGTGGGGTGGCAGGCCACACCCTGCTGCCGTGCAGCAGCCCCACAGACCAGGCTGGACAGCAAGGGCGCTGCGTTGCCCAGCACCAGGTTGCTGAGGGTGAGCTGGCCGCCAGGGCCGCTGAGGCCCAGCCTGGTGGGCGCTGCTGCCAGGTCCAGCAGGGTGACCTGGGGCCTGTAGGGGTCACCAGTGATGACTGTGTCCCGCTGCAGCTCCTGCAAGGGCACAGCACCCACAGTGCAGCCTGGCAGCCTGACGCTGTGCTGCTAGACTTGCTGTCAAGGGCTGTGGCCACTCCCCTTGTGAGGATGCTTTCTGATGCAATAATGGCCGGTTGCGGGAGGGCAGGAAGAGGGCACGCGTGACAAGGAGGCTGCGGAGCCTACCGTTGCTGACGGTGAGCAAGTCACATGCCGGGTGTCACGTGAGGCTACGGGTGTCATCGGGCAGCACAGGATGCTTCAATCACACTGGTAAGTTGTTGCGCCATGAACAGCATCCACGGTGCGTGGCAGGCATGGGGCATACAGGCAGGCTGTGCCCACTCCTCTGTTGCCATCACAAGCTTGTGAAGCCAATGCTACTGCAACACACCCGCCAGGAAACAGCAGCAGCTGGTTGTGGCTGAGGTCAGAGACCCTGGCCCATCGGCACAAGAATGTTGTCATCCTGGTCAGACATGACAGGAGCAGCTGGATTTGGCTGAGGCGAGAGACCCTAGACCATGGGCACAAAAACATTTGTCATCCTGGTTGTAAGTCTTGCTTGGTATGGTGCCATAGGCATGCTCTGGGGTTGGTCAGGTGTTGTGTAGCTAGCGCATCTCACATTGAGCTGACGGGCGCGGCACAGCGACAGGCACACGCTCGTTACAAGGGTCGGTAGATGATGCATAGATGACGCATAGGTGCTGCTGCCTGCTCCGATGCCTGCCGCCTGGAGGTCCCTAGTGCTCCCTTGTAGTAGTCCCTAGTGAGGGAGGAGGTGCTGACGGGCGCGAAAGAAGGGGTCGACATGGTCACGGTCAATGCATGCGATGCTCGCCCCAACAAAACTGCATGTTGCACTTGGGCTATGGCCTCATCAGTGCTTGCGCTCTTGTCTAGGCTAATTCAGACTACAGCGCACTTTGGTTGTGAGCTTGTAACGAGCCAGCACCTTGGCCCTCAGCCTAGAGGCAGTATCAGTGGCGACAGGTTAAGAGCCAACAGGCTCACTCACCATGGAGTTTGGCATGGCAAAACTGCTGCTGCTCATCAGCGCCACCACCCTTCTATTGGAGGGGATGTCAAAAGGAGAAACAAGCAGGGAAGACCTGGTCACCCATGCATTGGGGCGGACATTGGCATTGATGAAGAATACGGAGGGACCCAGGCCGTTGAGGCGCAGCACGCCTGCACTGGGCACAGGGCAGGTGAGAGTCACAATATCCGCCAGGCGTGCACACACCACCGGCAATCTTGCATCGCGTGCTTTTGCTGCACAGAAATGAAAATACTGACCAACTGAGGGTGGGCACAGAGGCGACAGTGTCTACATGCACCCAACGCCCCTAGAGTCTTGTTTGTGGCCTGGCCTGGAGGCACCACGCCGCCCAGCCACCCAGGCTGACATGCAGAGCAGCAGGGTGGTCATCGCTTCAAGGAGCCCGAGCAGGTGATGTGCATGCCGGCTGCTGCAAACCCTGACGCATTACCAAGCAGCCATGATGTCATGGGTGATTGGCTTGCCAACTATAATGAGCAAACTGCACTATGTGAGTCTACTGGACGGTCCTCAAAGGAGCCACCCTACATATTGCCACACTGTCCACATCTGTTGCAGCCGGGTTCAGCATCATCCAGCTTGGGTGAACCAGGCTACCCCTGGGGACCCTGGCAGATGGTTGGACAGGGACTGCAATGCATTCATGTATTCGTGAACAGGCCTGGTTCAACAGTGATGTAGCCACAGCCACAGCCACATAGGCTGCAAGGAGGACCTCCAGGCCGTCGCACCTGTGTCATGAATCAGCAGAGGCGTTGACGGTGGCTGGTGATGCACACTGACCAGCTGTGTGTTGTGCCATACAAAGGTGCCTCGAGCAGGCCTGAGGTGGTGCACATTGACACTGACGTTACTGGCATCAGTGGCCTGCAGCCAGACCAACAGGTTGCACAACAGGTGGGTGGCAGCATGTTGGTATTGGTGCTAGGTGGACGCAAATGGTGCAGCTAGCACAGATGAGGAGGGCAGCGCAGATGCTTTGAGTGCAGCTTCAGTCGAACCAGTCCAGCTCATAACAAGCAAGCACCTCACCAGGAAGGAATTTGGGTAGGAGGCCCATTGTTCCGCCAAGTTGGGGTCATTGGCCATAGCGCTCCACCACACCATCTGCAGGGCCATTACCAACGAGAGTGGAGCATGACTTGCTCGTGTCCTTGACAGGCAAGTGGACCTAAGCTCTGTGTTGTTTGCCTAGCTTTGGCCTCCGAGCTGCCAGCCTCCGTGTTGTTCTTTCGTTCTGAAGCATGTTGATGCAATGTAACACTCAGGCAATTCAGTGCACAACTAGCAATTTTGTCTATTGTTTCATATGCTTTGCCTTGGAACGATACTGTTGTTCCATAGCCACCAACATCGTTAAAACATTCGTAGTAACTGGAGAGATACGTGGACTACATGTGCAATCATCACATCCTTCACTCCACCAAGTGGGTTGCATCATCCTCAAGTGATGTCTGTGCTGCCTAACACAGTTGCTGACAGATGCTTTCGGTCACACATGCGATTGCTGTTATGTGCAGGGGCCGTAAGAAGGTGAGGACTGAACTCATGAAGCACGTCAGGCTGAGGGTGGGCATTTACCACATACAGCGCAAGCTAGCCTACTGGGGCGTCATAAAGCAGCTGGCCGCTTGTTTGGTGGAACCTCCCACATCAGCGTTGGAGTCTGTCCCTCCCACAGCCTAGGGTACAGCCCCCAGGCCTCACTAGCCCTCCAGGCCCCTCTTAGCCTGCTTGGCAGCCAAAACTTCCGGAGTGCAACAACAGCCGGCTGGCCAGCAGGCGCCCACCTCCCAAAGCCCTGGTCACACCCTAGCACTGGCACTTCCTGGACCCTTCGGTGGTACAGAGGGTCAAGGTCTGGACGGCTGGGTGAGCCGACCCCAATGAGCTGTCCAGCTAAATCCAGTCATCAAGGGTGCGACCGAGGATGCTACAACATGTTTGTAGTAGCTGAGTGAGATTACCCACAGGCCGACATGTTGTTCCTTGTTTGATGAGTCTTGTTGGTCTGTCCAGCTTAATCCACATGATGCGTGGCCCCGCCCACGGACATGGAGAGCACCTCGCGTGGCCACTAAAAGGCCTTCTTCTTTGGCAATGCTGGCATGGCACGCGGGGTGGGTGGGGGGCCAAGGCTGTGCTGCAGGCCTGTCGCAAGGTGGTGGAGAGGCCCAACAGCGGCAAACCAACAGACAGGGTGCAAGGGGAGGTGGTGAGTGTGGATGAAGTCCGCACCAGCTGGGTCAGCTCAGCTGCGGACAGCCCCCGGCCCTATGAAAGGTGGCTGAACCGCAGCAAACCCACCAGGCCTTAAGGCTTAAAGAGCCCAGCAGGGCAGGTGCAGGATCACATGTTGGGGTCAATTTGGAGCCAGCGGTGCGAGGCACTTATGGGAGGCCTCATGTGGTGCCACTGGATGAACCAGGCCACCCCTGGGGACCTTGGCAGATGGGTGGGCAGGGACTGCAATGCAGCCCTCAACCTCCAGTAGCCAAGGGAGGCCCCATGGCCCCCAGTGGAGCTGTGCTGATGGCCAGGCCTTGCAGCAGCTACTGCCCCTAGGCAAGGAGTACCTAGCAGTGGCCTATCAGAAGCTGCGAGACTGAGCACCCAAGGCCTGTTAACTAAATTGTTGCTAAAGTTGGAGCGTGTGTGTCATGCCAGACTCCATCACACCCACTTTTTTGCTGATAGAACCACCCCTAGGGGTTGGGGGTCATGCAAGGGGTTGTGGAAGAAGCAAAATAAAAGGTTGGAGCACATCAGTCGCGCCTGTGGAGATTGGAGCTGTGGAGCGTCTCAGCCCTTTTCCAGATGGGTCCCTCTGCCCTATAATGCAAGCAAGCTGGCCGTGAGCATCTCTGGAGGGCAACAACATGTGACGGGAGGTACCCCAAGTCAGCTGAAGCAGTCGTGACACGCTGACATTACTGCATGTGGCATACAGCACACTCCCCTACTACTAGGAGCTGCATTACCTGCATCCGAGCTGTTGTTTCCTATACGTCATGTGTCTGCAGCACATGCTGCAAGGACACGAATGGCAGCATTGTCTAATGCCGCTTTCACTGCCCTTCCTGCTGCTGCCGCAAATTGTCATCTTACTTGGCGCAGGCATACGTGCCTGCGCCGATTACCGCGCGGACCCCAAGCAGTCAGCCCCGGTGTGGGCCACGCTGGAACGTTATTCCTTGTTGAATGAGTTTTGGCCGTGAATGGTTTTGGCCGTGAATGAGTGGCCGTGAGCATATATATAGAAAAAGAAAATAGAAAAATAGAAAAATATAGAAAATGGAGAAATAGAGAAAGTAGAGAAGAGAAGAAGAAAATAGAGAAAATAGAAAATAGAGAAGAGAAGAAGAAAATAGAGATGAGAAGAAAACAGAAAATAGAGAAATAGAAAAGTTTCGGCCGTGAATGAGTGGCCGTGAGCATATGAATCAAGTCCCAGTGCCCTCATTAATTAAACAATGCTGACTAGCTCTACTTACAGCGCCTTGGCCCTCAGCCTAGGACCTTCATTGCCGTGGACCACTACAATATGTTTTTTGTCAATGTGGAGTTCCCATGCGCATGGCATACGCATAGCATACGCATGGCATACGCATGGCATACGCATGGCATACACATGGGCATGGTCGCCTACCACCTACACTGTTGCCTGACCCAGAGGGCTATGATGTAGCGTTGGCATGACAACATGCACTGATTGACAGCTGATGACAGCTCAACAAAGGGGGGCGCACACTACTGTGCCGCGGCGGGCTGCAGCTGCTGCTGGGCCTTGGGTGGCTTGTCTCGAAGTAGCTTTAGTTATCACGCATGGCGATTACTGCAGTAGATGGCATTTTCCCTGACAGTCACCTTGGCCAAGCCTTGGGCCTCTGGGAACAGCTGTAATTCAGAGGGAGGGTGAGAATGCCTAGGGTTAGTACGGTGTGTCACTTGTGAAGAGTAAGTGCTCGTCAGAGCAGAAAGGAAGTAAGATATAAGTGACGGCGGAGGGGTTGAAATGATGGGGTGAGTTACAGGCGCAAGGATGACATGCTCGTTCCTCATGTACGGCTTGATGTGGCAGCTGTGGATGGAGGGGCAACAGTGATAGTGGCGCTTAGCAGGTTGATGCCTGACCTCATCAGAAGGGAGCAGCAGGGTAACGTCCTGGAGCACAAGGCGCAAGCCACTACTGCCCATAGCGTCTCTGGCAAGCAACAGCATGTGATGGGAAATTGTAGCTTCCCGGGTCGCACCCTTGATGACTGCAACCCACACGCTGACATGGTAGCAAACCATGTGTGCCCACTGAGCAGTGTTGTCAAGCCACCACATCGCAAGGGCACATAGTGAGTGTGAGGGTCAGGGTCAGGGTTAGGGTTAGAGTTAAGGTCAGGGTCAGGGTTGAAGTTAGCACTGAGGCTGGGGCACATACAGGGTGAGGAGGGTGATGCCCCAGGTCAACACAGCCGCCACCTCACCTGTTGAAGGCAGCAATGAAGGCTGCAGCGGTGAAGAAGCTGAGAGGGGTGAACACGGAGGGTCCCACTGGCAGGTTGGCCAGGGTCAGGTTGCTGAGCTGGAGGCTGCTGGTGGTGGGCGCTACGCTCACAATGCCACACCACCTGTGGTCAGCGAGCAGCTTGGAATTGTGGGCAGCATCATCACATGTCAGCAGCAGCAGCCCTGCACCACCTCTGGTTCAGGCTGGTGGTTCGAGCATGTGTACCCACCCTGCCCAATCCAGCTCTGGCCTAGGGTTGTCAGGCGAGGGCACTCCTGCAAACACAGCAGCCAAAGCACTTCGCCAGCCATGTCACGTGATGACACACAGCACAGTGCCCGACACAGCCTATGTTGCAGGTATTGCAGTTGCTTCCCCTGTCAAGCACTGCACGGCGCAAGAGAGAAAAGCTGGCCGCCCCCATTAGGGCTGGGACAAGATGACAGTGAGTTGGCAAGGTGCCACCTACATCACAGCTGGCCTGTGATAGCGGTGACACACAGCCCGCCCTGGCCAGGACAGGCTCAGCTGGAGTAGCGCACACCTGCTAAGTTAACCCTCAGCAGCACCTTCCTGCCTACAGCCCACTGACCTGCAATGACGACCCTGTTGGTGATGTTGACCAGCCGCCCTGCATCTTCACACAAGGCTGCTGCAGCGGGAACATGGCCCTGCAGCCAGGGGCCCAGGCCAGGGATGATGAGGGGCAAGGGGCACAGCCAGCAAGCCTGACTGCACCGCCTTCCAGGGATGTTGAGGGGCAGGGGCAGGGGCAGGGGCAGGGGCAGGGGCAGGGGCAGGGGCAGGGGCAGGGGCAGGGGCAGGGGCAGGGGCAGGGGCAGGGGCAGGGGCAGGGGCAGGGCAAGCTCGACTGTGCCTGCTTTTACTGCATGAGGGAGAAGCGGCAGGCTGACAGCGACAGCTCGAGCTCACAGCCACAGACCTGCAAGGAGATGTTGCTGAGGACGTGGATGAAGCTGGTCGTGCCCGCAGCCATGTCTGTGGTACTGACGAGTGCTGACAGCAGCTTTTGTGGCTCAGAGACTGACGTGCTTGAGCAAAAAACGTGCTGTTGGCGCAAGGGGCTGCCACACGTGAGGTTTAGGTTGCGAGCGCTGACAGCTGCACTCGACCAGGTGTGGATCAGCACGCCCCATCTGTTGATGACCAAGCTGGAGTTCACTGTGCCCCGGCAGAGCAGGTTGGTGTACAGGCCTAGAGAAACGCAGGAGCCGGGCAGGCGAAGGGTGACGTTGATGTATGTGATGGAAGGGGGGCCTGTGCCCGATAGGCGTGAAGGGCGCAGGAAAGCTGATGCTGAGCTGGCTGTGGGCGCAGCGAGGTCTGTCACCAAGGTAACGTCCTGGAAGCGAAGCGAGCCGTGAGCCAACACGGCTTGTGTGATTGCGGTGCTGCCATGTGCGTGCCATCAGACAGTGTTGGCTGGGACGCGCCTGGCGTGAAGGTTGCGCGGATTAGCGAGCTCAAGTTCAGCGTAGATGTTTGCACGCCGGGGGTCCCTGCCACCGTCAAAATGCCTGACACATTGAGTGCAGCAGGCGTCCAGGTCTCGCCAGGTGCTACGGAGCAGAGGGATGCAGTACAGCTATGCTGGCTGAACGCGTCGCTGATGACCAACAAGCCCCCAAGGGTGATGAACAGGAGCGCTAGTCTCCGCATCGGCATTCATTAGGCTATGACGCCTTGCATCTTGCAAATGCAGCCTGCTTGAGTTGACAGTTAAGTGCAAGTTCACGCCGGTACAGCAGTTGAGCCCTTACTGCGCCAAGTACGATGCTAGAATAGGCAACCCAGTCAGCTACCTTTCCACCTTCTCAAAACAATTATGCAGTCAGTAGGCCGTGCACAGCAAAGCATCAAAGTTAGTGATTCAAAATATGACCCGTTGCGGGGCATGCAGTCATCGCTGCGACCGCCCGCGTCGCTATGGCTGCTCTACATAAGCATGCACGTCGGCAGCAGCAGTCGGATCGGATAATGATTGCGGCAATGTGGCACGGAGGCAGTTGGCGAGTGCGGTTGGGAGAGGTGGCCGCTTGCGCTTGGTAGCTGTCTGAGGCAAGACTCACACACCTCAGCCAGCCGGATTCGTGGCAGAGCTGGTCACCAGCCATGGCATGGCAGATGCCCACCCAAGGCTGTGCCCATGAGCACTAGCACCAAGCTGATCAGTGAGGGCACGTCGTTAGTCAGAGCCTCCCAACTCTCTTGAAAAGAGGGTGTGTCCTTTACACGAGGTTTATTTCTCGCTCAGGATGCCGATAGAGCATCGAAGCACACCTGTGTGTAGAGGACTCGCTTGCCTACACGGAATGCCTGTCCTCAGCTCTATTAAATTTGTACATGATGCACTACCTGGGCGTGAACCTGGCATACATTTTGTGGACAGATATCACCATGCACGTCTCCTCCACCCTCGACCTTCCTAATGATGCCGTGATGACGCATACGCAAGCATGTGTGCAATCGCGCTTTGTGTTGCGATGGCCGGAACCGCGAGTTTGAAACCTAAGAAGCTGAAATGCTTCGTTAACGCCCCCACACCACTGCTAATGCTGCGATTAGGACAGCTGCATACTTCTCAGCATCGATTAGCTTTCACTCGTCATTTGTGTCGCTCGCGCTGTCACGCGTACGACGGAGTAGTTGTATGCTCTAGCGGTTCAACAAGACACTATTTGCACCCTTCACCTTTGATTATAGTAGACTATGTGGCCTGATAGTCAAATTGACCGCGGGACTCTTCATACTCAAGCCTTTTCTGCTCGTTTCGCTGTCTACGCCCCGTATTCGTTGTAGCTAGAGCATGTGTGCAGATGCGCAGTCTTCGTTCTGTCGCTAAAGCGGTTTCGGACATCACCACCGAGACATGTGGTTCGGTCCACGGTGCTAACACCAGCTGTCAAATGCACTCCCACTCCCACCTGGCCCGACTCGCACCCCTAGGCAAGGCAAGGCCTCTACACTTCATAGCAAAGCACCCAAGCAACACCACTATTCACATCCACATTGACCACTTGCATGCGCTGCCTCTACCAAGATGCCATGGCCTAGGTGCCAAACCCCTTGCCCTCTCATTTAGACGTCCCTGTACTAGCATGGTTAGAGGCAGTAGAGGCGGAGGCAGCCAAGGATGTGTAAACATGCAGGAGCCTTTGCTATAACGACAACTTGTGTCATGCATGCCGCGACGTGCATACCACATTGGTTGGATACAATAGATGAGCAACATATACTTTATGGCAAACAGCTAGCAAGACTGCAAGCACCCTTCCCAGGCAATTCCAACGTCCAACTGCACTCCCTCCCCGTACCACCAAACCGCACCACCTCATGGCGCAACATAACATGGCACAGTATGACACATGGCTGCCATAGCTTGACCAGGCTACACAAGCAAGCACCTCGCTGTTGCTAGCTGGGCCCGCATGGCTGCCAGCTGGGTCCCCATGCTCCTGACCTTGCTCTTACATGCTGCCAGCTCTTGTTTTGCAGCTGAAAGTTCTGATCGGTAGCGATGCAAGGCAAGCACCTCGTGCTCAGACTGCTGCAACGCTTGCTGGGACTAGTGCAATCGCTCTTGGCACACTTGCAGGTCGGTGGCGGTGCGCATGTTGACACTCTGGCATGAGCGAAGCTGAGATCTGGCCTCTTCAAGTTCTGCCTCTGTGGCAGCAGCTGCCTCTGTGGCAGCAGACATTAGAGTTTGCTGTTGCTGAGCTGCTGCCGCAAGAGCATGCCCCAGAGCACGGTTGGCCCTACCGGCCTTGGTGCGTTTGCTGAGACCACCCATAGGATGGCTGGCTGAGCTGGAGCGGTAGGTGGAGGCAGCCTAGGAGGTGGTGGTGATCGTGGTGGTGGTAGCGGCTGAGATTGGATAAGTTGCAACAGTTGGCAACAATGGTGTAGGGGTGTAGCTATGCATACGGTGGATAACTCTATGGCCGTAACTATAAGGCTGGGACTGAAGGCTGAGGATGCCATCATGGGTGTAGAGACTAGGAGGGGGTGGTGGTAGGCACATGGTGCAGGGCAGGGCAGGTTTGGGCAAAGCGATGCTGCGTTAAAGTAACTTACTAGCAGGTTGTAGCAGGGAGAGGGGGCTTGCTCTTGGCTGCTGGGTAGTGTAGGGAGAGGGCTGCTATGTCAAGGGGGGGGTGGAGGGAGGGGGGGAAGTGGGAGGGCTGGGCTGGGTGGTGGTGGTAGGCTAGGAGGTAGTGGTGGAGGTGGTAGTGGTGGTGGTGGTGTTGCTAGTAAGAGGGCTCCTGCAACAATAGCCAAAGATGGTGATGGGGGTAGCTATGCACGAAGTGGATAACTGCCTGGTTACCTATGCTTTGTCTACATTGAGAGCGGTAGCAAGGGCAAGTCATTCTCCTTCATATGGCATACTCATCAACAGCAACATAGCAAGCTTGTTGTAGGCTGGACATGCTTGCACAGTCAGTGTTTACCTTGAAGTGGAAGGTATATCTAAGCGTTATGCCCATCAACGAGTAAGCATTCACAGAAGTAGAACTGGGTGCGCGTCTACATCCAGGAAACACTGTCGGGTTGATTGAGGCGGGAGGAATCACAAGCGCCGGCTGTACTTGCCTTTAGAGCGTTAGGAGGCAGCCACGGTATTGCGAAGCACTCCCATAGCTGACTTGCGCTGCGCGATGTCTTGAGAGCGACCGGCTGATTGGTGGGCGCACTTTTTTCGTTTACGGGGTTCCTGGCATTACGGGCGTATAGCAGACTAAGTGTTCATCGCATGCCGCACGGTGCTACGCCAATCGCACAGTTCCCGGCGCCGGAATGTCCATGACATGGTTGTGCAAAAGGTTTTATCAGAGTTGGGAGGGTCTGATCGTTAGACACAGGGCAGCACAGCTTCAACGGGCTAGTGGGTAGCCTAATGTGCCTGGCCTGCTGCGCCCGCCCGGACATTGCGTTCGCGGTGGGAGCCTTGGCCAGGCACATGGTTGCGCCCATTGAGGAGCATGGGCATGCAGCTCGCGCTGTGCTCAGCTTTGTGGAACAGCGGGGCTTTGGTTGGTGCTAGGTGGGAGCATGGGCCTGCGGGGGTACTGCGAAGCCGACTACATTGGTGACAGTGACACCTGCCGGCCCACCACTGGTTATGTGCACTTGGGGTAGAGCAGCTACGAGCTGGTCTAGCTGCCTGCAGCCCACAGTTGCAGCAGCCAAGGCAAAGGCTGAGTACATAGCAGCATCAGCAACAGTCAAGGAGGCCTTGTGGCTCAACCTGCAGCTGCCACGGGACAGCATCATCATCATGTGCGACAACTAAGCTGCTCTAAAGTTTAGAGCAGCTTAGTTGTCGCACATGATGATGATGCTGTCCCGTGGCAATGGGGTTATGCAGCAACTTTAGACTAAAGTTGCTGCATAACCCCATTGCCAGCAACCGCAGCAAGCACATCGACGTGCATCACCAACTTGCACAGGAGCGGGCAGCTCAAGGGGAAGTGCAGTTTGGGTACAACAGCGCTGACAACATGGTGGCGGACATCATAACCAAGGCGCTGCCAGCAGTCAAGTTTGGGTTCTGCCACTAGCTGATGGGAGTGTTCTCAGCAGCCTTAATAAGTGCTTGGCCAGGTTCAGTGAGCGTACAGTGCCTGCCTGCCTGCAACCCGCCTGTGTGCATGATCGCAATGTGTTTGATGAGAGTGCATGACTACTAAAGGTGTTGTTGAGGCTATCTTGCCTGGGTGGGAGTGTTGGAGTTAGGGGTGTGCCAATCAGGCCAACCTCAACCTCCAACACGGGGCCGTGGCTTGCCTAGCTGCAGGTCACAATGTCGCCTATGCAACAAACTTGACTTGCTTATTACAGCCTATGCTGGAGATGTCACGGAGAAAGGGAGGACCACTGCCAAACAGCGCCTCGTACCGTGTGCAGGACACAATTCAGTGGCTGTGCGGCCAAGCAGGCTATAGTTGACAGTCGCGCTCTCGCCACCTGCGACGCCTGCTGGAATGGACCCTTCATGAATATGTTTAAGGCATGTTTAAGACCTCATAGTGTCCTCATATCCCAGCAAACCAGAAGCATTCGCTACCTTACGCTTCCGGGTCAATGCTGCTGCCACCTTCCCTGCCTGCAGCTGTATGTCCCGCTGTGTGTCGCGGCGGGCGTGAATTAATTAGTTGGTTGCTGAGATTTACGCTAAAAGGACGGTTTGGAAGTGTGAGAAAAGTCAATTCTTTCTGTGCACACCGACTGCGGTATATGTTGCGCTGAGTATGCAACCCCCGCCCCGTCGTGCACCGATATCAGCTCAGCCCCCTCAAGAACGACGTGCAGTCCAGGACGGACCATTGCTGCCCAAAGGCAAGCTAGCATGCATGAACCATGAGTCTATCTAACAGTATCATGGACTGGCTACAAGCATTGTCTCTTGCTTCTGTATCAGATGTCAAAGCAGCAGCAGCGGCGGCAGCAGCTACAGCAGCGATCCGTGCTGCACCTGCACAGAGAGAGCGACTGGTGGCCCAGGCTGCAGTGAAGGTGCCCACTGACGGTCTCATGTCAGGGTCAAGAGCATGTAGCAGGCTGGTTAGGCCTAGCAAATTGAAGTTGTATGACAGGTGCCACCATTCGTGGTCAGTGTGTCACGGCATTGCAGCATCTCCTCCTCCACTAGGGACTACTACCAGGGAACAACAGGAACCGCTGGGTATCACTAGGTACCACTGCGTGGAGGTGGTGTTTTGCTGCATGGAGTTATGTTCCCATGCACGTGGCATGGGCGCCATCCACCTACACCATTGTCTGACCCCTGTGACAGGGCTTTAGCCTAGAGTTGGCATGGCAAACATGCACTAAGTGTAAGCTAATGACAGCTCAAGAGGGGGCGCATCACTGTGCCACAACAGGCTGCTACTGCTGCTGGGCCTGGTGTGGCTTGTCTCGCACCCGCTTATACCCCAGCTCAGGGTACTCCCTTGCCCTTGGCTGGCAGAGCTGCCTGCTCTGGCCACCAGCACAGCTCCAGCGGGCGCCACTTGCTTTCCCCCATGCGCTGCATGTTCAGCGCCGCATCGCAGTCCCTGCCCAGCCACCTGCCTGGCTGTGGCGCTGGCTAAGCTTCTGCAACCTTGCCCTGGGCCTTGCCTGTGCCCTTGGTGGGCTGGGTAGGCTCAGTTGCGCTTGGCTGGCAGGGGAGTGCTGGGCCCAGGTTATGACGCTGCTGGCTGTGTGGCTGCCTGGCTGCTGCATGTGGACATTCACGGATACTTTCAGGAATAGAGACAGATGAGGGAGGAGGAATGAACACAGCACATTCCCCTGCTACTAGGAGCTGCGTTATCTGCGCCCGTATCAGCAGCTGTGCGAGGGATGCACACAGCGCAGCACACATTCCATCCAGCTGTCCCTTGCCAAGCTTTATCTTACACAAGTTGGCCTACCCTGACCCTGACCGCACTGCACCACACTGCACCTCACCTGACTTGACCTGACCTGACCTGACCTGACCTGACCTGGCCGTGCCCTGACCTGACCTTCTGCAGGCCCTGGCTGCTGCACAGTATGTGCCCTCAGCCCCTGCCCTTGATCCTTCCCCATGTCCAAGCAGCATCCAGCCAGCTTCAGGTGGAGCTCGATTCCCCAGCCAGCCCCCCTTGCCCACAGCAGCCCAGACATGCAGGGCCCAGGAGGAAGGTGGACCAGCACCAGCCCCTGCCCCAGCCCCTGCCTCCTCCCACCCCAGTCTCACCTCTTTTGGCTCATGTCCTGACAGTGGCAGCAGCGGCAAGGGAGGGGCCAGAGAGGAGGGCCCCAGGGCGCAGCTGGCTGCTGCCTCTGATGCAGCTTGCAGCGCTTCAGGCTCAGGGCTGGCGGCAGACTGTGCCCCGCAGCCAGGCTCAGCAGGGCCGCAGCAGCAGGGCGGCGGGGCTCACAGGGGGCCCACCACAGGGGGTGGACCCAGTGGCCTGCAGGCGGCGGCTGGGCAGAGGCAGGCAGCAGACCCTGGATATCAGCCCCCTGAGTGGGGAGGGCCCCCAGAAGGGTGGGTGGCTAGGCTTGATGCAGGCTGGGGCTGGGGCAAGGGCAGGAGGCAGAGGCAGGGGCAGCAATGGGGCCAGGGCCAGGGGCAGGGGCAGCGGAAGGGGCAAGGGCAGCAACAGGGGCAGGGGTCATGGGCTGGGGCCGGGACAGGGGCAGGGGCTGGGACGGGGGAAGGAGCAGGGGAAGCAGCAGTGACAGGGGCAGCGGCAGGGGCAGGGGTGCTGCACTCAATCATGGTTCCTCCTGCGGCTGCTGTCGCCACCAATGCTTCCCCCCTGCAGTGTGGAGTACCGGCTAGAGATCCTGAAGTCAGGCAGCAGCCTGGGCACGCGGCCGCTGTCCCATCAGGGCTATCACGTGTTCGGCCGTCAGCCCACCTGCGACTTTGTCCTGGAGCACCCCAGTGCTTCCCGCCTGCATGCAGTGAGTGTGAGGTTGCGGTCAGCAGCGCCAGGGGGGAAGGGAAGGTGGGGGAGTCTGCGCCTCAGCCCCTGCCCACCCCGCCCCACGCCCTAAGTCCCACCTCACCCCCCTCCCTTCCCCATGCCATTCCCTGCCCTCGCCCAAGCCAAGCCAGGCAGAGGTTCCTCCCTTTGAGCACACCGGCTCGCCTGAGTAGCCCTCCTCTTCTTTGTTCTTCTTCTTCTTCTTCTTCTTCTTCTTCTTCTTCTTCTTCTTCTTCTTCTTCTTCTTCTTCTTCTTCTTCTTCTTCTTCCTCTTCCTAGGTGTGGGGGCCTCAGGGAGCGGATCGGCCTGCCTCCACCGCTGCTGCCGCAGGTGCTGCAGTTCAATGCTGACACAGGCGCAGCCTACCTGTACGACAATGCCTCTACACACGGCAGCTTTGTAAACAAGCAGCGAGTGCAGCCTCGAGTGTATGTGCCTTTGAGGTGAGCAAGGCGCTAGACAGGGCAGGGCGGGTAGAGGGGCAGGGCGGGTGGAGGGGCAGGGCGGGCGGAGGGGCAGGGCGGGTGGAGGGGCAGGGCGGGTGGAGGGGCAGGGCGGGTAGAGGGGCAGGGCGGGTAGAGGGGCAGGGCGGGTAGAGGGGCAGGGCGGGTAGAGGGGCAGGGCGGGTAGAGGGGCAGGGTGGGTGGAGGGGCAGGGCGGGTAGAGGGGCAGGGCGGGTGGAGGGGCAGGACGGGTGGAGGGGCAGGGCGGGTGGAGGGGCAGGGCGGGTGGAGGGGCAGGGCGGGTAGAGGGGCAGGGCGGGTAGAGGGGCAGGGCGGGTGGAGGGGCAGGGCGGGCGGAGGGGCAGGGCGGGTGGAGGGGCAGGGCGGGTCGAGGGGCAGGGCGGGTCGAGGGGCAGGGCGGGTGGAGGGGCAGGGCGGGTGGAGGGGCAGGGCGGGTAGAGGGGCAGGGCGGGTAGAGGGGCAGGGCGGGTAGAGGGGCAGGGCGGGTGGAGGGGCAGGGCGGGTGGAGGGGCAGGGCGGGTGGAGGGGCAGGGCGGGCGGAGGGGCAGGGCGGGTAGAGGGGCAGGGCGGGTAGAGGGGCAGGGCGGGTAGAGGGGCAGGGCGGGTGGAGGGGCAGGGCGGGCGGAGGGGCAGGGCGGGTGGAGGGGCAGGGCGGGTCGAGGGGCAGGGCGGGTGGAGGGGCAGGGCGGGTGGAGGGGCAGGGCGGGTAGAGGGGCAGGGCGGGTAGAGGGGCAGGGCGGGTAGAGGGGCAGGGTGGGTGGAGGGGCAGGGCGGGTGAAGGGGCAGGGCGGGTGGAGGGGCAGGGCGGGTGGAGGGGCAGGGCGGGTGGAGGGGCAGGGCGGGTGGAGGGGCAGGGCGGGTGGAGGGGCAGGGCGGGTAGAGGGGCAGGGCGGGTAGAGGGGCAGGGCGGGTGGAGGGGCAGGGCGGGCGGAGGGGCAGGGCGGGTGGAGGGGCAGGGCGGGTGGAGGGGCAGGGCGGGTGGAGGGGCAGGGCGGGTAGAGGGGCAGGGCGGGTAGAGGGGCAGGGCGGGTAGAGGGGCAGGGCGGGTGGAGGGGCAGGGCGGGCGGAGGGGCAGGGCGGGTGGAGGGGCAGGGCGGGTCGAGGGGCAGGGCGGGTGGAGGGGCAGGGCGGGTGGAGGGGCAGGGCGGGTAGAGGGGCAGGGCGGGTAGAGGGGCAGGGCGGGTAGAGGGGCAGGGTGGGTGGAGGGGCAGGGCGGGTGAAGGGGCAGGGCGGGTGGAGGGGCAGGGCGGGTGGAGGGGCAGGGCGGGTGGAGGGGCAGGGCGGGTGGAGGGGCAGGGCGGGTGGAGGGGCAGGGCGGGTGGAGGGGCAGGGCGGGTAGAGGGGCAGGGAGAGGCAGGGCGGGGGGCAGAGCGGGGTGATGGGGTGTGTGTGAGTATATCTTTGGTGTGCAAGGGGCGGGGAGGGTGAGGGCAGGGGCGTGGATTGGGGTTGAGGCCAAGGCTGCTGCTTCTGTAGAGGGCCCTGGGCATGGCCCCCATGCCACCCACCCTGTTGCAGCTGCAGGAGAGGAGGTTGGGGTCGTCGGTGCGGGAGCAGGGCGTGGTGAGGGGAACGGGTTGGAGCTGAAGCCCAGGCTGCTGCTGCTGCTGCTGCTGCTGCTGCTGCTGCTGCTGCTGCTGCTGCTGCTGCTGGTGGTGTGCTGGGTGTCAGGGTGGGTGATGTGGTGCGTTTTGGCTCCTCCTCCCGCCTGTACGTCCTGGACGGGCCCCAAGACCTGCGGCCCGCTGAGGGGCTCACCGCCAGCGCCAAGGCCAAGCTGGCGGCCCTGGAGCACGCCCAGCGGATGGGCCAGAGGGACAAGCAGGTGGGGGCAGGCGGGGCAGAGCTCAGACCTGGGAGGGGGCTAGCTTATGGGGGGTGTTTCGGGGCTGAGGGGGACACTGGGACGGGGGCGGGGGCTAGGATGGGAGCTGAGGGCTGGGCTGGGGCACAGTCGTGTATGGGGCTGGGGTTGACACTGGGGCGGGGCTGGGGCTGGGGCTGGAGAAGGAGAAGAAGAATACTACGCCAGCTTGCCGTGGGGTGCGCCAAGGGAGTGAGGGGTGGGTCAGGGGTGCAGGCGTGTGTGGGGCTGAGGTGGAGACTGGGGCTGGAGCTGGGGCTGGGGCTGGGCCTAGAGCTGTGTCATCCCCCAGGTGCCCCGGCGCCTGTGTCCCTGGCCATTCAGCGCGCCCCGCTGTCCCCCACCCTCCACCCTCACCTCATCCTGACCCCTCACCCTCCCCACACTGTTGGCATGCTTGCCACAACCCCCACAATCTGTCAGCCAGGGCTGTCTTACCACTCTGCTTGGAGGCGGCCCCTGGGCAAGTGAGCCTTGCCCCTGCGGTGGGCCTGAGAGCCTACCCGCTCCCCTGGACCCCTCTACCACAAGGGCCGCCCCTCCACCCCTGGACCCCTCCACCCTGGGTCCTCAAGCCTGCCCCCTCCACCCCCTCCCCTCCTCCTCCACCCCCTCCTCCACCCCCTCCTCCACCCCCTCCTCCACCCCCTCCTCCTCCACCCCCTCCACCCCCTCCTCTCCTCTTCACCCCGCCCTCCTCCCCCCCCTCCTGTGCAGGCTGCCGCTGCGGCCATGGAGGCGGCGCTGGCTGGGGGGGCGACCTGGGGCATGGGGGGCGAGGACGCCGCCTCCGACCCCGAGCCCAGCAGCGCTGCAGACCTGGAAGCCCTGGACTGGAGGCGCAGTGCAGCCAGCGGGCAGCTGACCGAGAAGCAGCAGAAGCTGGCCGACAAGATCAGGTGGGGGAACAGGAGGGCGGGAGCACCACTGAGGGTGACGGTCACCACGTGGCAGTCCTTTGCAGTGGACCCTGGCACAGGCACCGGGTGGGCTGCTGGCTGCTGGCACAGGCATGGGGGGTGGGCTAGGCCAGTGCTTGTGGGCATGGGGGGGTGGGGCTCCCTGCTCTGGCTGAGCATGAGCTGCTGGCTGCCTGTAGAGTTAGGGGTTACGGGTTCGGGTTTGGGGGGGAGGGGGGCTTGAGTCAGGCAGGGGGGCCTGGGGCCTGACCCAGCCATGGTGGGCTGCTGTGGCTGCAGGGCAGGAGATTCAGCACAATACCCCTGCTGTTGCTTCAGCCCAGGCAGGCCATCAGCCTCCTGCCAGCAGCCTGCTGCCCCTGGTGCTCCTGGTCTGGCTCCAGGCAGAAGGAGCACAAGGTGAAGAACATGCAGACGGAGAACGACCGCATCTCTGCCAAGGAGAAGCAGGAGGGCGGGCTGACACCGGGCCAGGCAGCCGCTCTCGTGCGCAATGAACAGGTCCGTGACAGGGGCCAGGGAGGGCAGGTTGGGTGGAGGGGTAAGGCTGGCAGGGAGAGGAAGGGCAGGTGGAAGAGCAGGGCGGAGGGATAGCAGGGCCGCCAATGAGGGGTAGGGCGGGCCAGGAGGGGCAGGAGGGGTTGGGAGGTAGACAAGAAACATGGCCGCCTTGGCCACACCTATGACTCTAACCCATATATTACCCATTTACCTAACCCTACTCAGACCCACTGCCTGGCAGCAGCGATCTGTCCTGTTCTCCGCTAAGAGTAGCATTGGCAGTAGCATTGGGAGCAGCAAAAGTATTGATCTCATCATTAGGAGTGGCATTATTATTGATCTCATCATTAGGAGGAGGGTTAGGATAATTATTATTATCATCATTAGGAGGAGGGTTGTTACTGATCTCATCATATCGCATAATGTCTCGGCCAGCGCTGTTCACATCCAAATAACAGTCTCGGCTAGGTCTCGAGTTGCGTAAACGTCTCAGCTGCGCCTCGACGTTTACCGCAACTCTCGACCCAGCCTCGACCGTTATTTTCCCGTAACAGCTTGGCCTCCGACATTATACTATACATCATTAGGAGGAGGGTTGTTACTGATCTCATCATAAGGAGTATTGTCAGGAGCAGGCAAGGGGATGAAGCCTCTGTGGTGGCCAGCATGAGGGGGGGGTTGATGGCTGTGGTGGTGGAGGCCTTCATCACATGGTGCTGCTGCATGCCCTGCTTATCCCAATGTGCTTCCGCCTGGCTGCTGCACGATGGCTGGCTGCAGGGGATGAACAAGCTGCGCGATGAAATGGAGGAGCTGGAGGAGCTGCTGCTGGACAGCATCAAGGATGCCATTGCTGACCGCAGCAAGGTGGGCCTGGAGGAGCAGTGCAGGCTGGCTGGGCAGTGGGCTGGCTGGTAACGACGATGCTGATAATGATGATGACTTAGCTCAGTGGCATGGTCATAGTGATAGTGATGGTGGTGGTGGGGATGATGATGGGATGATGGCCACCTAGCACTGAGGCACGCACCAGAAACTGAAACAGGCAGTTGGACTTACCTCTCACAGCATCACCTCTTTGGCCGTTCCCCGACAACCCGGAGCTGATACTGCTTTGCCTTGCCTGGTCGACTTGGCAGGAAGCTGCCAAGAAGGTGTCAGGCAAGAAAAAGCGCGCTACAACCGCGAGTGATGAGGAGTACCTGGGGAGCGACAGTGATGACGAGTTCTATGACCGCACCGTAGGTCAGTTAGCCAGGCTTGCATGGCATGGAGCCATTCCTGAGCTTAATGCACCAGGTTGCTTCTGCTTGTCTGCCAACCTGGCAAGCCACAGTGCAGGGCTGGGGGCTGGGGGCTGAGGTTTGTCATCTGCAGCTATCTTGGCGTCCTGCGGCATTGCTGCTGCCCCTGGCCAGGCTGGCGCTGCGTCTGACGAGGTGCTGATGGGAGGAAAGGCAGGGGTTACATTACCAGGCAGCCCTGCTAGGCTGGTGGTTAGGTTAGGCTGGTGGTAGGCTGGTAATGGCTCAACATCAACAATCCCATATGCAGCAACATGCAACATCATACCTCATTGGCTGGCCAGCTTGCAACACATACAGTACAGCTTGAGGTCACCTTGGTGTGACCCCCACACACAAGCAGCTAAGCAGGCAGGCCAGTCTGTGGGCTCAGTGGTGTAGTCCCACAATAGCATGCTGTGGAGGCCCCAGCGCAAGGCTGAAGGAGTGGAACAGGCAGGTCTGTGGCCCCCACGCTGCCCCGCGTCCTACATCAGAGGGGCTGTAGGGGCTGCGGGTCAGGGGGTGAAGGGGGAGCTGCAGGGCGCTTGTTAGGGAGCAGGGATGGGTGTCAGCAGGGCCAGAGAGCAGGCCTCAAGCACCAGAGGCACCCATTTCCAGCTCGCGGCACAGCCAAGGGTGGGGCAGTGGGCCGTGACCCCTGGCTTCTCCCCTGCATGCCTGCCTGGGTAAAGGGCTGCCGGATGGCTCGCCTGATACACCTCACAGTCCTCCTACCCGCCTGCCCGCCCGCCCACTTAACCAACTTAACTGCCTAGCTGAGCCTAGCCTGGCTGACTGATGCTGCCTAGCTGAGCTCCACCTAACTGACTCAACTGACATTGCCTAGCTGAGCTCCGCTTAACTAACCCAACCGACATTGCCTAGCTCAGCTCCACCCTCACTGTCACTTGAATGCATATCCAGGCATGGAGGGCGGGGCGCGCAAGAGGGCACGGCCAGGGGCCCTTGGCAGCCAGCAGCCCGCCAGGGGGCCTGCGGTGGTGGAGTCCACAGAGAGCCTGTATGGCAAGAGGTGTGCGGCAGGGGCCGAGGATAGCAGGGGACGGCAGGGAGCTGTAGCATAGCAGGGGAAAGGAGGGAAGGGCAGGGAGCTGTAGATCCCGTCTGTGCCCAGGGGCTGAGGCTGAGGCTTAGGTGGAAGGGTTAGGAGCAGGGCGGCAGGAGGCTGCTGCCTGGGAAGGGGGCGGCCGTGAGGAGGGAGGAGGGTAGAATGCCAGGGGGGATGGAGGGGGAGGGGGAGGGAGGGAGGGGAGGGGGGCAGGCTGCTGACCAGGAGAACAGGGGGTCCACAGGGTTCTGTCTAGGGCCAGGGCCAGGGCTGGCTGCTGCACCCTACCCCCTCATCGTAAGCCAAACTGCTGCCCCTCCATGTGTGTGTGCGCCCCTGCAGCAGCTGGGCACTCCACAGTCTCCACCGCTGCTGTGCTGTGTGCTGTGGCCAGGGACGCCCTGGCTGAACAGAGACAGCAGCTGCTGGACGCTATTGCGGCTGAGGAAGCGGCCCTGGCGACCCTGGGCACTGCAGCAGCTGCTCTCACCCCTACAGCCACAGAAGCTGATGCACCAGAAGCTGCTGTTGAACCAGTGCCAGCAGCAGCAGCAGCAGCAGCAGCAGCAGCAGCGGCAGGCGAACCAGTAGTAGCAGCAGCAGCAGCGGTAGGCGCGTCAGCGCAGGCAGCTGAGGCAGCAGCACCAGGAGCAGCCTCTGACATGGGAGGGCTGCTGGGCGCTGGGGCTGCAGGGGCTGATGCTCCTACCGCTGCTGCTGCGGAGGCTGTGGCTGAGGCTGCTGCTGCTGCTCTAGCTCAAGATTCGTGTGGTCCCATTGGCAGCAGTGATGGAGCAGGGGCAGGTGAGACAGGACACAGCCACAGCAGACAGGGCTGAAGAGGGCAAGGTCGGACAACTCTGCTGCTACCTCTCTGCCTGCTGCTGCTGCTCCTGCTGCTCCTGCCACATTCCGCTTTCCCTACCGCTGCAACATTGGCTGCTGCTGCTGCTGCATTTGTGTGGTTGGGCGTGGTTGCCCTGAAGGGCTTCGGTTAGTGGCACAGCAGTGCTCTCAGAGGCTTGTGGCTGCTGTTGCTGCTGCCCCTCTTACTGCTGCTGTGTCGCTGTCGTTGCGACGGTAGCATGAGTGGCTCCTGCTGCTGCAATGATTCAGAAGAAGGTCGCCAGAAGTGTCCAGTCACCACCACCCCTACCACTGGAGCAGGAGCAGCAGGAGCAGCAGGAGCAGCAGGAGCAGCAGGAGCAGGAGCACTCTCCAGCCAGCAGGGGTCAGGAGGGGGCCAGGCTGAGGACCCCACAGCTCCCAGCCCTGCACCCCCCGCAGCACATGACGACAGCCTGGATGCGTTCATGACCACCATGGAGCTGCAGCTGGAGAGTGATAAGGTGTGAGGCTACAAAGGGTGATGCATGATGTCACACAATGTATCATGGAATGTGGTAGGCCATGGCTGTGATGGCTACTGTGAGCGCTGCTGCTGCTGCTGCTGCTGCTGATCTTGTCATTTGCGGTCATTCATATTACCACAGCAGATGGAAAAGCAAGCAAGGAGGTCGTAGTGTGGCCTGGGCTGCTGGCGTGAGAAGCTCCACCTGCTGCTGCTGCTGCGGCTGTTGTCATGCAAACCAACACAATAGATGGAAACCCAAGCAAGGAGGTTGCAGTGCTGCTGGAGCTGCCTGCGTGAAAAGTCCACCCAGCTGTGCAGGTGGCGCTGCTGTGTGGCTGCAGGTGCAGGCGCTGAGGCGGGAGCTGCAGGAGGTGGAGGCAGAGCAGGCCCGTGTGGCACGGCTGCTGCAGGTGGTGGACGCGGATGGCTTCTACAAGCCAGGCACCAAGGCAGCTGCGGTGGGTGATGTGCAGAGCAGCACACAGTGGCACACAGTGGCAGGGAGGAGGCAGGGTGGAGGCGGCAAAGCACTGAACAGGGCTCAGGCTCAGGGCTCAGACTCAGGCTCAGGGTCAGACTCAGGGTCAGGCTCAGGCTCAGGCTCAGGCTCAGGCTCAGGCTCAGGGTCAGACTCAGGCTCAGGGTCAGACTCAGGCTCAGGGTCAGACTCAGGCTCAGGCTCAGGCTCAGGCTCAGGCTCAGGCTCAGGCTCAGGCTCAGACTCAGGCTCAGGGTCAGACTCAGGCTCAGGGTCAGACTCAGGCTCAGGCTCAGGCTCAGGCTCAGGCTCAGGCTCAGGCTCAGGCTCAGGCTCAGGGTCAGGGTCAGACTCAGGGTCAGGGTCAGACTCAGGCTCAGGGTCAGGCTCAGGCTCAGGATCAGGGTCAGACTCAGGGTCAGGGTCAGACTCAGGCTCAGGGTCAGACTCAGGCTCAGGGTCAGACTCAGGCTCAGGCTCAGGCTCAGGCTCAGGCTCAGGCTCAGGCTCAGGGTCAGACTCAGGCTCAGGGTCAGACTCAGGCTCAGGGTCAGACTCAGGCTCAGGGTCAGACTCAGGCTCAGGGTCAGACTCAGGCTCAGGGTCAGACTCAGGCTCAGGCTCAGGCTCAGGCTCAGGCTCAGGCTCAGGCTCAGGCTCAGGCTCAGGCTCAGGCTCAGGCTCAGGCTCAGGCTCAGGCTCAGGCTCAGGCTCAGGCTCAGGCTCAGGCTCAGGCTCAGGCTCAGGTCCAGGCTCAGGCTCAGGCTCGAGCTCAGGTGTGCCCTCACCATCTCCCTGTCTGCCTCAGGCTCAGGCGAGGAGGGCACCCAGGTGGTGCTGTGCTGTGTTGCTGTGGGGTGTGAGCTGCTGCAGCTGGCCAAGGCGGCAGCACAGCGCACCCTGGAGCAGGAGCGCAAGAAGCGTGAGGCAGCTGCTGCTGCCGCTGCCAAGCGCAAGGCTGAGGTGAGTCAGCCTGAGGGGGAAGGAGGTGCTGTCAAGGCATGAAGGCAGGGACAGGCTGATGACAGCATGGCCTGATGTCCAGCAGAGCACGCCTCAAGTGACCCTGAAGCCCTGAACCTAACCCAATGTGCATGCCAGCCTCAAGCCGCCCCTGTGGGTAGCCGCAAGCCACTGCAATGGGGATAGGTGCAGGAGGTGCTCTCTGAGGCTGCGTGCCTCTAGACATGCATGCCAGCCTCCACACACCAGGCACATGGCGGGCTAGTAAGTGAACTTTTTAAGTGCGCGTTGTTCACGCCTGGCGTTCCCCCTTTTCCCACTTCTACCTCCTTCCTGTGCTACCCAACCATCTGTCTGCTAACCTGACTGCATTATGCATAACGGCATGCAAGCTAGGGGCTGCAGGTGGCACAACCCTCGCTTTGTCTTTGGCTTTGTTCATGGCTGGCTGGTGCTGTCACTCGGACTGCTGGCAGCTGTGCTCCTCTCGACATGCATGCCAGACACCACACCTACCGCCAGCTACCCAATCTCCTTACCCTTAGCCAACACACCCCTGCCAGTGCAGCAGCAACAAGCAGGCGGGCAGGCAGGCGGGCAGGCAGGCAGGCAGCTGCAGGCAGCTGCAGCGCACCAACATATACCCGTTAATCTTCTTCGTGGGCGCAACCTTTTGGCTCGTGGCGGCTGAGTGGGCCCTACTGGCTGCCTGCTGCTGGCTGCCTGCTGCTGTCTGGGCTGGCTCTTAAGTGCATTTCGTTCGTTGTTTGTTCACGCCTGTCATGCCAGGCGCAAGCCGTGTTCGTGGCGGAGGTGGAGGCGGAGGGTGAAGCTGAGGCATCGCACAGGCAGCGCCCGACTGCCGGCGCATCAACCCACCGCCTACACGCGGATGTGTGTGAGGCGGGTGGTTTGGAAGTGCGACTGAAGCCTGGCCAGCCGCAAATGATGCACAAGCGACATGTTGTGCAATTGGGCACCACAGTCACGAACCAGGCAACTACAGCCCTGCCCGTGCGCGACCCGGCAGCAGCGGCAGGTGCAGCCCAGCTGATTGCCGAGTTTGCGGGAAAAACCGGTGGGACAGTGCAAGAACGAGCAGGCATGGCAGCGCCGCAGGAAACACCGCGTCCAACAGAGGCGTCTGGGGATGTTTTAGCGAGCGCGCCAGCACAAGGGTCGGGCAATTCTCAGCGAGGGGTGCTGGCGGGCCTTGCAGCGCAGCTAGCAGCAAAGAGAGGAGGGCGCGGCCTGGGAAGGGCTACTGCCGGCAGGGCGGTGATGCAAGGTCTCGACGGCAGTACCAAGGCGGCAGCGGAAGCGGCAGTGGCGGCGGATTTGGAAGCACTGAACAGTGCTGGCCAGCGGCAACGGGAGCTAGATGAGCTGCGCCGCGAGGTGAGAGCGCTGGGCGTAGGCAAAGATGCGGGCTGGTATTACTCTGCACCTGCCTCGATCACTGCATGTGGGTGGTGCTCGTGCAGGAGGCGGCCGAAGCTAAGGCGGCTGCGGAGTTTGCAGCACGTCGTGCAGGGCAGGACAAGCAAACTGCCTTGCAATTGAAGCTGGGGTACTAGCGACGTTGGCAGTGCGATTGGCCAACCGGCGTCGACAGCTCAAGCCAGTATAGTCCATGGCAGCCTCCCAGCAGGTCCCCCAGAAACAGTCACACAACACACCAGCAGAATAGCATGGGGGATTCGGAACAGTAGCCCATGCAAGAGCAACATCCTAGCACCAACAGCTATACAACATGACAAGGCATCTAATTCATGCAATGGACGTTTGTTTGGCATTGTCCCATGTTGGCATCAGCTCACGCACAACCCTGTGCAGCCGCAGGGCTGTGGCTCCCTAGAGGCGGTGGCTGGAGGTGAAGCTCGGCCTTGGACCTTTACCCTCCAGTTCCACCACCCTGGCAATATCACCATGAGGCGCTTCGTGGTTAAGTTGTGTGCTGCCACGAAGTGTGTCGCCAGTTTTCATGCCCACATTGCCAATGGGCAAGGCCTTGCAGCCATACAAGGCTGACGGGTGTCAGACCCTGCCACAATGGTGTCAAACCTTCCTCATCATCTTCATCTCTGCTGACCGACCTCCTCCACAACTAGCTCGACATCCAGGCCCTGCATGCCAGGCAGCACCCATAGTATGAACAACTGCACCTCATGGCCTTGCAACACCATCTATGCCCCTTCCACCCCCTCGTCCATTGCTACTAGCCAGATTGGCCCCTATGCTCTGTCCAGCAGACTTGTAGTACCTCTCCCTCCCAGCTGCCCTTACTTGTGAGCCACACCAAGTTCTGCTACATGCTATATGCAGCCAAAAGCCATGCCAAGTACAGCCTACCCCGCATGCCACAGTGCCACAGCGCCTGCTGCAGCGTGGAGTCAGCCTGAGCCACCTAGCCCGGCTCTACAACCAGTCATCAGGCGGTCGTCAGGCAGTTCAAGCGGTTGTCAGGCAGTTCAGGCGGCTGTCAAGCACTTGTCAGGCAGTTGTAAGGCTAGCCCGGCTCCAATACCCATTGTCAGGTACCTCATGGCCTGATTACCTGTTCATACCTTACCATACCCTAACCTTCCCTACCTACCTTGCCTATCCTGGCTCTCAGACCTGTTGTCAGGCATCTCTTTGCTCGTCCTTACCCTCCATGCACCTTTGCCACAGATTCTGATCAACCCAGGTTGATGACCCTGGCTACCCAGCTGCTTTGGTTGCTGGCATCTCTGAGGCACACAGTGCAGTGGAGTGCAGTGGGGGCTAGCTGGCTTGGTAACTGGCTCTCGGAGCCGTTGTCAGGTACTCACATGGCAGCCAGCGCAGTGCGGTGTGGGCATGCAGGGCACTGACCTGCTCATACACCTTCTGCAGCAGGTCTATGTTGGGGAACTCCCCAGGGCTGCGTGAAGCTGCGTCCACGTCATCACGGTCATACATGCACAGTGCCGTCAGTGCACTCTTCCGGGTCAATCTGCATCTGTAGGGCAGGGCAGGGCAGGGCAGGGCAGGGCAGGGATGTCCACTGCTCACCACCGTAAAGCCAGCATCACTCCTATCACTGTCCACTCGTCAATATCACAGACAGCTGTCACTTGCTGTCCTACGCATGACCATTGCCCTACAGTAGCCCACACGGCCAGTAATCAAGCCTTTTGTAAGACGAAGGACAAGGGGTGATGGAAGTATTGGTGGCGGAAGTGGGTTGGTGATGGTAGCAGGCTTGTCTCCTTGCACTATGCGCTGGCGCCTTGTCCCAGCGGTTGTGATGGTGCTTCTACACCGTTGTAACTGTCAGCCTGGTGTGGCTGCTTGGCCTGGCCCGTTATCACTTTGATCATGACAGCTGGGGACACTCCTGATCCTGGCGCTTGCCTGGCCTAGCCCCAGCTCACCCAGGCTCACCCATACTGCTCATCCTTGTAAATGTCATAGAAGATGGCTAAACTGGCCATGCGCATCTCCTCGCTCTCCTTGTCCACCACGGTGTGCTGCAACTGAGGGATGTGGATCCGTTTAACAACCAGCGGAAGAGGCGGCATGTCCTTCAGGTCATAGTATTCTTTGCTTTCGGCACGACACGAGAAGCCGCTGCGGCGTCTGCGAGTATTCACAACGCAGCATCTGGGTGCTTTGGCCGCTTGCACTAACTTGCTGTGCATCGGCCAAGCGTCAAGGTTGAGTTCAAGGTGCTCGCTTATAGTATTGACTCCTTGCGTCCATGTGTGACCATTGGCTCATAAGCGCGTCCACGACTTAAACCGCAACACACTGTTCATCTACACGTATGACCCAGCAGTCCCTCAATACGTTTCTCCACTTGAGTTGCGACAGGTTTCACTCCTTTACCTAAGCATTTCACAAGCAAGCATCTGTTCATCGGCAACCAGATGGCTGCACCTTGTACACCTTGCCCACGGGTCGGATGAGCGTGAACTCCTCCCCATCCCCGCCTACCAACACCTTCCAGCCGCCCATATCATGCACCTCAAGCTCATGGCTGCTGCCCAGCACCACCCCTGCCTGCTCTTCTACCTCCCCTTCGCTCCTAGATGGCACCAAGGCAGCGTGAGCCGCCACTGGCATGCCGCTGAGCATAGCCGGGTGCTGAGCAACAGGCAGGTCAGCCAAGTCAACCCAAGGTGCAGGGCGCAGGGTGGTAGGGTGGGTGGGACTGGGCTGGGCCATGCAGCCTTGCAGCCCCTCGGCCTGCCCTGCCCCGGCCCTCCTCTGCTCCCTACCCCTATCTCCTTGTTGCCCCTGGTCCGGCCCCACGGCCTGATCCACATGCTGCTGCGCCTCATCTGGCCTGACATGGCGGGAGCTGTTGGGCGGGAAGGTGGCCAGAGACTCCCTGGCAGGCTGTAGCTGCTCTGGGTGGCCTGTTGGGGTGGTGTTGGGGATCACAGGCCGCAATGCCTGGCTGCCGGGTAAGGTGAGAGAAGAGAAGTGTGAGGTGCTTGGTGCACCAGCCAGGTGACCAGCCTCGCCGGCAGTGAGTGTGGAGTTCTCGGGTGTGGCAATGTCATAGGTAGGGTGGGCAACGCCTAGGGGCAAACATGGACCAGCCAGGGGAGGGTGGGGAGGCGGTGCAGGCGCTGGCATGTTGCCTGATCTGGACGCCTGCTGCTCCTGGCCGACTGACAGCTCCCCAGGGATATGTTCTGTTGCTGGGCCTGGTCCGAGTGGTGCTGCTGGTTCTACTGTTTGGTAAGCTGTTGCTGCTGCTGTTGAGTGGCTGGTCTGAGTGGATGGTACATTGCTCGCTGTGGCCGCGCTGTCGTCAATTGGCGGCCCACTGGCAGGCTGCAACGCTCCCGCAAACTCTGCAACGCTGCCAATGCCTCGCGACACGCGCTCCGCGGCCGAGCTCCATGCCGCGCTCGCCGCGGTTGCAGTCGCGGATGCCATCGTCACCGCCGACGCAGTCGCGGACGAAGCGGTGACGGCGGTAGCTGCGCTCACGACTGCCCCGGCCGCACCGGCCAATCCGGCTAGCACTTTTCCGACCTCTTCCGCAGCGCCGCGGATGACTTGCGCCGCGGCGTTACTGTCTGGCTGAGCCGAGGCAGGCGTGACGACGTTGAGGACCGCGTTGCAGTTGAGGCCCAGCTGGGCGAGTAATCCGTTGGCACGCAATTGTTCGTCCATGTGGAAAAAGTCCTGCGGGCATGTCGCATGTGGAGCACTGTGTTAGGGCGGCAGGCTGAAGGGCGACCCGGTAGCACCCAAAATGCTGGCCATAGCCTAGCCCGCAGGCCTGGATATGAATGCTGCAGCGACATGCCCCACCCACTCTGCGCCCCACCACCACGCCACGCTATCGACACCCCCTGACAGCAGCAATGGCTGCAACAGCAACTGCCAGCTTGGCCACAGGGTAGACGTGGGAGGGCCCTGGGAAATATGTGAACCCAGGGAAGCCCTGGGAAGTTGCTGTAGTATAGTTGCCACAAACTCACCAAAGCACTTCCGACAGCTCCCAGGAATGTTGTGATAGTGGTAGTTTGTAAAACATGTAGCAGACACCAAGCAGTAGTGAGTGCAACAAGCAAGGGTCAGGTGCTGGCAGACTCTGATGAGCAGGCCAAGCCGCAGGGCAGGGCCCAACCTGCTCCCTACCCCCACCTCCTCCCCACGCCCCTCCCCCCTGGCCCCCTCCTGCTGCCCACCTGGACGTCACACTGGCGCTGGTCCGTGCCCCCGCAGCCCCAAGGCTCGCCGCGCACTACCTCAGCGATGAGCGGGGGCGCGTCGTAGGCCACGGCTAGGGGCTGGCCGCAGGCTGAGCGCAGGCCCCGCGCCGCCGCCATCAGGCCCACCAGCACCGCCAGGCTGCCGCCCACCCCTCGGCCCTGGGGCAGGACGATGCCCAAGGCCAGAGATGAAAGCAGGATATGCGTTTGGTGTGCGCAGTGAGGCGGGCCGGTGCGGGCCGGTGTGTCGGAGCGCATCAGGTACCTTCCCTTACCTGGAGCTCGCCCCCTTAGCCCCTGCCTGACACCTGCCCGTGCACGGCTGCTGCTTCCAAGCTGTCCACCCCCCCCCTGTTCTCTCCCTCCCACTCACCGTGAAGCAGAGCTTGCCGTGCGGCTGCTCCTCCAGCCAGGCCACCAGAAGGGGCAGCAGCAGGCTGTACAGCAGGCTGGCCTCCTCATAGGCAGCCAGGGGCACCTGGGCAGGCCAGACAGCTCAACAGGTCAGACCATGCGGTGAGGGGTTGGAGGGCGCGGCAGGGGCAGTGGGGGGTGGGGGGGGGGGGGGGGGTCAGGGCAGGCTAGGAGGAGCAGGGTGTCGGCAGGCATAGAGCGGGGTCCAGCCCCTCAGCTCCTAGCCCTTAGCCCTGGGTGGGGCTGGGGGGGGTGATGAGGGCAGGGAGGAGCAGCAGGGGGCGGGCAGGCAGGGGGCGGGGGAAGAGGCACGCAACAGGGTCCGGCCTCCAGCCCCTTGCTCCTGGCAGCCAGCCCCACTCGCCTCACCTTCACGCCCAGCTTGAACGACTCGAAGGACACCAAGCCTAAGGGGCTGGCGCCTGAGGCGGGGGCTGCGCAGCCGGTGCGGCGCCAGTGCTGGATGCTGGCTGTGAGGCCAGGCGAGGCCCGCACCGCGATGATGCGCACAGCCTGGCTGGGGAGGGGGGCGGTCTCGGAGCCTGGGCCCGGGCTGGGGTTGTAAGCAGGGCCTGGTGCAAGGTCAGGGGTTGAGTCGAGGGTGAGGTTGAGGGGGAAGGGGGAGGGTGCTGAAGGTGTAGAGGGCGAGGAGGCGTGGGTGGGGTTAGGGACAGGGAGGCTGGGGGGCACGACAGGCTGGGCAACGTGGCCCCGTACTGCCCCACCCCTGGCCATGACTGCTGCGGCATCGCCCTCTGCCGCAGCCCGCCCAGCAGCCCCAGGGGCAGCCGGGCCCTCCAGCCCCAGGTAGGGGGCCACGCCGAGGCCCCCCGGGTGCCCTGACCCAGGCGAGGGGGTCAGGGAGGGGGGCGCCTCTGCCCCTGCCCCTGTGACTGTGCTGGCCTGGCTCGGGGGGGTCCTGGGGTGAGCCTGCGCCTCCTGCCCTGCCTCAGCCCCTGTTGCCTCCTCCAGGTGCCCTTGCCAGGCGTTGTCCCCTGCAGCCTGGAGTGCTGCCACTGCGGCGGGTACCAGTGCTGCTGCTGCTGCTGTAGGCTGTGAGGCCGCTGCAGGCTGGGTCAGGTGCATGCCTGAGCTGCTGCCAGCAGCACCCACAGCAGCAGCGGGGTTAAGGGGTCTTTCGCGGTCTGTTTCCAGAGGGGCAGGAGGAGGAACTGAATCAACCACCAGCCATGCACTGCTGGGCTGGCGGGGCGGGGCTGTTTGCTGGGCCTGCAGGCTAGTGCCCAGGGCCACTGCCGCCTGCCAGAAGCGTGTGAGGTGGTGGGTGTCTGGGGCAGGGGCTGGGGACGGGGTAGGGGCAGGCGGGGGGGCGGCAGGGTCAGCGGGGGGGTCTGCGGGGGCGGTGGCCACGATGGGAACTGAGTCACCATGAAGGGCGGCAGTTGCACTGGGTGCAGGGGCAGGAGACGGGGCGGCAGCAGCTGGAGCATGAGGTATGGGGGGAGGCGCAGCGCTGGACTGCCTGCCGCCCTCCACCTCTGGCACAGCCCGTGGCCCTCCCACCGCCCCACCTACAGCTTCCACCCCCGCCACCCCATCGGCTGTGGCGGGCGCCGCTTGCTCCTCCCCCCCTGCCCCACTGCCTCCCTGGCCCCGGGCCGCCCCCATCAACTTGTCCACGCCCAGGTCTGGCCCCACCAGCTGAGCCTCACTGGGGGGCGGGGAGGGGAGCGGGCTGCTGCCGGCAGCAGGGGGGCCCCCCTGGCCCCCCCTCAGACCCTTCAGCCCCAGGTCTGCCACTTTGGCCACCTTGGCCACCATGCGGGTCGACATGCGGGCAAACAGCTTGCTGGCAGTGGCAGGGCTGGGCAGGCGGGTGGGCAGCCAGCGGCCGGCCTCTCCCCCTGCTGCTCCATGGGCTCCAGGGGCCCGCGGGCGGTGAGCAGGGGGGCTGGGGGGTCGCTTGCTGCTACTACCACTGCTGCTGCTGGTGCTGCTGGGCCAACCCCAACGCTGTAGCAGGTTGGGCGGCAACTGGCCTGCGTCACTCTTGCTGGGGCGGCGTTGGTGTAACCTGCTCTCGTCTTCATATCCTCCGTGGTCGTCGTCTTCAGAATCCACATCCTCGTCAAAGCTGAACTGGGCCTGTGGGGCAGTGGCAGCAATCCCTGCCCAATGACCCTGGTCCTCAGCCATAGGTGGCAGGCAGGCAGTGAAGCAGGCATTGAAGCAGTCAGTCAGTTAGTCAATCAGTCAGTCGGTCGGTCAGTCGGTCGGTCGGTCGGTCGGTCGGTCAGTCAGTCAGTCAGTCAGTCAGGAGAGTCAGGATCGCATGTGGCTGTCAACCACCTGCTCCATCTCCGGGTGCCAACGCAGCTGAGAGCGGGCGTAGGCGGCTCCACCTGAGGCCCCTCCGGGCCTGCTGCTGCCCCTGTCCTTGGCCCCGCTGCTTCCGCTGCTGCTGCTGCTGCTGGCAAGTGGGTCCGGGGACCAGGGCAAATGCCAGCCAGTGCTCTGCAACCAGGATGAGGCAGGGGCAGCAGCAGGTGTGAGGGGTGGATTGGTGAGTAAGTAGGGATCGTCCCGACCCATCTAACGTTAGACTAGATTAGACGATTCTAACGTTAGATTGGCTCGTTAGATCTAGTCTAACCATCTAATCTAACGTTAGATCTACGTAGATCTACGTAGATGGGACGATCCCTATGAGTAAGGGAAAGGGTGTGGGGTACAGATCCTGAGTGAGGCTCTGTGAGGTGTGAGGCTGTCAAGGGGGAGGGTTTAGGCGACAGGGGAAGCAGGGGGGTTGGCTAGGGTTAAGCTAGTGGATGTGGTAGGGTAGGGTTTGGTTTGGTTGGTTATGACACACTCTCCTACAGCCCCCTCAGGGTCAAGCTAGGGTTTGTGGTAGGGTAGGGTTCAGTTCGACTTTCATGGTTCACACATGTACAGTGTGAGGTATGACACGCTCCCCTACAGCCCCCTTGCCATGGCTGCTTGACAAGCTGCAGGAGTGCCCTCAAAGCCTGTTTCTTATTTGTGCCTAGCTGCAGTGATCTCGCTGCCTGCCTGGTGCCCAGGGCAGCAGCAGCAGGTGCGAAAGGTGCATTTGTGAGGGAAAGGGTGCGGACTACAGGGCAAGCAGGGGGGTGGTTAGGGTCGAGCTAGGGGATAGGGTGGATAGTGGTAAGGGCATCCTCAACACCTTGCCGGCACCTTTCCCCTTGGCCCTAAACACTAGACCTGATGACCAGGACTGGCCTCTTTGGACATTAAGCTGGCAGCGTGGTTGCCTGATTGTCATGGTGGGTTGCCACTTGCGGCTCTCACGGCCCTCATCACCCTAGGCTTTGCAGAGCCTGACCCTGACCCTGACCCTGACCCTGACCCTGACCCTGACCCTAACCCTTGTCATAGTATGCCTCAGATCTTACTTGAACAGGGTCTGTTCTGTAGTTCGTACACCTTGATCAGTGTTTCCAAACAGAGGCCGCACCTGAACTTAACCCTAACCCTTGTCATAGTATGCCTCAGAGGCCACACCTGGGTCCCAGTGGGTTGGCCTGATCGCCCTGAGCCCCTGCCGGGGGGCGAGGCAGGGCGCCACAGGGCCCAGCCCCGAGCTGCTGCCTCCGCCGCCGCCTCATCCGCCTGCCGCTGTGCCTCAAGCGCCTCGGCCCTGGCCTGGGAGGCCGCAGCAGCAGGAGCAGCAGTAGGGGCAGCAGCGGGAGCAGTAGCAATACTCAGCATGGGCGCATGGGCAACAGCAGCAGTGGGTCTACAGCAGGTCCAGGAGCCATATGGTAGTAGTGTCCACATTGCTGAGGTTTGCTAGGAGGCCCGTAGGCAGGCAGGCAGGCCAGTGGGCAGGCAGGCGGGCGGGCAGGTGGGCGGGCAGGTGGGTGGGCAGGTGGGCGGGCAGGTGGGCGCCTTCCTGTCAGTGAAGACAAGAGCAGCCCCGGCGGCCTGACCTGCAATGCTTTCAGCGCTGATCCTCCTTTACCCAGTCCAGGGGGCTTGCGAGGTGCTGGCTGAGGTTCTCCCTGTCTGCCGCCCTCACCACCACCACTGCTGCTGGCAGCTTTGGGGGAGGCAGTGGCAGAGGTGCTGGCTGCAGTGGCCTCGGTGGCAGCAGGGTGGTGTGAAGCACTGCCTGAAACAACGCTGTCAGCAGGAGTTGAACCCAGCACCACTGGCACCTGGACAGGTACAGCACTTTTGTGACCGGTGGCTTCAGTGCTGGTACTGGGGCTGCTGCTAGGGCTGCTGCGGGAGGCAGGGCTGGAGGCAGGGCTGGAGGCAGGGCTGGAGGCAGGGCTGGAGGCAGGGCTGGAGGCAGGGCTGGAGGCAGGGCTGGAGGCAGGGCCATTGACAGCCGTGATCTCTGTGGCCTTGTTGTTGGAATGCTGGCTTTGCGCTGCAGGCTGCCAAGTGCCAGAGCCGCTCTGGTCCCCTTGAGCTTGCATCGGACCTGAGTGTGATTGGGTGTGACCTGGGCTGTGGTCGTGGCTGTCCTTCCTAGGCATGGTGCCTGGTGTGCCCACGCTGTCACTGCTGCTGCTGCTGCTGCTGCTGCTGCTGCCAGGGGCACTGGCACCGCTGCCTCCCAGGAGGGAAGCCAGCATGTGGGGCGCGTGGCTGGTTGCCAGGGATGCAGGGGTGAGGAAGGCCATGCCGTCCTCAGCCCCCTCCTCCTCCTCCAGCACCTGGCCCACCCCTGCCCCCTGCACTGCACTGCCTGGGGCCAGAAGGCTTCCATGGCCCAGGCCCCCTTGGGAAGGGCTGGCATGCAGGAGGAGGGGGTGGCAGGCGGCGTGGCCAAGCAGGCGGGAGCAGGTGACCAGCTGCATGTCCAGCTGGTGCAGCCTAGTGCGCAGGGCCTGTGCCGCAATGACCAACAGCAACGGGGTGCTGCCATATGGCTGGATGTGTCACAGCAATGCCCTGCTGGCTGGGCCCATGCTCTGTCACGTTGTCACAAGGTAGTGTGCCACTGCTGGTGCTGGTGCTGAAGTTGATGCTGGTGGTAATAGTTCTGGTGGTTGTGCTGGTGGATACACTGATGGTGGTGGTAGTGGATGTGGGGTGTGGGTGTGGACCAGAAACCTACCTACTCAGACCACCCAGCAGCATGACTAGCTGACTAGCCAAACCTCAGCAGGCTCTTGCCGGGGTTTGAATGTCACCGCCCAAAAGGGTTGGACCTTCCATGCATTTACCTCTGGATCTGGAGCAGCATCTTCATGCAGGCATTCTGTCAGACTTAGCAGCCGCTGCACTAGCTCTCTCTCGCTGGCCTCCACATCACTGCTGCAATCTTCTGCAACTGCTGGCACATCACTGCTGGCTTTGGTCCGGTGGCAGTGGGATGTGCGGTGGGCTCCAGCAGCTCTCAACCAGCCAGCTGTTGAGGTGCAAGTGCGAAGGCACACACACCAGGCGGAGAAGGCTCTTGGGGCCTGCATGCAGGTCAACCTTGTGCAGGCGGGTCGCTGTATTTCGAAACTGCACTTCCGCTATCGAGACTAGGCGAAGGGTTTCCAGTGCAGCATGTAAGACTTGCGCACCGCTGGCTTCCACGGAGGCTTGCGAGACGAGGGTGCTGCGGTTACATACGGCATCTTGCTATGGCTATGCTGTGGCGCACAGCCACGGAACTGAAGGCGCATCTCGAGTCTGTCGTGCCGACTGGCACGTCAGCTTAGCAGGCACCAGATGGACTGCACGCACACAGTGCTAACGGCCCCAGCCTGACACCTAGCACAACAAGCGCGCCGTTACAACGCATTACACACCTTTTTGCATCACCCATTGAGCAGTTGAGGGACTGAGCTGGTACTGTACTCGATGCAAAGCTGGGGAGCTAGGCCTTGTGCAGAAAGTCACCCAATTGCAAGCCGGCCGTTTACCTCCTCCGCATTCTATGAGCCTGAGGTCAGCATATCACCACACACATGCAGGCCGTCCTGTATCCCTGTCCTCCTGTGGAGCCCCTACACTTCTCCACAGGAGTCAGGGACCGGTGTGTGTCCCTAACCTAGGTCCCTAACCCTAGGAGTCGCTAGAGCCCTAACCTACCCTACGCATACTCTAGCGCGCACACATCGCCTTTGTAAGGGGCAATCAAATTGTTTGTTTTATTTGGCTCATGGCATGATACACATGTCACTGTCGCTGTCGCTGGTGCCGCCGCTGCCACTTCCGCAGCAGGCCTCTGTCGCGCACGCACACCCACTCCTGGCCTGGTCTGCCTGGGTTAGGCATAGCTGGGCGGCCCAGCCAGCTGCTGAGCTCGCGGGGGCGGCCCGGCCCGGCTGCAATGCGGCGGATGTTCAGCGCGACTGACACGTCTCGATCGTAGAACCTGATGCCCGTGCTTGTTGAGCACATCAGGCCCCGGATGCGGGACCGCGTCGCCATGCTGCGCACCGGGCGCAGCCACCTGCAAGGCGACATACGTGTCAATGCACGTATGCAAGATTGCCAAACCAAGTGTTAAGTCAAGCTATGTTTAGTCTGAACGGGTGGTGGTGTGTGAGGTGCCATTCTACAGTTGTGTAATGACTCTACTCCTACAATGCAAATGCACCCGAGGTCTCTCACCTGAAGGACTCTGCTTGGCCTGCCACCACGTTGGTGCGGGCAGAGCTGACCCGGCTGGTGTGAAACTCATGCACCATCACCACACGCCCGGGGAAGTGCTTGCATGCCTCCCTGAGCATCTGCTTGACTGACACACCCTTGCTGCCAATGCTGCCGCTGCCACTAAAGCCTGCAGCCCCATAGGCCAGGGCCAGGGGCCGACCTGTGGCAGCCGAGTTGCAACGTACCCTGGCAACCCTCACAGTCTGCAGCCAAGGCACACAAGGAGAGACACATTGTGAGCTCAGGTCCAGCCATGGCAAAGACAAGCATCGTGAGCACACACACTAGCACACACACTGGCTGGGTACGGCCTACTCACCTCAGCCCAGAACCTGGCCACCGTGCGCTGCTTGCCTCCGTACAGCCGGAATCTGGCATTTGACCGCGCCCTCCTCTAAACCCGCAGCGGACACACCACTCATCAAGGTGTGCACTTTACTCTTCTTTGCGTGCCATGTGTTATTGTGATTGTTGCCCCAGTGCGCTGCACCGTTGGCCTGCATGTTCCGCTGAGCCTGACTTGGTTCTGGCGGCCGGTCAACCTAACTGTCCGAGGCATTACAATTACGTCTACGCTGTCTGTTTCTCTGCATTTTCATAACTCGCTTCGCTAACCGTGGCGCTAATTGCCTTTGATGTCCTGTTTTTCTGTTTTTTCTGGTTTTCCTGGTTTCCTGGTTTCCTGGTTTCCTGTTCCTGGTTGTTTTTTTCCTGGTTGTCAATTCGCATTCCTGCCAGATGACAACTTGGTTCGCCAGGCATGCACTCAACAATGAGGCACATGTTTCGAGCGTGACAAATGCTCCGTTCCACCTATCCACCGTTTCACCGTTCTTACATCTTCATTGCAATCATAATCACAACCGCAAAACGACGGGGAACAGCCCCAGCCCCAGCCCCAGCCCCAGCCCCAGCCCCCACCCTGTGAGCCTTTGACGGTTGCACCACTCCTGCTCCCTGTCGTGCATGCAGGCGTACATTCACAGCCGCAACGTCATCCACAGGGTGGGTCTCAGGGCCTACAGGCGGCAGGTAGCCTGGTACACACTGGCAGGCAGTGCTGTGTAAGGAGCAGGCAGGGGTGGGGTGGCTGCGGGGCATGCTCCCTCACCTCCTGTTTGGCTGGCCCTGCCAGCAGTAAGGCTATCACCTGTGTGGGCAACTGCCCCACCGCTTCAATTCCATGTGAAGTTCCCAGCTGTGCAGCTGTGCGCACGTTGGACATAGCCACAGGCACTAGCCTGGCCTGCCTCTCACCCCAAACTGATCGTGTTGTTGTGCAGCGCATGGCACCTGTACTGAACCAAGATGCTCTGCTGCTGTTGCTGCCTGCTGTGCTGCAGGACCTGAAGCCAGACAATGTGTTGCTGCAGGACAGCCCTGACGGTGTGGTCGCCAAGGTGTGCCGGGCAGTCGGTGGGAGTCAGGACATGAGGCTGTAGCACCAGCACCTCAGGCCCTCCTCAGCCAGGGCTCTCCTCCCCTGCACACTGCCATAGCCTTCCATCAGCCGCAAAGGTGGTGCTTGGCCACAGGTGGCTGACCTGGGCCTGAGTGTGGTCCTGGGGCGGCACCAGACCCACCTCAGCGACGCCCGTGCGGGCACTCCACTGTACATGGCGCCGAAGGTGCTGCTGGGCCACAGCAGCCGGGCAGGCGACGTGTACTGCTTTGGGGTGATGGCCTGGGAGCTGCTCCACGGCTGCACTGTGTGGACCCGGCTGCAACAGATGTGAGTGGAAAAAGCCTCTGCCTGCACCCTGGCTTGATTGCAGTTGCCCTGACCCTGCCTGTTAACGTCCCTCCCACTGCTTGGCATTTTTCTCATGCACTGTGCAGCACCAAGGAGCCGAGGTACCTGCAGGGCTTCAAGCCCCACCCCCAACTCTTTCATCACGACTGGCGGCGCCAGCTTGTAGGCCCTGCAGCGGCCCTGGTGCAGCCGGTGCTTAGGGGGCTGCAGGAGCTGGTGGACTGCTGCCTGCAGCCACGACCCAGTGCCCGCCCCTCCTTTGCTCCATCTCCGGCCTCTGCATAGCCTAAGGTCGTTGATTCAGATTACAGGGGTACAGGGCAGGCTGCTGCAGAGCCTGTGACAGGATGCCTGTGATGGGTAGGCCTTGCATAAACGTACATTTTTCTCTCTGCGGCCAGACATGGTCGTCACTGGCGTCCACCGTTCACCCATACGCTTTGCATGAGGTAACAATAAGTCACGCCCTGATGCCACATGGCCACCGCGTTTTCGTCGTGTATGGGGCTCCATGACCACGCCATGACCCACTAATGACCACTAATGACCACTAATGACCACGCCATGACCCACTTGCTTAAGCTCACAGGCCGTCCTGTATCCCTCTCCTCCGCCAGCGGGTTGACAGCGCCCTCCTGCTTGCCCATGCGAGGCAGCTCGTCGGGCGGCCCTGCTGGCTTGGGGCGCGTGAACAACACGCTGACCGCGACTCCGTCCGTGTGCACCACCTGTGCGAAGGTCTGCCCGTCGTTTGGCCAGAGGGATGCGCGGTTGGGCAGGAAGGCAAGCCACCGGTTGGCCACCTGCAGCCAACATCAACCGCCTCAACACACTTGTAGTCACCCAAAGAACATAAGTCAATGTTGCCACCAGCAGTATGCCTCAAGCAACAGGCCACCAGCCATATGCCTCGAGCAACATGCCACCAAAAATATGCCTCAAGCAACATGCTAGGCTGGCCAGCTCAAGGCTCACTCACCTCACTGTCCTTGGGCCCGGCCACACCATTCCTGAACTTGGTCAAGGAGGTGATGTTCGCAGGGAGCATGCCAGCAGGCCGCATCAGGCCATAGACGGCCTTGGTGTCCAGCTTGATGTGGTGCGCCTTGCAGCTGCAGCTGGGTGTGAGCACAAAGGGGGAGGGGGGGCGGTAGGGCCTGGAGTTGGGCTGCCCCCCAAGTGCCTGCCAGTCTGCCCAGTCAGCCTGCCAGCTGACGTGGGCAGCCTCCAGCTGCCTGCTGGTGTCCACTGCATGACGCAGCAGGCTGCCCCGGTTGACCCCCATCTGCCGCCAGGCTTTGTCCACCACCACCACCCTGACCCACCCCCAGCAACCTCCGCTGCCTGGTCACCTCATCCCGCATGGCCTCAGTAGGCACCACCCCACCCTGACCCTGACCCTGACCCTCTAGCCAGGTCACCACCTTCCCCCGCACACTCCGCACCACCCAGCTGCGCTGACGCTCAGTCCAGGCTGGCCTGCCATCCACGGGCCGCCCAAGGCGGCGCTGGTGCTCGTGTGAGCCAGCGATGACCCTGGCTCCAGCCAGAGCCACCGCTTGCCCAAGTCTGCGCTTGAACAGCTCGGTGAGGCTGTTGGCAAAGCTAGTCTCCAGCTTCCGGCCCACATCGTCGACGGCGTTGCAGTCGTGCGGATAGCGAGGTACAGCGTTGAGCTCGTCGCGGAGGCCCGGGTGCGCGGCCAACACAGCCACCACAGCTAAGCTGGGCCGAGAGCATGCCGGAGTAGCATCCGGGAGGGGGCAGTACCGCGGCCGAGCTGCAGGTACAGGTGGTGCTCCGCCAAATCCGGGATGACCGCGTCCTCAGCAGGGATTTCCTCCAAGAGCTCCTGGCCATCCGCAAGTACAGTGACGCGTGTGAAGCAGCCGCGCACCAGGAGGCCCAGCAGCAAGCTGGCGAGCAGCGCCCTCTTGCTGCAGGCCTCCACCCAAAGGACAAGTTGGTGGTAGAGCCGCGCCTCCACCACTTCGGACGGCACGACCGCGCCCGCCTCTAAACCCGCAGCGGACACACCACTCATCAAGGTGTGCATTTGACACTTCTTTGCGTGCCATGTGTTATTGTGGTTGTGGGCCCAGTGCGCTGCACCGTTGGCCTGCATGTTCCGCTGAGCCGGACGTGGTTCTGGCGGCACGGTCAACCTAACTGCCCGAGGCATTACGATTACGTCTACGCTGTCTGTTTCGCTGCATTTTCGTAAGTCGATTCGCTAGCCGTGGCGCTAACTGCCTTTCGATGTCCTGGATATCCTGTTTTTTCCTGGTTTATCTGGTCTTCCTGGTTTTCCTGTTTCCTGGTTTTTTCCTGGTTTCCAATTCGCATTACAGCTGGTGGCCCCCGCCATTGGCCCCGAGAATCTGAGACGGTCTGGGGCGCGAACCTCCGTGTAGCTCGTTTTCATCTATGTTTTTATGTAGATTTGGGGCATAATGACCACGCCATGACCCACAAGCTCATAGTTTCACTCCGATTCGCACACGCGCCCAGCCGTGCCTGGCCTAGTCGCCTAGTCCCAGCCCTGCGTCTTCCTCGTGCCAAAGCATCAGGGGGCACCACCACCAGGCGATGGCCACTACGGGAGGGGCTCAGGGTCTGAAGGTAGAGCCAAAGCCATACATCTCGCATCGCAGCACTGCTGAGAGCTCCCGAAAATTCTTAGCACTTTTGCTGTAGGTGCGAGCAGGCCAGCTATCTCGCCTAGCGCCAGCAGTGCGCCTCCCAGTCCGACCAGGCAGCCGCTCGATTAGGGCCCAGGGCAAGTACAAAGTTGTCGACTCACCGCTCGATGGTGCGTGGGCTACGCAGCGAGCAGCTGCGCATTTCTTCAACCTGCACCATAGCGCGGAGCCTACACCCCTTAGCGCGCATCTCACTGGCCGCATTCCTAGCCGCAGGATCGGGCATCAGCCTCTCTGAGCTGCTCTCCACACCAGTGCCAGCCCCAAAGGCTGAAGTCGCCCCGCCCACCGTAGTCGAACCCCCGTCTGCAACGCCGGATCTCCCGGCCAAGCAGCTGGTGGCGACGCCAGCAAATGAATCGGTCGCAGCGCCTGCGAGTAGGTGGTGCTGCACCGCGTTTGCCTGTCGTCTTAACCAGGCAGCCAGGCACGACGCAGGCTTGGCGGTGCTTTGTGTCCAGGTCCAGAAGTCGAAGCCGCGACTACAACAAGTGCGACCCCGACCCCAGCCCCGACCCCAGCCCCAGCCGCAGCCACACCCCCAGCCCCTGTTGCACCCGACACCCCATCAGCCCTGCCAGCAGTAAACACACTATCAGATGACCCTGGCCCTGGCCCTGCAGCCCAGGCGGATCAGCAGGTGCAGGGCAGCCTGTCAGGCCTGGACACGCGGCTTCAAGAGCCAGTCCCAGGTGAGGAGTGTGAGGGGTAGCCCAGCACATGGACGTCACTCATCACGTCATGGCATCCCTCAAACACGACGTTTTGGCTGACTTGGTGGTATCGGTGTCAACGCAAGTGTGGTGTCACACCTAGCAAAAACACTCACATGGAGCATGGTGGTGCTGGGGTGGGCGGTGTACTGCAAGTGGGCTTGCTGTCCAGCCCCCTGACAGCGTGCAAGCCAGGCACAGTCCGCAGGGGCTGAGAGGCTGCTAGGCCGCATGCCGCTGTCAGCTGGGGGTGAGGAGCAGCAGCAGTGGACTCCTAGGGCTGCCAGGGACCCCTGGCAATGGCTGGCCACCAGATCCAAGGGTGAAGGGGGTCAGGCTGGGCTCCAGGCTTGAGGTGCTGGCAGAACCACCTGCAGTCCCAGCCCCTAGCGGGGGATGGGTGCTAAGCAGCCTCACGGCAGTTGGCTGCAGCGGTGTAATGCTGGGGGTGTGGGACACATGGAAGGACCCATGTCCCCTGGGCCCCCCTGCTCAGCGGCCTGCAGAGGCACCCCGTGTGGCACCCCACCACCCTGACTGCCCACCCACCCTGGCCAGCCTGGCCAGCGCATGTCCCCTCATTTGCATGTGGACCATTGAGCTTGACCCAGCCAGCACAGCCACCCCCCCTGCGGCACAACAGGGTATGGCTGGCTGGCTGGCTGGCTGGCAGTAAGTCAGTAGGCAGCAGCAAACCAGCACAGCCACCTCCCTTGTGCCTCGGCTGGCTGACTGTCAATGTGTGTGAGGGTCAAGGGGTGAGAGGCGGAGTCCAGGCCGGAGGACATTGTGCCCGCCTAGGCTGGCCGGCAGCAGCAGCAGCAGCAGTAGCGCCGGGCTGGCTGGGGCATCAATAGTGCACCAGAGTGATGTGGTGAGGGGGAGGTCGGCTCCTGGAGGTGGGCAGGCAGGCAGGCAGGCGTGTGTGTGTGAAGTTAGGCAGGCATGTGAAGGAGGTGAGGTGGGGGTGACGGCAGCCACTGTGGCCTGCATGCCCACATTGTGCCCTGCAGTAGAAGTGGGTAGGGGAGATGTGGTTGGTGCCTGGCAGGCAGGCAGGCATGCGAAGGAGCTGTGTGTGACGGCAGCCGTTGTGCCCTGCGTGCGGTGTGGAGGGAGGGTGGGGTGTGGCTGGCTGAGGGTGCGGTGCCCTTTTGTGCCCCCTGCAGGTCTGCCTGGGCTGGGGGAGGGGCTGGAGGAGCGGCTGGAGGGGGGGCTGACTTCGGCAACCCAGTCTGCCAGCAAGGCCCTGGCGGTGAGGGGGAGGGAGGGCAGGTGGGGGAAAGACGGGGAGGGAGGGGGGTGGGGGGAAGGGGGGTGGGGGAGGGAGTGGCAGCAGGCCTCTGCTTTCTGTCCTTGTTGGTTTTGCCCCTTCCCCCCTCCCCCCTCCTCCTTCCCCCTTCCATCGTGGCTGTCAAGCATGGCTCACACATCAAGGGGTTACAGGCTGCTGCTGGGTTGTCTGCTCCCCCCCCCACCTTGCCCTCCCCCCTACCCCTTGCCCCCCCATCACACGCAGGCCACAGGCGATGCCGTGGGTGGGGCTGTGGACTCCATCACTGAGGGGGTGGGCAGCGCGGTGGGGTCGCTGGCTCAGGAAGCTGGGCAGAAACTGGGTGGTGTGACAGAGAGTGTGAGCGCTCTGGCCCAGAAAGCTGGACAGAAGCTGGGGGGCGTGACCAGCGGCATGGCAGGGGGGCTAGATGCTTTGCAGCAAGAAGCTGGGCAGACACTTAGTGGTGTGACCGGGAGTGTCAGCGCCTTGGCCCAAGAAGCTGGCCAGAAGCTGAGCAGCGTGAGCAGTGGGGTGAGCAGGAGTGTGGAGGTGCTGGCGCTGGAAGCTGGGCAGAAGCTGGATGTGGTGACAGCCAAGGGTGCTGCCCTGGTTCAACAGCTGGAAGAGGTGGTTGGCAGCACCGGGGACATTGTGTGGCAGGCAGTGCCTGGACCAGCCCAGGAGGTGCTGCTGCAGGTGAGGGCGGGGCGGGGCGGGGCGGGGCGGGGCGGGGCGGGGCGGGGCGGGGCGGGGCGGGGCGGGGCGGGGCGGGGCGGGGCGGGGCGGGGCGGGGCGGGGCGGGGCGGGGCGGGGCGGGGCGGGGCGGGGCGGGGCGGGGCGGGGCGGGGCGGGGCGGGGCGGGGCGGGGGCGGGGCGGGGCGGGGCGGGGCGGGGCGGGGCGGGGCGGGGCGGGGCGGGGCGGGGCGGGGCGGGGCGGGGCGGGGCGGGGCGGGGCGGGGCGGGGCGGGGCGGGGCGGGGCGGGGCGGGGCGGGGCGGGGCGGGGCGGGGCGGGGTCCCCCACTGTATGCTTTGCTGGCTGTCTTGTCTGCAGGTGGGCGGCACTGCTGGCTCAGTGGTCCAGCTCGCTCTGGACAACCCCGGCGTCACAGTCGGCCTGGCCACTGCTGCCACAGTGCCCGCGATCATCAACGCCTACAATGAGCGGTGCGAGCAACCCTGCGCGAGGTCCCTATAGCCCCTAGAGTAGCCACGCTACTGAGCTAGGCCGTCCATGCCACTTGGTGCTGCAAACCCACCATCACCGCTCCTTCAGCTGGAGATGCAGACATTGGTCTCATGGGCGCAGTCACAACCCTTACACCCTAGATTGCCTGCCTCGAGGAACATTGTCCGGCAGGCAAGAGGGGCAGGCACTCTTACCTTCCGCCATCCCACGCCCCCCTTCCCCCTGACCCCCCCTCTCCCCTGACATCTCCCCCCCCTCCCCCCTTCCCCCCCTCACTCCACGCCCCAGCCCCCCAGCTCTCCCCCCGGCCCCTCTCACCTTCCTCCCCTCGGCCCCCCTGACCACCCCCTGCCCCTCACCCCTGCCCCCCCCCCGGCCCCTCTCCCCCCGGCCCTCTCCAGCCCCCTGCACTCAAGCCCTGCTGGGTGTTGGTGGCTGCAGCTTTGCCGGCTTCTCCGGTGAGCTTGAGCCTGAGGCGGTGGCTGGCCTGCTTGCGGGTGAGGAGGCAGCGCTGCTGCTGGACATCCGCAGCGAGGCGCAGAGGGAGGAGGGCGGGCTGCTGGAGCTCAAGCTCAAGGCCAGGTGCAAGGCGGGGAGGGGGTGGGGGTGGGGGTGGGGGGGTGGGGGCTGGGGGCTGGGGGGTGGGGGTGGGGGGTGGAGGGTGGAGGGGGAGGTGTTGGGGGGAGTCCAGAGCTTCATGCCAGGCCAGGTCCTGGTTGGCCAGTCAAGGGGTCAGGCAGGCAGGCTGAGGTGGAGTAGGGCCGGGGCGAGGTGAGGAGGGGCGGGGTTGGGAGGGAAGGGGAGGAGGTAGGGAGGAGCTGAGGGGGGGAAGGCGGAAAAAAGGGAGGTGGGAAGGGGAGGGCATTGCAGGGGGTCCTTGGCTGTGGACTCACCCACCCTCTCTCACTCCCTCCCATCCCTGCCCCTCCTCACCTCGCCCCTGCCCTACTCCACCTTAACCTGCCCGCCTGCCTGCCTGCCTGACGTGCTCTGCGGCATGCTGGACCGCCCAGGTTCAAGGCTGCAGCGCTGCCCGTCAGCTTTGCGGAGGCGCAGGTGGCGGGCATGGAGCCGGCAGCGCTGCGCCAACTGTCCAACCGCCAGCAGCTGGTGCTTGCGGTGCACGCGGCCCTAGTGGCCGGGCTGAAGCAGGTGGAGTGGTGGAGGGGGGAAGGGGGGGCGGCGCTCCGCTCACAGCGACCACCGTGTCCTGGTGCAGCGCGGGGTGTGGGACAGGCACGACCCCTGCGTTCAGAGTGTGCATAAGACGTCGTCGTGGGAGGAGGGAGAAAGGGTCGGGGAGGGGGTGGGAGGGAAGGGGGGAGGGGGGAGGGGGTGGGAGGGAAGGGGGGAGGGGGGAGGGGGAGGGGGGGGGGGGAGGGTAGAGGGTGGAGGGTGGGGGGTGGTCTATGGGTGTGTACCCTAGAGGGGTTGGTGAAGGGTGTGGCAAGGTCCTACACCTGGTTTGGGGGTGGGGGGTGGGTTGGGTGGTGGGCGGGGGGTGGGCTGGGTGTATGGCACATGTGCTGCTCCCACGTCTTGTTTGCCCCTGCAGGTGAGCACCCCCCTGACCCGGGTGGTGGTCATGGACGCTGAGGGCAGCCCAGCGGCCCGCAGTGTGGCCCGGGCGGTGCGCGCTGAGGGGCTGTACAACGCCTACGTCATGAAGGTGGGCCCCGGGGCAGGCGGCCTACCCCTCAGCCCCCCCTCCAGGCAGGCGGCCTCCCCTTAAGCAGCAGACAGCAGCCCCCCTCACTTCCTAGCCTCCCAGCCTCCAGGGCCAGGCGGGGCAGGCGACCTTTCCCTTCCCTCCCCAAACCTAGCCCTTCTGCTGCTGCCCAGCTGCTGACCCTGTCCAGCCTCATGACTGCGCCGTGACCTCATATCTGAGGTGTATGCAAAATACAGAATGAAATATTTTTTCATAACTGGGGGGTGGACGGGGCCATTATGCTACCGATCTCCAGCCACTAAGCTAGCTCCGCGTCCAGCTAGCTCCGGGTACTCTGCAGCTTTCCGAAACAAGCAAGTATGGCTTGCACTTTGCAAGTTGCAAGTCGCGAGTCAAACGACTGATTCCGCGACTTGCGCGATAGCAATGCATGAATGCGCGGAAGCTTAGCTTAGAGATGATGCCACGCTGGCATGTATGTTTTGGGCTGGCATGTAAACAGCGAGCTTTGGGCTGGCAAGCCGTTTCGATGTATACAACTCAACATAATTGACCCGCCGTTGACCGCGCTTTTGTAAAATTGACGGGCCGCGGGGTACGCTTTTGTATAAGTGACGGGCTCAGGTATACCAGATAGCCGCCTCTACCTCGCCCATTACGGTGTTTATGGTCGCATCGTCTCAGTCGGGTCGGTTACATAATGCCCATAGCTTGTTGTTGTTGCTTGAATCCGGGTGCTGTGCTCGTCGTGCTTGCCCTGAACTGCGCCTGCTGCTGCTGCCGTGGCCTGCCCGCTTCCACAGAGCGGGTTCCAGGGCTGGCAGCAGGCGCAGCTGCCCGTCACACTGAGCAGGGGCATCAGCTACGAGGCCTCGGCTGCTGACCTGGTGGCGGACAATGTGGAGGTCATACGGGAGCAGGTGTGAGGGGGAGGCAGGGGGCAGGGGGGCAGGGGGCAGGGGCTGAGGTTTGGGGTGGGGTGGGGTGGGGTGGGGTGGGGTGGGGTGGGGTGGGGTGGGGTGGGGTGGGGGGGGTGGGGTGGGGTGGGGTGGGGTGGGGTGGGGTGGGGTGGGGTGGGGTGGGGTGGGGTGGGGTGGGGTGGGGTGGGGTGGGGTGGGGTGGGGTGGGGTGGGGTGGGGTGGGGTGGGGTGGGGTGGGGTGGGGTGGGGTGGGGTGGGGTGGGGTGGGGTGGGGTGGGGTGGGGTGGGGTGGGGTGGGGTGGGGTGGGTGCCCGCCTGTGCTGCCAGCTGCTGTGTGGTCTTGTGTGGTCCTGTGGTGGCTGCAACCGGTGGGGTGGGTGTCCGCCTGTGCTGCCAGCTGCTGTGTGGTGACGGCTGCAGGCGCTGGCCGTGTTGTCGCGGCTCAGCCAGCCCGCTGTGGCCATCCCGGTGGCCGGCACCACTGCCCTGGGTGCCACGGCCCTGTACAACTACCACACCACCCTGCAAGTCATTGGCCTGGCAGGTGGGGGCCAGGGGCCGGCAGTGCCTGCGGCAACAGCTTGACCATGGTTGGGGGGAGAAGCTCATGGTTGGGGCAGGAAGAAGGGGAAGGGGAAGGGGAAGGGGAAGGGGAAGGGGAAGGGGAAGGGGAAGGGGAAGGGGAAGGGGAAGGGGCAGGGGAAGGGGCAAGGTGTGTTGGGGGCGTCGGGGGCGAGGCAAAATGTGTATTTGGGCGGCAGGGGGGTCTGGCAGGGGGTCTGTCATGGCGTGGTGGGACAAGCCTAGCGATGCCGTGGATGCCTTGCCCCCGCCGGTGGTGCCCTGCACATCCCCCCCCCGGCCTTTCTGCCCACAGGCTTGTGGCCAGTGATGCAGGAAGATGCAGTTTGCTGTGTATAGGGGGGTTGACAGCTCAGACTGAGCTGGGCTTTCATGGTGTGACCATATACACTCCCTGATGACCGCCCTGCCCCTTCGTACCTCGTACCTCGCCCCTGCCCCTTGTCCCTTGCCCATCCTTCCAAACCCCCTCCCCCCCCTCTACTGCCACAGGCTTGTCCTGGTCCGCCTACCGCCAGCTGTCCCAGTACGACAGCCCCCAGGCCGCCCTGGACGCCTTCACCTCCAGCCTCAGCCGCCTGCGTCCGCCCTCGCCCCCCTCCACCACCACCACCCAAACCTCACCAGAAGAGGAAGAGGAGGCAGAGGAGGAAGAGGAGCAGCAGCAGCAGCAGCAGCAGCCGCCCCAGCGGGGCACTGGGCCTGCCCCGTCCTTCTTCGCATCAGTGTCACAGGCGTTCAGGCAGCCCCAGGCCCTCACTGCCCCTGGCCCGGCTGAAGGCGTGGCAGCAGGGGGGAAGACCCCTGCGGGGGCAAGGGCGCTCCCCCCTGGGGTGGTGGCCCCCCGGCTCCCCCCTCCTCCAGGCACCGACAGGGCAGAGGCTGTGCTGGCGGCAGCAGCAGCGGCACAAGCAGCGGGGATCAAGACTCCGGCCCAGGCCCGCTTCCCCACCCCTGCTCCCACCCCTACACCGGAACTCACCCCCGCTCCCTCTCCTCGCGTGCAAGCCCCTCTAGCCCCTGTCCCTCCACCAACACCTCCACCTCCTGCTCCTGCCTCTTCTCCTGCACCTGCTCCTGCT